>CM056051.1:303985627-304322628 GCA_029574335.1 Rana kukunoris | reverse complement strand
CCGTAAGCCATTTACACTACGCTGCCGCAACCTAACAGAGCAAGTGCCGTATTCTCCATGCACTTGCTCCGTAGTTTGCGGATGCGTAGAGTAAATGGCCCAGCGTAAGGCCGCGTAATTCAAAGGGGGCGTCGATCGAACTGCGCATGCGCGGGCCGGGGAAAAAGCCCAGTGCGCATGCTCCAGCTCACGTCGGAAAGCGTAGTTGAAACCAACGTCAAAACGACGTGATCGTCACTACGCAATGCCCTATTCGCGAACGAGTTAGTAAAAAGACGTAAGCGACGGAAAAAGCCGACGCTGACCCGACGCCATACTTAACATGGCATCCGACGGCTTCCGACGGTACTGCGTAAGGTTACCCCTCATATTAGCAGGGGTAACCTTACGCGGACGAAAACGACGTACGCGACAACCGGGCAGCGTAAAAGCGTTTGGGAATCTGTGTAGTAGCCTCATTTGCATAGGCAAATGAGAAAACAACGTAAAGGCCACCTAGTGGCCGGAGTTGTCATTACAACTACGATCCGCAAGTGTAATGGTATTACACTTGTCGGATGTTCAGGCGTATCTATGCCAAAATGATTCAAGGAATCACCCGCATAGATACCCGGCAAAAAAAACGGCGATACAACGGGGTATCTGAGATACTCCGTCGTAGCGCCTCTGAGAATCTGGCCCAGGGTCTGCAGTTAAATTATCATTACACAACAATGGGGCAGAGCTGGGCAGCATTTTAGTGGCAGCAGTAGACACTGTGGGCCAGATTGTCATCGGCGATACGACGGAGTATCTCAGATACCCCGTCGTATCGCCGTTTTTTTTTTGCCTCGTATCTATGCGAGTGATGCTTAGCATCACTTTTGCATAGATACGCTGCAACATCCGACAAGTGTAAAACCATTACACTTGCGGATCGTAGTTGTAATGACAACTCCGGCCACTAGGTGGCCTTTACGTTGCTTTCTCATTTGCATATGCAAATGAGGCTAGTACGTCGATTCCCGATCGCCTTTACGCCGCCCCGTCGTCGCGTACGTCGTTTTCGTCCGCGTAAGGTTACCCCAGCTTCTATGTGGAGTAACCTTACGAAGTACCGTCGGATGCCGTCGGGTGCCGTCGGATGCCATGTTAAGTATGGCGTCGGGTCAGCATCGGCTTTTTCCGTCGCTTACGTCGTTTTACTAACTCGTTCGCGAATAGGGAGTTGCGTAAATGACGCTCACGTCGTTTTGACGTCGGTTTCAACGACGCTTTCCGATGTGAGCTGGAGCATGCGCACTGGGCTTTTTCCCCGGCCGGCGCATGCGCAGTTCGTTCGACGCGGGGGCGCGCTTAATTTAAATACAAGCCGCCCCATTTGAATTGCGCGGGTTTACGCTGGGCGATTTACGTGACGCCGGCGAAAACTACGGAGCAAGTGCTTTGAGATTAAAGCACTTGCTCTAGTACGATGCGGCGGCGTAGTGTAAATGGCTTACGCTACGCCGCCGGAATTCTATGAGAATCTGGCCCTGTGTTTACAGGTCAAGATTCTGTCAGCTTAAGCTGACCCTAGTGTTTATATGTTTTTGGTTTTCTCTTCTAGAAATTTCTTGAATATGCAAAATCTCAAAGAGCCCGATAACATGATGTGGTTCATTGAGAAATATTGCAAACTAAAATGCATGTTGGAAATAAAAAATAAAAAACACTATTATAACAGCAATGTCTGAAGGGCAACAATTGACTAATTGGTCACTTATATGCAGACCTGGATACCAGAGCTAACTCCCACCATGATATCCAATAAAATCAATAACATGAGGAATGCTTACAAGAAGCGTTTTACACAGATCCATTCTTCTCGGAGGTCAGGAGCAGCAGCAAACTAAGTACAGGAGCCCAAGCTGTGGTACTAGAAACACCTCAGTTTTCTGGACAATCAGATCGAGGCCTGGGAATCACTTTCCAGTCTTCCTTCCACCCTTCCCTTCACCGTTCCCTCCAGCGTTCCTTTCACTGTTCCCCCCACACCTGCAGAGTGTGCTGAGGAGCTGGCTGAGATTGAGGAGCCAGATCTGCACATCTTCAGTCAGGTATAGTAGTTTACAACATATTTCTTGGCCGCAAATAAGTGTTGGTTTAACAAGATGATTTTTTAACCAAAATGAAAGCTTGAAAACAGAAACAAAAGTCGTGGGCAGAAATTATTGTGACAGGGATGCCAACTGCAGGGGTCAGAATGAGAGTCTGTTCAATTTACAAAAAACAACAACAAAAAAAACAGTCATGAGCTTGAAAATGTGTGTGATTGATGAAGCAAAAAAAAAAACCATGTCCCTTTTTTATACACAGAAAGAGATCAGCCAAGAGGAGGAGGAGGCTCCGGAATGTGACAGCCAGGAGTTAGGGGTGAGTGGCAGACAGGAGGAGGCTGGGCCGAGTGGCAGTCAGCAGGTGCCCAGGCCCAGTGGCAGCACTATATCACAGGTGCCTCCCCTCCAGATGCGCCACAAAAGACCTAAGCGCATGTCACAACTGGAGGAGGAGTCTCTGCAGGTCATTAGAGAGGCAGCTGAAATCATGAGGGCCCACGTTAACCCTGTTGAGGGCTACAGCTCCTACCTTGCCGACCAGCTGCAAAAAATGGAGGAGGGACAACGGGCCCGGGCAGAGGATTTTATAGCATCTGTGATACAGAGGGGAAGAAGGGGCCTGCTGACTGAGACCACACAACTCAGTGACCCGGCCCAGTCTCCTCCTCCTGCTGCCACAATCTCACCACCTGCAAGGGGCCGTGGAGGGAGCCGTGAAAGGAAGGCTGCAGGGAACGTGGAGGGAAAGCTGCAAGGAAGACCAGAAAGTGATTCCCTGGCTTCAAGCTGATCTGCCAGAAAACTGAGGTTGTTGTAATACCACAGCTTGGGGTAATGTATGACATCTGCTGCTGCTTCTGATTTCTGGGATTTGGGGAGCACATTGTGACCCAAATTAGAGGGTCTCCTCATGTTATTGATTTTGTTGTTTATCATAGTGGAATGTGCCTTTGGGCTCCAAAGTCTGCATATATTTGGCTTGTCAATTGTTGCCCTTCATGTTTAACTTTTTGTTCCAGAATAAATGGAGCTCTAATTTAAAGGAGTAAAGGATTTTTTTTTTTTGCTGAAATTACTGTTTACAGGGTATAGAGACATAGGGCCAGATTCCGTGCTTCTTTACTTTGGAGTAACGTTTCTCATTTACGTTACTCCGCCGACACTTTCGGCGCAAGTACTGTAATTCACATAGCACTTGCTCCTAAACTTGCGCCGGAGTAACGAAAATGCGCTGGCGTAACCCGACACAAGTGGAAGTGGGTGTGATCATATGTAAATGATGGGCGGAGCCCAGCGCAGAGGCTTACGTTCAGCGCATCATCCACGGAGCATGCGCAGTAAGTGAGGCTTCACTCGGCCCCCTGTGCGCATGCTCACAACTTCCGTCGGCACCACTTCACGGGAAACGCCAGCGCAATGTGTTCCGTTGCACGTATAAAAGCGCCAGCGGAAGGGCCATTCCGGCACAAAAGTACTTCCGTTTCCCCCCACCCCAGGGAATTTACTTTTGCTCTGTTATGGCTGCTCCCGCTACCCCTAAAGAGAGGAGGAACCTCAATTTTAATGCCCAGGAGGTCTCTGTGGTCATCTCTGCTATGGAGACTTACAATGATTTCCTGCATGGGAAGAAAAGTAGGAAGACCAGCAGGGAGAGGAAGCAGGCCATCCTGGACACCATTGCTGGCAGGGTGAATGTGTTGGGGTACTCCACCCGGACTGCTGGTGATATCCAGAAAAAGATAAATGACCTGCGGCGCAAGGTCCGTGGCAAGGTGGCCACCATTCGGAGCCATGAGCGGGGCACAGGTGGTGGACCCCCATGTCCGGTCAGCCTGACCACAGAGGAGGAGGTGGTCGCCCGCTGCCTGGAGAGGGAGCAGTTGGAGGGGGTCCCTGGATATGATTCCGTGGAGGAAGGCTCCAGGACAGGTAAGTGTTTTTTAACCCCTATTTGGTGTGTTGCATGTGGGGGGGAGGGTACATGTGCCAAGTGTGTGGGACCACCAACATGTGTCTGCTTTGTGTCATCCACAGATGACGGAGCTGGGACATCATCTGTCGGCGGCCAGTCCACCCCATCCCCCCAACGGCATCCAGTGCCCGTGCCCCTGGGTGGTGAAGAGACCGGGGTGGAGGAGGAGAGTGCCCACACCTCACCTGCAGAGGTCATTGAGGAGGAGCCTGTTGGGGCAGAGCAGGACATAATTTTATATTTGGACGAGTCCTCCTCTTCTGCATTTTGGAATGCTCTGGATATGAGATTTTTATTTTGTGATTATGCTCTGGATATGAGATTTTTATTTTTTGATACTGCACACGTTGCAGTGTGAATGGTGTGTGAATGTGAGGGGGTGGCACTCCTGCCAGTAAGGGGTGTCACCCTCGGCCGTGGTGGTGAAGTTAACCCCACGGCTGTATGAATGACGTGTGAAAGGTGTATGAATGGACAGCGACATCATTGGGGCCTTGACGCTGGCGTTGCTGCTCCCAAGTCCTACATGCTGGACTTGGGCTAATCCAATGTGATGTGGATGTGGTGTGTGTGATCTAGGGACATCAGTGGTGTGCATGCATGCATTGTCTGTGTGATTAATGTTTTGGTTTAGTGTCCAAAGATGCCTACGGCGAGGACCCTCCTGACTGCTCTTCCATCAGCAGACTGATTCTCCTCTGGCAGGGGGGGTGGTCTTGTTGGGGGGTTAGGTCATCACGCATGTCAATCTGCAGGCCTTTTCTCATGGCAAAGTTGTGCAGAATGCAACATGCACCGATGATCTGACACACAAAGGTAGGGGAATACAATAAGGCCCCCCCGGACTTATCCAGGCAGCGGAAACGGGACTTCAGGAGCCCAAATGTTTGCTCCACCACTGCACGGGTGTGCTTCATTGTATTTTCTCTCTCCTCTGGTTTGGGGGTTCCGGAAAGGAGTCATGAGATGGGGTCCCAGTGCATATGCAGAGTCACCTGTAAGGGAAAAGACAGGAGGATGTTAGTCATGCATGTGCCACTTGTGAGGTGTGCATCATGGGAGGGGATAGTCATGCCTGACTCCCATGTCACTAACCAATCAGCCAGCTGTCCCCATACATGTTCTGCTCGAATTTTGCTGGGATGGGGCTCTGAAGGTATATGAAGCTGTCATGGCTGGACCCTGGGTGTTTGGCACGGACGTGCCATATGAGGCGTTGGGCATCGGCTATCACCTGTACGTTGATGGAATGCCAATGCTTCCGATTGCGGTATATGTGCTCTGTGGCACTGGGGGGCTGAAGGGCCACATGTGTGCAATCAATGGCCCCCACAGTGCGTGGGAATCTGGCAATGCTGTAGAAATCTGTCATTGCCTTCAGCCGCAGCTCCTCAGTGGTGGGTCTGATGAAGTGGTGGGACATGCGTCTGAGGATTGCAGGGACAACCTGGTGCACACATCTGCTCATGGAGGACTGTGACATCCCAGCCACCACTCCACTTGTACGCTGGAATGATCCACTGGCAAGGAAATGAAGTGTTGCCAGTACCTTCACCAGTGGCTGCACTGCTTGTGAGCGGTGTGTCTTGCTGGTGATGTCACCCTGCAGGGTTGTGGTTAGTTCAAGTATTGCATCTGGGCTGAATCTGAAGAGGCGATACACCTCCTCATCCCCCATGCCAAAGAGGCTCATGCGCGTGCGGTATATCCTCTCACGTGCCCGCCTCCTTCGTTCCGGGGGACCCAGTACTAGTGCTAGGACCGCGACTGCCCCTGGCATGTTGGCACACAGAGGTGTTGTCCTTGCACGTGTGGTTGTTCAGCTTGCTAGTTTCATCGGTAACGCCGCTGCTGTAGCTGCTCTCCTGCTGACCTGAGGCCGTCTGGAGTAAAGATAAAGCCGCTATTTGTAGAAATAACTTTGCGCCGGACGGACGAGATACGCGCGGCGCATGTAGCCAGCGTATGGTGCTAATCCATTCGCAAATCGGGAAATCTCCCTCATTTGCATATTTGCAGGGGAAATCAATAGGCGCAACTGATGCGCCAAGCGAAATTATGCGCTGACGAGACTCTGGCGTCGGAAAGTTAAGCCGATCGGAAATGGCCCGTTTTCTGTCGCATCTAGTTTGGTGGGTACGGCCACATAGAAACGACGGCGCATAGTCACAGTTACGCGGCGCATATCGAAATACTCCAGCGCAACTCTACCTGAATCTGGCCCATAATAGTTAACTGATTCCTTTTAAAAATTATTAAAAATAGATAAAAATCAATTATATAATGTGCCTGCAGTTTAGTTTAGTTTTTAGACTAGTTTCAGTTTGTTCTGTGTGTACAGAGACAGGGCAGTGTTTGTTTTTAGGAGTTTTAGACACATAGGGCCAGATTCATGTAGAGTTAGGCTGGAGTATCAGTGATACTCCAGCCTAACTGTCACTTTAAGCCGGCGTTTTTGTTTTCTGTAACCAGAAAACAAGAAACGCCGGGTTGGAGTTCTGATGCGAGCGGCGTAATTGAATTTTGCCATCGCATCGCAACTTTAATTTAAAAATGGCGCTGGGGGCGTTCCCGCTGATTTACGCCGAAAAAATATGTTAATCAGCGGGAATCTGCAATTCACGATCGTATTCTGGCGCGACGCAGTGACTTTCCGACGTTTCCGTAAGAGATACGCGGCGTAAAGATAAAGCAGCCCCCTAGTGGAGTATCCTATGTTAAGTATAGCCGTCGTCATCGCGTCGAAAAAAAAAATTTGCGTCGCTTGCGTAAAACGTCCATGAATGGGGATTTTGACGTCATTGACGTTCACTGACAGAATTTGGAGCATGCGCACTGGGATGCATTGACAGTCGACGCATGCGCAGTACGTTCGCCGTGGGATCGCGCTTAGTTTAAATAATACACGCCCCGTACCCGCCCAATTTGAATTCCGCCGGCTCATTTTCGATACGCTGCCGCAACTTTAGGAGCAAGTGCTTCATGAATAACAGCACTTGCTCCTAAAATTTCGCCAGAGTAACGTAAATGAGAAACGTTACTCCAGATTAAAGATGCTCCCGTCTACCTGAATCTGGCCCATAGTAATCACATCTTCTTGATCATGGACCACAATGAAAAGCTACCATGAGTTTTTTCATAAGGAGCCAGACAAGCAGGAAGTGTGGAGTTCAGCAAGGGATTACAGCAACTTCTAAGCAAAAACGGATATGGAGGACATGAAAGCAGGACTGCTTTAAGATAAAGCAAGCTATTTAGCATTAAAAATATTTTCCTTTACTGATCCTTTAAGTTAAATACTTGTCTATTGTGTTTTTCTGGTGAATGGCCATCAAACATTTCGGAAATACAATGTGTGTGAGCCACCTTGTGAATCTGCACTGAATCTGCACTGAAATACTGCTGGGAGTGATCTTATATAAAGGTTCCTATTGGTTGCTATGGAGGTTGCTAACCTCTGACAACTGTGGTAGGAGAACTCTGATTCGCTCTGATGCAAAAGAAGGGCAGAGAAAGTATTTGCGAATATTCGTAATATGAATATTCGCATTGCGAATATTCAGCAACATAAAAAGATCGCCTCAGCTACTCGGCCCAGGGTCTCTAATC
This sequence comes from Rana kukunoris, assembly GCA_029574335.1. Taxonomy (NCBI): domain Eukaryota; kingdom Metazoa; phylum Chordata; class Amphibia; order Anura; family Ranidae; genus Rana; species Rana kukunoris. The sequence goes on along the minus strand of CM056051.1, from coordinate 304,314,969 downwards.
ATACCAGCAATGCTTTTAGACGTCGATGGAGATCACTAGGATGTGATCTGTTTTAAAAATAAATTTGAAAAAATACGAATATTCGCAATAGCGAATATTCACCGCGATATTCGAGTTATTCACGAATACTCAAATATGCAATATTCGTAACGAATATTCGCAATGCGAATATTTGTGAGCAACACTATTAATTAGGTATCGACCACAGCTTGATATCTGCAAATTATGAACAATCAATCATAAAAAATAGCCAACTCCAGAAAAAGCAAGGGAACAAACTACAAAAACCATGTTTTTTTTTGTTTGTTTTTGTTTTTTATTGGTTTTTCAAATAACTTCTTTTTTTTCTCCTTATTGCCTTTGGTAATTATATTTTTTTTAAAAAACAAGTCAGCGCAACAAAATTCATACAGCAAGGGGGCTGGAGGGCAGGACACGGAAACCTTTCTTTTTTTCTTTCCCCTACCAAAGACCTGACCCTAAAAATCACACCACCTTCCTCCTATTCCTTTTAATGCTGATCCTTATCCCGAATGAACCGACTCCATTCATGATGCTAATTTGTGTTTATGAAAGAGGGCATTACTTGATTTCTAATTGCACAAAAGGTGATTATCTATGCTTTTTTTTTGTGTTTTCATATTTTTTGGTGCATGTAGGTCTTCACAGATTGAAATAGAACTGCAGGATACTGAAGTGTCTTGACATGCTGTGCAGTATTCACATATATTTGCAAATGTTTTTCACTGAGACCTCTGTTTTTGTTTTAAATCAGAATACAATGAAAGCAGGGCTGATTTATATATATATATATATATATATATATATATATATATATATATATATATATATATATATATATATATATATATATATATATATATATATATATATATTTATGTTTATTTATACATTTTTCAAGTCATACAAAAGAAGATACACAGGAATCATTAACAGTTTGAAGGTATGCAGAGATACATCGTCTTAGCCATGGGTCTTCAAACTACGGCCCTCCAGTTGTTCAGGAACTACAATTCCCATAATGCCTAGTCATGTCTGTGAATGTCAGTGTGTTACAATGCCTTATGGGATGTGTAGTTCTACAACATCTGGAGGGCCGTAGTTTGAGGATCCCTGGTCTTAGCGAACTATCAAGCACACACAATTTGTTCAAGTAAAGGAATGGCGATGAGGATAAACAGTCACCTTGAGTGGGATAAAGAAAACCAATCCCATTAAAGAATAGTAGGGTTTTTTTTTTTTTATTGCATTGTTTTTGGTATCTGGGTAACAGTTTATCTGTAAAACATGTAACTGCTACACAGCATAACAAACAAAATTTCATTAATAGACTGCCATTTTCCCTTTGGAAGTAATTAAACTTTTTGGACTTTTTATAGTTGTACTGCCAGTTGCACTTGAACAGCCAAGAAACTGGTGTTCCATTGTTTACTATAGATTAAATAGCAGTGTTGCTGTGATAATTCTGGCATGTTCTTGTTGACAGATTCAGTGAGCCATGTAGTAAAAAACTATTTGTGCTCCATATTAATTGCATTTTAAGGTCTCAAAGTGATATATTGGAAAATGTATCATGCAGGGAGGTATCTTGTCACAACTTGGCAGGACATGAAATGGTTGCTTGCTGCACTGTATGTTATCTCTGATTAAACATAAAAAAAAAAAAAGGTAATTGTCTTTGTTCCTGCAAACTCTTTAACCACTTAAGACCCGGACCAATACGCTGGTAAATGACCCAAGGTGTTTTTGCGATTCGGCACTGCGTCGCTTTAACAGACAATTGCGCGGTCGTGCGACGTGGCTCCCAAACAAAATTTGCGTCCTTTTCTTCCCACAAATAGAGCTTTCTTTTGGTGGTATTTGATCACCTCTGCGATTTTTATTTTTTGCGCTATATACAAAAATAGAGCGACATTTTTGAAAAAAAAACACTATTTTTTACTTTTTGTTAAAAAAAAAATCAAATGAACTAAATTTTAGTCAAACATTTAGGCCAAAATGTATTTAGCCACATGTCTTTAGTAAAAAAAAAAATCGCAATAAAAAAAAAATAGCTACCTAGCGGGAACAGCGACACTAATACAGCGCTCAGAAAAATGATCGCTTAGTGACGCTGGCAATAGGGAGAGAAAGGGTTAACTAGGGCGGTGATCAGGGGGTTAAAACTTTATTAGGGGGGTGGGGGGCTATCCTGAACCTAACACTAACTGACTTTTACACTGCCTGTCACACTGACACTAAATGTAGTGATAAGATCACTGCATTCAGTGACACTGTGACAGGGGGGGTGGGGGGCCAGATCGCAAGGGGTTAAGTGTGCCTATGTGTGTGTATGTCAGTGTAGTGTTAGTGCACACTTACTGTGAGGTCTTCCTCTCATCGCAGCGGTTGGAAATACTGCTGCGATGAGAGATTACATCACTTCCCCCTTCCTGTGTTTACACAGGAGGAGGAAGTGACACGAAGGGGGAGCGCAGCGATTGGCTGGGAGCGATCGTGGGGGGGCGGGCAAACACGGACATCCGCCCGCTCGTCCCGGATCGCTCCCGGAGACACGGGGACCGCCACACGCTGCGGAGGGGGTCCCGATCGGACCCCCGACCCGCTACTGGGCGAGGACGTAAATTTACGCCCTTGTGCCCAGCCGTGCCATTCTGTGGCCGTAAATGTGCGTGCGGCGGTCCTTAAGTGGTTAACAATAATAACTATTAAAAAGAAAAAAGAAAAAGAGCCTTTAGGTACTTATTCATATACTCTTAGATTGTAAGCTCTTAGGAGCAGGGCCCTCTGATTCCTACTGTATTAAAGTGTATTTTATTTGTACTGTCTACCCTCAAGTTGTAAAACGTTGCATAAACTATATAAATCCTTTATAATAATAATAATATACTGTAGTAGTGCTCTGTATTGCACTAAGCATGCATCATTGTGTGCCATTAACTTCCAGAACACAGCTGCAGCACTCCATAACACATCTACAACTCTATCTATCTATCTATCTATCTATCTATCTATCTATCTATCTATCTATCTATCTATCTATCTATCTACACATCTAGCTATTTGGAACATTATTTGTTTTGTTATATTTTTTATGGAATGTTTGATATAAATTCATATTTGTACTCAGAGTCTCAGGTAATCGTGCGAGAGAAAGGTCTAGGATGACAACAAGGAAAGTGACCTGAAGTGTGCCTGGGGTCACGTGGTCGATATGCCTAAAAGGGGGCATACCCAAGTAGAAGTAATAGAGAAAAAAATGCAAGAAAAAAGGGGAAGGGTGGGTGGGACGCAAGGAACAGCCGACAGGAAGGAGGATGTTGGGCGGTTTTAAGAACCTCCCGACTCCTCCTACAAATTCAGGCGGACCTACGGTCCGCCTTCCAACTTGTACTCAGAGTCTCAGGTAATCGTGCGAGAGAAAGGTCTAGGATGACAACAAGGAAAGTGACCTGAAGTGTGCCTGGGGTCACGTGGTCGATATGCCTAAAAGGGGCCAAAAATAAGACGGTAGGATGAGTTTGTAAGAGACTGAAATGAAAGTAGCTATATGTAACCTGATCAGCCAATACCAGGAAGCCTGCGCCAACCCTAAATGTGGATCCAGGCCATGTACAGAAATGGATGCAAACCTAACTCCTCAACAATGTGTATGCGGACCCCCCCTGGGATAAAGCAGTCGAAACTGCGTCTATACTGAAACACAGCCGGGGTACAAGCGTGAAGTGCAGCCCTAGGCTAGGCAGCAATGGCAATGTGACATGTACTGCACTAGCATAGAAACGCGCACTAGGGAAAGGAAAGTGGCCTATCCCTGAGCACCTCCGCAGTAGCCACCAAAAGATGGTCTAAGACTGACCGAGCGCTAGTTGTAGGAACGATAGGGCTGAGAGTGGCAGAAAACAATGAACGCCAGGAGATATTAACTGGGCAAAAGAACCCAAGCCACCGAGATGGTAAACCCTGGAAGGTATCCCAGGAGTCACACACTTTCTAGGCTAAAATAGACCTGACTAGCTGACCCAGCTTCATCTGTAGCAGGAACCGGGACAGTGTGGCACAGGTTAAATGAGTCAAGAAAAAAGGCGGCGAGCTACCATGTACCGAAACCCCTAACCGGAGAAGGACGGATGGCGGGAAGGTCTCCGATATCTGCAAATACGAACAACACCGTTATACACAAGAAATAACCAATGAGCCCCAACCTACCTTGGAAAAGGGAAAAACGCCTCTACGTCTCTTACTACTGTTCAAACAGCTGCCCGAGACTAAAGATGCAGCCACGCCGTGCAGGATAGTATACGTAGCACAAGACTGAAACGTGTCAGTCTCAAGGATCCAGCAAGGCCGAGCTAACCGAGGCTAAACAGGCCAATTAAGACATAACACAGCCTATGAACCTGAGGACGTGTCAGGCAAGTGATAACTGAGTAGCTTGATACCTGATGTATGGAAAGAATAAGTGAAAGGAACACTGCTGTGGTTGTATGTTTTTTTTTTTTTCCAGTATGAAGATGTGACAAACCCATGAAATAGCAAAGGCCGAGCAAACCTGACGCGTAGCAGGCAAATTAAAAACGTACACTCAGGCCTGATGAACCTGAAGACGTGTCAGGCCATTGTATGAGAAATGAAATGACAAGATGCATGAAATGTATGAGAAACGGATGAGGAGACTTGCCACCGTACAAGCCAATTATAAAACGCTCATCTCAATCCGTAAGCACCCATAAACGTGATGGGTGACCCCCCCCCCCCCCCCCCCCAGCGGTGAAACACCATGAACATACCAAACGACCAACTAGGAAAACAAAATTGTGGGAAGAACGAACATTAATGAGAATACATAAAACCATGAGAAAACATAAAGACACATGAGAACATGGACAGCATGAGAAAATGTGATCACCCGGGAGCGTAACACATGAGGACATGATACATGAGAAACGTAATTGCATGCGAAAACATAACACATGGAAACATGACTAGCCTGAGAAACGTATTGCATAAGAAACGTAATGACGTGAAACATGATCGCATGAGGACACGACTGGCATGTGAAGCGTGAACACATGAGAACATGACTAGCCTGAAAAATGCAATAGCATGAGAAACATGCGCAGCAGAACTGCATGGGAACATGAATACAAAACATGAATACCATGCGACACAAATCGAATGAGAACATGAGTACCATGAGAACTAAAACGCATGAGATGCGACCGCATGAGACCATGAAACCAACATGAAACCCTGAGAAACGTAATCGCATGAGAACATGAATGCAATGCGAAACAAATCGCATAAGAACATGAATACAATGCGAAACAAATCGCATGAGAACATGAATACCATGAGAAACGTAATCACATGAGAAACGCATGCGAACAAGAATACCATGTGAAACATGATCGCATGAGAACATGAACAAAACATGAATACCATGCGAAACCAAACCGCATGAAAACATGAATGCCATGAGAAACGTAATCGCATGAGAACCGAGAATACAAAATGAATACAGTGAGAAACAAATCGCATGGGAAACGTAATCGCATGAGAAACATAATCGCATGGGAAACGTAATCGCATGGGAAACGTAATCGCATGGGAAACGTGAATACAAAATGAATACAATGTGAAACAAATCGCATGAGAATACCATGAGAAACGTAAACACATGAGAAACGTAACCGCATGAGAAACGTAATCGCATGAGAAACGTAATCGCATGAGAAACGTAATCGCATGAGAAACATAATCGCATGAGAAACATAGAATACAAAATGAATACAATGTGAAACAAATCGCATGAGAATACCATGAGAAACATAATCGCATGAGAAACGTAATCGCATGACAAACGTATGCGAACAAGACTACCATGCGAACATGACCGCATGAGAACATGAAACAAACATGAATACCATGCAAACCAAGCCGCATGAGAACATGAATGGCATGGGAAACGTAATCGCATGGGAAACGTAATCGCATGGGAACAAACATGAATACCATGCGAACATGAATACCAAGAGAAACGTAATCGCATGAGAAACGCATGCGAACAAGAATACCATGTGAAACATGATCGCATGAGAACATGCACAAAACATGAATACCATGCGAAACCAACCGCATGAAAACATGAATGCCATGAGAAACGTAATCGCATGAGAAACGTAATCGCATGAGAAACGTGAATACAAAATAAAACAATGTGAAACAAATCGCATTAGAACATGAATACCATGAGAAACGCAACCGCCTGAGAAATGTGAATACCCGGAGAAAACGAACGCATGGAAGGCGAATGCATGGAACGCGATCGCCTGAGAACATGAATGTCATGCGCAACAGAACTGCATGTGAACATGAATGCCAAATATGAATACAATGTGAACAAATCGCATGAGAAACGTGACCGCATGAGAAACGTGACCGCATGAGAAACGTGACCGCATGAGAAACGTGAATACAAAATATGAATACCATGCGAAAAAAAAAAAAAAAAAAAAAAACGCATGAGAACATGAATACCATGAGAAATTGAATCGCATGAGAAACATGATCGCATGAGAAACGTGATCACACAAGAACGTGAATACTATGTGAAACAAAAACCGCATGTGAACATGAAACCAACATGACTACCATGAGAATCGTAATCGTATGAGAACATGAATACCATGTGACACAAATCGCATGAGAAACGTGATCAACGTGTGAAACAAAAAAAAAAAAAAAAGCACGAGAACAGAAATGTAACCACATGCGAACAAGAAAATCATGAAAAACGTAACACATGAGAACATACCTCGCATGAGAAACGTAATCGCATGGAAACAACCTAACCCGAGAAACATGATCGCATGAGAAAACGTAACACATGAGAACATACCTTGCATGAGACACGTAATCGCAAAAGAACAACCTAACCAACGTACTTGCATGAGCAACCGTCACACATGAGAACATGCCTTGCATGAGAAACTTAATCGCATGAAACAACCTAACCTGAGAAACGCCATTGCATGAGAAACCGTAACACCTGAGAACATGACCCCATACCTAGCCTGAAAAACGCAACGCATGGGAAACATAAACACATGAAAAAAGAATTGAAAAGCCTACCGTATGTGACTGACCATACACCAACCAAACATTGATCATGACGCTTCAACCAGAATCCTGAACCGGGGAGATAGAAGGTAGAAGCAGCTTTAATGATTCCCCCCCTAACACAAACTACGGTTATCAGTGTGGGTAGGACCTGGGCTGGGGGTTGAATTCCTGTGTATAGTTTGTAAAATATACTTGAATAGGGCGTCCTCACATCTCAACCTGGGGAATCCCCCCCCCCATTCATGAACACTATGTCAGGAGTGTTGGGACAGAAAAAGAAATACCTGGAGCAAAAACGCTATGACCGAAACACAGACTGAAAACCACTGATAAGGAAGCTTATCAAAAATGCATGTGACCAAGGAAATACCGCCAGCGTGACCCGAGGGGGATGTGGGTGGAGAGCCCCCCCTTTCCCATACAGCTAGCGTGACCGCGGAGAAAGGTGGACTGCCCCCCCATGCTGCCAGTGTGGCCCTGACGGAAGTGCCCCCTCATGACACCAACATGGCCCATGGTGCTCAGCGTGCCTGCATGGACCAGGAGAAGGAGGGGGGCGTGCGGGAGTCCCCCCCAAGCCTGACGTGACCATCAGAGGAGGGAGGTGAGAACCCCAACCCCCATGGAGCTGGTGTGCAAGTGGGGGTGGTGAGCGGCTCCCCCCATCCCCCCGATGATTGCCGTGATAAGCGGGCGGCCCCCTCCATGATGCCCAGCGGGGGAACCGCCACGAGATCCCAGCAGAGAGAACGAGGAGAAGCGGCGCCAGCAGCCGTCCGCCCCCTCGGTCGGACCGAAAAGCGGAAGTGACGCCGATAGGTCGCACCGAAAGTGACGCATGTCCACGCAAGGAACAGCCGACAGGAAGGAGGATGTTGGGCGGGTTTAAGAACCTCCCGACTCCTCCTACAAATTCAGGCGGACCTACGGTCCGCCTTCCAACTTGTAATATTTGTAAAATCTAAGGCCGCGTACACACGATCAAACTTGTCTGCTGAAACTGGTCCGCAGACCAGTTTCAGCAGACATATCCGACCGTGTGTACAGGCTAGCAGACAGGTTTTTCCAGCAGACAAGTTTTAAAGCATGCATTAAAACTTGTTTGCTGGAAACCCGTCCGTCCGACATGTCCGCTGGTTAGTACACCTAACCAAGGGACAAAAATCTCCCGCATGCGTCGAATGGATTCGACGCATGCGTGGAAGTATTTTACTTCCTGGAGTGGTGACGTGGCGCATCAACGTCACCTGCCACGTCACCGTGTCCTCAGCCCGAGGGGATTTTCGTCCGATGGTGTGTACACGCCATCGGACCAAAATCCGATGAGACATGTCCGCTGGAAACGGTCCGTCGGACATGTTTAAATGGACATGTCTCATCGTCTGTACGCGGCCTTAAAGTGGTTGTAAAGGCTCATGCCTCATACACATGATCTTTAAGGAGAGCTTTTGGCCAGGAATCCCAGCCGTGTTTATACTCCTCACAGTTTTTCCAATCGGGAAAACCGGAGAACTTTTGTCTGGCGTTTTTTGGCAGTTTTCCTATGGGAAAAGCTCCATCGCAGTTTTCCTGTCAGGAAAACCGGCAATGTGTAGGGGAAAGATCGAACCAAGCAGGTTCTCGGCATTCCCCTCTGGATTTCCGTCGGAAATCTTACACGTGTGTATGGGGCATAAAGGTTTTTTACCTTCATGCATTTTATGAACATTCAATATGCAGCTCCCCCTCAGCTCCCCTAATACTCACCTAAGCCCTGTCCCATGGCAAGCTGCTTGCTATAGAGGCACTTGGCAAGGGGAGAGACCAGAGAAGAGGAGGATCAGGGTGTTCTGTGCAAAATCACTGCACAAAGAAGGTACGTTTAAAAAAAAAATGTTTTTCCTTTACGATCATTTTAATTTTCTTTGGGTGCTTAAATTACAAATTGTTTGCAAAGTACACTGGGGCAATATGAAGGCTAAGCATTAACTGCTCAAAACGAAAAAAAAAAAAACGAACTGCTGCCATCATTAAAAGTTTTTATTCATCCATATGAAACAGAGAGGGAGGATAGCCCTCCTTTGACTAGCAAATTGTTACAGGCTATTCATGGCATAGTAGTAAAACTCAGCAGAGTTTGTAAGGTTATGAAGTACATCACTTTATGGCTGCAAGTGGTGAGTTTAAAATATCCATATACAAGGTTTCATATTTAGCTGATTAAATACTAACATGTATTTTAAATTTTTAGCCATTAACCTCAGAAAAAAAGGAAAATGTTTGCAAAAAATGCTATACATTTGTTGAAACTAAGATAAATAAATCTGTTTAAAGTGTATGTAAACTCTACTAAGAAACATTTAATGTATTTATTGGCGTATAACACTCACTTTTTTACCCTGAAATAGAGGGTAAACTGTGCCTGCGTGTTATACGCAGGGGACTGTGTAAAGTTTTTTTCCTGAAACTTCCCTCTTAAAGTTAGGGTGCGAGTTATATGCCTGTGCATGTTATACGCCGATAAATATGGTATTTAATTTATTTTGGTCTAATAAATATACCACAGGAAGTGTATCTGTTTGATAAGTCCAAAAACCCTTTTGCTCTGTTCAGCTATTCAGAGCTGTTCTTCTCTTGTGTACACTTCCTGTGTTCTTTCAAATAATCCCCCTATTCCCCCACTGATACACATTCAAATAGCCTTCTCCAAAAGAAAAAGGACCCTAAGTATCCCCCCCCACACACACACACTCCTACTGGCTGTTTAAAGCAATCTTTTGGACAAGAATACCTGTGCACCAGTGCCGGCTGGTGAAGTTTTAGGATGGGGGGGCGCAAGACCCCGCCCCTCCACATTTGGTTCCTCCCACATCTCATAAGCCACAACCCTTATATAATCCACCCATTCCGTCCCCTGTATTCCACTTGCTTCCACTCATAGTGTCAGGAGTATATAGCTCAGCATCACAGGACAGAGTTTACAGCCCCAGCATCACAAATCATGGTATATAGTGCAGCCTTACAGATCAGCGCAAACAAACTAAAAAATTACACTGTTAGTAACTAAGGACTCTAAATGGGCACAAGATTACCAGAGACTGTGGACATACTGCACAAGATTACCAGAGACTGTGGACATACTGCACAAGATGACCAGAGACTGCGGACATACTGCACGAGATTACCAGAGACTGCGGACATACTGCATGAGATTACCAGATACTGCAGACATACTGCACGAGATAACCAGATACTGCGGACATACTGCACAATATTACCAGAGACTGCGGACATACTGCACAAGATTACCAGAGACTGCGGACATACTGCACGAGATTACCAGATACTGCGGACATACTGCACAAGATTACCAGAAACTGTGGACATACTGCACAAGATGACCAGAGACTGTGGACATACTGCACAAGATGACCAGAGACTGTGGACACAGTGCACAAGATTACCAGATACTGTGGACATACTGCACAAGATTACCAGAGACTGCGGACATGCTGCACAAGATTACCAGATACTGCAGACATACTGCACGAGATTACCAGAGACTGCAGACATACTGCACAAGATTACCAGAGACTGCAGACATACTGCATTACTTGTCTTGCGACTTGGGACTTCAACATTGCATGACAAGTCGTACCCCATGATTTCCAATGAGACCTGTTCATATCTGTGCGACTTAAAGTCACAGAGATTTCAAAGTAGGCCCTGCACTACTTTGGTCCCTTTTTGATGCAACTAGACCTCCAGAATACACAAGCATTGCTTTAAGTCGCATCAAAATTGCGGCAGAATTGTGCAACTTTCAGACTGCGTTAGCCTGAAAGTCGCAAGATTCTGCCACAATTTTTGATGCGATTTTGCAGCGACTTGAAACAATGCCTATGTATTCTGGAGGTCAATGGACTCAAGTCACATCAAAGTGGGACAAAAGTAATGCAGGGACTACTTCAAAGTCACTGTGACTCTAAGTAGCACAGATATGAATGATTCTCATCGGGTCCGACTTATCCTGCAACTTTCCAGTCCCAAGTCGCAGGACAATTTGCAATTTTTTTGGTGTTGACAGCCGAATATTCAGTATAAGAAAAAACTTCGGAAGTTCCAAAGTTTTTTTTATAGTGAATATTCAGCCCAAATAGCGGCATTCCAATCCCCCCACCACCTATTCCAATGTTCTAGAGTTTTATATTGAATATTCGGCCAAAATTCGGCCGAATATTCACTATAAAAAAACTTTGGAACAGAGGTAATCTTTGAAGAAGGGGGGTGGACCGCTGCTGCTGTTGCCGAACTTTACAGATAAAACAGTCCATTACAGAGGGGCAGAGGCAGGTGGCATAGCTCAGCTTACCTGTACCGCACTGAGCATTCCAAGTCCCAACGTCACTTCCTGTTCTTCCAGGGACGTCGGGCCGGAACTAGCACAGATAGTGGATGCACCCGCCCGGCAATAACAATGCAGTCCATCACGCCGGAAGCAAGTGGCGCGATGGACAAAGGCATTTTTGGGCTGCCAATGTAGCGCCACGTCTGCAATCTCATGATTGCACAGACGTGGTGCTACCCATACTGCTCTGTGCCCGGAGCCCGACGCCCGGACTCAGTGCACATAGGGACATGTTTAAATAAATAAAACATTTTAGATTTATTTTTTTTACTGACTGAGGGAGGGGGGGAGGCGCCCGGGCGCCCTTTATGGGTGGGCCGCCACTGCTGTGCACATGAATGTCTTAGTCTAGTGGTTCTGTTAGAAGAAAAAGTTTAGGAATACAATAAACAGCAATCTTCAACTGAAAACATACTGTATGAAGTTGATGGATAAGTTCACCTTTAGTAACATGTTACACCTCCATTCAGGGTGACAGCACACTGCTGTCACAATTAAAACACAGAATGGCCTTGCCCCCCCCCCCCCCCACACACACACACAAAGCTGTGTCATTCACCCACAGTTATCTGTATTGTTTACAGTAAACAATGGTATAAGCATAAATTAACAGATGGAGAATAAATTCAGTAAATTCAGACACAGTCTGATAGTCATTAAGCCAAAGTAACGTAGAATATAGTTCTGTACCACTAGACTGAAATTAACGCATTAGTCAGCAAAATCATCAGTAAATAGTGCATAGAAGCGATAACTGCAGTGTAGATAATAATGCTATAACTGATTTAGAGTGAGCTCTAGAACAATAACTAGTATATGATGTGATGTCCCCTAAGAGGTAACTCTTAGTAAATCTGCAGGCAGCAAGTAAGGCTACTAGATAGCTGTGTAGTCAGTGCCTAAAGGGCTCAGCTCAGCCTCTCTAGCAGCAGATGGTGAATCACCACAGAAGCAGCTCACAATCCGGTTCCCTACAGCAATCAGTCCTCTTTCCATTCTAGATTCAAGATAATTTCTACTGTCAACACACTGGGATTCAGAACTCTGCTCAGGCTGCCGATATGCAGCAGTGATGGTGCACACTTGGCAGCAATAAGCACTCTTTCATCTACCTCACAGCAAGAGAGAGAGTTATGTTCTGTACAGCCAGGTAAAATGCAGCTATTTCCCCTCCTCCCAGCAATCTGTCTCTAGGGAATGTAGTTCAAACGCTCTTGGCTACCACAGTAGGGTCTTTCTCCTTTGGACTACAGTTTCTACAGTGCAGTCCTGCCTGACTCAGTCTGTTAAAATCTTGCTGGAAACAACTGTTAACCAGTTGAGCGACACAGGGCATTAGCTACACAGAGTAGCAGCAGCCATTGTATAACTCCCTTTTAATTCCTAGTCAAACACATGGCTACATAGGTGTTATACTTTTTTTGTGAATAATTAAAGGGTCACTAAAGGAAAACATTTTATTTTGCTGAAATGACTGTTTCCGGTGTATCGAGACATAATAATTAACTGATTCCTTTTAAAAATGATTAAAAATAGATAAAAATCAATCATATAATGTGCCTGCAGTTTAGTTTCATTTTTAAACTGGTTTCATGTTTCTGTGAAGTAAAGAGACACACAGAATAAAAACAAACAAATACAGGGCAGTGTTTTGTTTTTAAAATGAATCTGATTGGTTCTGAGGAGTTTTAGACACACAATAATGACAGCTTGGACCACAGTGAAAAGCTGCTATAAGGTTTTTCGTAAGGAGCCAGACAAGCAGTATGTGTGGAGATCAGAGCAGAATTACAGCAACTTCAAAGCAAAAACAAACAATGAAGACATGAAACCAGGACTGCAGTAAGGTAAAGGAAGCTATTTAGCTAAAAAAAAAAAAAAAATCCTTTAGTGATCCTTTAAATTGTTATCTATATTTCTACTTGTTGCTGCTAGATGTCATTAAACTGCTGAATTGTTTTTTTATCATCCAAAAAATCTAAGCTAATTTAGGTTTCATGTATAACTATTTCCCCCACAGGTAAGTGGCAACTTATTTCAAGATAAATTTGGCGCATTACATTTTTAAGTAAGGCAAATAAATAAAAATAGCATGGGTCAATGGCTACATATTTGATAGACAATGTATTAAGAGAGATGTGCATATTCCCACAGTGGACTGGCACAGGAGTCAGTACAGACTTGCAGGCAGCCAGTGTAGCAATAGCTGATTACATTTCCAATCTGTCATTGACATGGAGATACTGCTTGCTGTATATGGAACAAGTTAAACCTGGCAGCCAAAATCTTTCCTCTTTTACAATCTCCTCTATAGTAGACTAATAGCTCATGTGGAAAGTAAGTGAAATGGCACAAGGAGACATTAAAAGAGGTTTTTCAGTTTTTTTAAATTTTGCCTTTTTTAAAAAAAAATATAGATTAAACAAAAGGTATTTATTTCAACTACTCTTTGTAAACATAAATAATGTAAGATATTTAATCATTGCAGTACTTGTGGCCTTTTCAGCTGATTACTCATATTGTGTGGCTAGCCTTAAAAATACTTCATGCATTTTTTTTGCATATTTTATATTATAGGGTGAAAAAAGTGCAAAAATTAAAAAAAAACTGTTTTATTTGTGTATTTTTTGTATTCATTTCTTATTTTATTAAGAAAAATTATATTTAATATTTGTGCTATTAAATAAATGGTGCTGCAGATCCAATGAATGAAGGTGGCAGTGCCTTCTGCAAACTGATAGGTTATTTTGCTCTTTCAGATTCCAGCCTGTATGTAATCATTATGTTATACAGTCGCTAATCCTGTCAGGAGGGACTGAAAATGGTTTAACGCAAAAGATTTTTTTTTAACCTTAATGAATTCTGCGCATTAAGGTAAAAAAAAAAAATCAATATCAGGTTCCCCCAGACCCACCGTAAACACTTATCTGAGTCCATTCTCGATCCAGCGCCGTGCCTGTCTGCTGCAGTTCTTTTCTCCTGGTTTCAATAGAGGCTCTGGTGGCAGCCATTGGCTCCTGCTGTTGTCAGTCAAAACCAGTGAGGAGAGAGCAGGGGGTTGGGCCAAGTCACACTGTGTGTGTCAATGAACACACAGAGCTTGGTTCAGGAAAGCTCTCACACGAGTGCCCCCATAGGGAGCAGCTTGCTATGGTAGCACTTAGGCTGCTTTCACATTGCAGCGTTACCCGCGGTGGCGGCATAGCAGTGCGATTTTTAGCGCTGCTATACCGTCGTATTTACCGAGGTATTCGGCCGCTAGCGGTGCGGCCGAAAAAGGGTTAATACTGCCTGCAATGCGCCTCTATAGAGGCGCATTGCGGGCGTTATTACCGTGGTTTCCCATTGATTTCAATGGGAAGGAGCAATATAGGAGCGGTGAACACACAGCTCCTATACCGCTGTAAAGATGCAGCTAGCAGGACTTTTGTAGCGGTCCTGCTAGCGCACCGCTTCAGTGCGAAAGCCTTCGGGCTTTCACATTGAAGCCTGCAGGGCAGGTTTTTTCACGTGGTATAGCAGCGCTATTTTTAGCACTGTACCGCGTGAAAATCGCCCCAGTGTGAAAGGGCTCTTAGAGAGGAGGAGGAGCTGAAAGGGCCAGCAGAGGATCCCAGAAAAGGAGGTTTGGGGCTGCCAAAAAAAAATGAACAGATCAATTTGGTGGGGAAAAATTACATTTACAGTTGCTTGAAGTCAGTAAAAGTCAGGACTGAGAGTCAGCAGCCTCACAAAATATCAGTTGGTGGCTTTTAAAGGGGAGGGTTGTTCCTTAATGTATCCAAGGTAGAGATCATAGTGCTGGAGAGTGTTAAAGAGGACCTTCCCCCCACTACCCAAACTATCCTTTCTCTAAAAACCTGAAATAAACAATCATATTTATATATGTCCTTGTGACTTTTTCTCCATATTTTTCTATGTTTATCCTACCTCGGTGCTGCTTGGGTCCCTGTGCTGCCATTTTGAAAATATCTGTGGTACTATGCATACACAGAGGGGGCATGTAAGAGAGTCCTACAACATATACAGAGTAAATATTTACAGTTCAGGGAAAAGGAATGGACACTGCACACCACTCATGTCTCTGCATTAGGAGCACACACACACAACTCTCTGGGCTATGGATTCCTGCATGCCTTTTAAGTAATGCCACAACTTCACCTTCCACATCAAAGCACACTGAGTTGCTAGGATGTGTTATGGGGAAAAGCCTTCATCATCAAAATACCCTGCTTTTCTGTCACAAAAGGTTAGGGGTTTGTGGACCCTCTGTGCAGCCTTCACTTTGGATGATGGTGTGCTAAGAAAGCCATAGCTCCCAACTGTCCCTGAATTCGAGTGACTGTCCCTGATTTGTCCCTCTTTCCTCCTGATTTGTCCCTCATTTTGGTCTGATCTATATAGTTGTATATAAAATGCACTATTTCGTTTTTCCAAAAATGTTTCACAGAGCTAAGCTATTCATCCTGTTTCTAAATTTCTGCATTGGTAAATTTCAAAAGCCAGTATAAAATAATCATAATGGTAAAAAAAAAAAAAAAGCATTAGTGGGTTTAACTAATAATGCTTTGTGTGTATTCTCCTTTAAGGGGTGTGGCAGGGTGTGTGACCTACGCCTACATACTTTTGCTAATAGGTGTCCCGTATTTCTATGACAAAAAGTTGGGAGGTAGGAAAAAGCTCACTCATGCAGGTTACAGCTGACAATGACACTAAAGACAAGGATCTGGAAAAGTGGAGAGTACTATACTGTACAGAAATAGTGCAGCATTGGGGTGCTGACCCTTACAGGCAGACAGGAGTACTAGTAAGAGACACTTACAGCATTGGGGTGCCAGGCTCACCTGGAGACAGAAGTGCAGAAATATCTTGCAGCAGTGGAATGCTGAGCTTACAGTAACACCGGTGTAATGATATGTATTGGAGGATACCTATTGCTACTGATGGGGAAGTATTTGCCTTGTATTCTCTAGAGCTCCTGAAGGTGGAGATGGGTTGTGCAACAGACAATTGCTAGGTTGTAGTGTTCTGAGTCACCTGAGCAGGCAGCTACAAGGGACTTAGGGTTATTAAACATTGTGACAGTAGTGTCACTTTTATATATAGGAATGTTTTTTTATATACAGTATCTCACAAAAGTGAGTACACATTTTTGTAAATATTTTATTATATCTTTTTATGTGACAACGCTGAAGAAATTACACTTTGCTACAATGTAAAGTAATGAGTGTTCAGCTTGTATAACAGTGTACATTTGCTGTCCCCTCAAAATAACTCAACACACAGCCAATACTGTCTAAACCGCTGGCAATAAAAGGGAGTACACCCCTAATGAGAAAAACAGAGAATTGAGCGCACTCCAAAAGTCCAGCCTATACACAGATATAATTCTAAGACAGATAATTCAATATTGGGAGAATGGTACACATAGATGCAGTATATTAGAGTCTATATATAAAAAGTCCATAGGCATAATAGCCAAAGAACACACTAACACTTGATGGCAGCCAGCTAACAGATGAAGCAATCTGTAAACGACAAGAAAAACACAAAAGCGGCGCCTTCTAAGCGTAGCAGTAGTAAAATTTAATTAGTGTGTCTAACAATATAAAAAACCTACTCACAAAGCAGGTGAAAGATCAGGCATGTGAACATTAAGGGTTTTCTTCCGCAGGTTGTAAACGTCCATCACGCTGGGTGTCAGGTTGCTGGTTACTGCTGACGGCAAGGACGATGTAAAGCAAGGTCCCCCGGAACCAAAAGACAGAGAACCTGTTTCCCGGTGTAGCAGCGCGAGTGATGTCACTTCCTATGCGCGGGCGGATGTGCGCTTTCGGGACATTAGTGTCCCTTCCTCAGGCAATGGGGAATCCATTTTACTGAAGGGCAATATAACCACTCATCGGCCGGCCCATGTTATTCCTATTGGGTGATATATTGAGATGCAAACCTGTTGTAAACGCCCACCATTTGAGATGGGGCGAACAATATGTACTAAATATAGGCTGAATATTGGCAATAGAACTAGAAATATATATGTAACCAAAAAACTGAGGTATAAGATACATATATGGACACAATGTACATGATATATACAGATTAACAAAAATTAGAATAAATATGATTAAACAATAAGACTCAGCCTAATGTCCACACGGAGCCCCATAGGGGCGTGTCTATCAGAAGTATAGAAGAACAACAATATCAAACCAATGCGGGGTACACTAAAACAGTACTTGTATGTCCGCGTTTCTGGGGGGGGGGGGGGATTTTTATATAAAAATTCATGTTAAAATAGGAATATATTAATATTAGGAAGGGAAGGTCTTTAAGACTATGCTAATATGAACTATTCATAGTATAATATCTCCACTCATGGATTCATATGTGTAGATAAAAAATATACATATACACCGGTGTATATAGAAAGGCAGTTTTCGTTATAAAAAATAGCAAACCAAGGTAAAAGTTATAAATTCAATCAACATTATAATAAAATGTTAATTTCTATCCCCTCATTGAGGCCGCTGGGCGAGAGGCTATCTAAAATAAATATCCAATAATTCTCCCTCTCACACAAGCGTTTGTAGCGTTCTGCTGTAGGGAGAGATTTAGGAATGGCCTCTAGGATCCATACACGGAGTCCTTCTGTGGACTGGCCATGGTGTTCCATAAAATGGCGAGCAACACTGTACTTACCTAGGCCTTGTTCTATGGTGTTTCTGTGCTCGCCGAACCTTTTGCGGAGGGCGCGAATGATGCGCCCTACGTAAAGAAGTCCGCAGGGACAAGTGAGGCAATATACAACATAGTCAGATCCACAATTAAAAAAATCAGGTATTATATATTGCTTGCCTTTGTGGGTAAAATCCTTCTGTCTATGTGTGACAAACTTGCATGTAAGGCACCTTGGTTTTTTACACTGGTACATCCCTTTTATTTGAAAAAACTTTAGAGAGGCACTGAGTTGGGGCCTGTTATTTTTGGTGTTACTAGGTGCTATCAGGTTTTTGATGTTCTTAGCTCGTCTGTAGTTAACCAGGGGACGGTCGGAAATGGTAGACTTTAAATGAGGATCCTCCATGAGGATGGGCCAATGTTTACGCAAAATCTGTTCCATCTTGCGAAACTGATTGTGGTATTGGGTAATGAACCTAGTGGGTTGGGGGAGGTTAGATTTTTCAACAGAAACCTTATCTATATCAGTATGGAGATATTTTTGAAAAGCGTCCTCAACTAGTTGTTTGGGATAACCCTTTTCTACAAACTTATTTTTCAAGAGGTGTCCATGTGTAATGTAATCTTCGGAGCGCGTACAGTTATGCTTAAGACGGCAGAACTGGCTCCTGGGAATGTTATTCACCCAACTAGGGTGATGACAGCTATTGTAATGTATGTAAGAGTTTCCAGCTGTTGGTTTAATGTAGTTTTGAGAATGGATGATGTTGTCGTCGTGGGATAATTCAAGGTCCAAAAAGACTAGAGTGTGTTCGTCCGTCACATGTGTAAAAGATAGACCCATGTTGTTACAGTTGCAATGCTCCACAAACAATGGGATGGAACTTACAGGGCCATCCCAAATGATGATAATATCATGTATATATCTTCCGAAGAAGATTAGGTGTTCGGCAAATGGATTATTGGACCAGATATTGAATTTCTCCCAATAACCCATGGTGAGGTTGGCATAACTGGGGGCCCTGTACACGCAAGCGGAATTTCCGTCTGAAAAAAGCTGGATGTTTTTTTCCTAAAAAAATTTGTTAAAGCTTGGCTTGCATACACACGGTCACCCAAAAGTTCTCTGAACTTTCGAACGTTAGGAACGCAGTGACATACAACACTACAACCAGGCAAAAAAACAAGTTCAATGTTTCTGAGCATGCGTCAAATTGTTTGCGTTTTTTTTTCCCCGTCGGAATTCCATACAGACAAACGGAAATTTCTGAAAAATTGAGAACCTGCTCTCTAGCTAAGTCCGTTGGAAATTCTGATGGGAAAAAATCAGATGAGGCATACACATGGTCGGAATATCTGATGAAAAGCTCCCATCTGACTTTTTCCATCGAAAATTCGACTGCATGTACGTGGCATTAGTGAAAGTGTCCAAATTGGGCCCAATTAGCCATTTCACCTCCTCTGTGTCATGTGACTCTTTAGTGGTACAAGGTCTCAGGTGTGAATAGGGAGCAGGTTCGTTAAATTTGGTGTTATCGATCTCACTCTCTCATAATGGTCACTGGAAGTTCAACATGGCACCTCATTGCAAAGAACTCTCTGAAGATCTGAAAAAAAAGAATTGCTGCTCTACAAAAAGATAGCCTAGGCTATCATAAAATTGCCAAGACCCTGAAACTGAGCTGCAGCATGGTGGCCAAGACTATACAGTGGTTGACAGGATAGGTTACACTCAGAACAGAGCTTGCCATGGTCAACCAAAGAAGTTGAGTGCATGTGCTCAGCATCATATCCAGATGTTGTCTTTGGGAAATAGACACAAGAGTGCTGCCAGCATTGCTGCAGAGGTTGATGGGGTGGGAGTTAGCCTATCAGTGCACAGACCATACGTGGTACACTGCTTCAAATTGGTTCTCATGGCTGTCATCCCAGAAGGAAGCCTCTTCTAAAGTTGATGCACAAGGAAACCAGCAAAAAAGTTTGCTGAAGACAAGCAGACTAAGGACATGTATTAGTGGAACCATCTCGCATGGTATGATGAGGCCAAGATAAACTTTTTTGGTTCAGTTTATGTCAAACCTCTTGACCTCGTATTCTCCCATAGCTGCACTCCCTGCAACCTCTCTAACACACCCTTTCCTCTCTCTGATCACAACCTTATTAGTTTCACACTCTCCTTGTCTCCTACCTCCCATGCAGCCAACCCACAAACCACCTGATAACCCCTGTACCCTGCCCTACTGACCCCCTGTCTTCCATCCTGCTGACTCCTCTTCACTGCCCTGATGACCCCCGTACACTGCCCTGAAGACCCTTCTCCTTTGCCATGCTAATTCCTGTCCTGATAACCCCTACTCTCTACCCATCTGACCCCTGTCTTCTGCCCTGATAACCTGTGCTCTCCCCTCAGCTGACCCCTGTCTGAGTTTTGTTTAACCACATGCCTTAACCCCTCCCCCTACTATTAAGAGTTCAGTCACAGCCACATTTTTCCGCTACGCTCTGCACAAATGGCTTTCTCCCTCATGTGTGCCTCATTCTGAAGTTAAAAAGTTGGGGGGTGTGAGTGTGGAGGGAGAGGAGAACTCTGATTCACTGCATCAGCAGCCACCCACTGCAGGGCTGTCTTAATGAGAGGGCACTCCTGGGCACTGCCCAGGGGCCCCAGCTGCATGGGGGGCCCTGCACTTTTCCCAAAGCAGCTGGTCCTTGAGCCCGCAGTGCCCCGAAAATGGGGGCCCCATGATGGCACTGAGAGTGATGGATACACAGGGGAGGCAGTCTACCTACATGATGTCTGTTTACCTACACTATCATCATTGTAGGGGCCCCAGAGCATTACTTTGCCCAGGGGCCCATGATGCTATAAAGACGGCCCTGACCCACTGACACGGAGAAAGTGCAGGAGGGGGAGGCAGTTTGAGAAAGTAGAGGTTATTAATGGGCCAGCAGGAACTGGTTCATTTGGCCTGCATTACAGAAGATGTTGGTTGGGGAGAGATGACTGCAGCAGAGAGCGCCACACCCACATTTTGTCACAGCGTAGAGGGCTGGCTAATTATTGTCCTATTTGAACCTCCCCAGGGGAAAAAATTATCTACAGCCCTGGTGCACAGAGACACACAGAATCATTAGGAGTGAGTAGTAATGGACAGAGACAGACAGGAATCACTGGAAGCAGACAGAAGTGTGCATTGTCACTGAACCAGAAACATACTAGAAATACAAAGGAAGACAATGAAGCACTCTGCAGACACAGGTTCTGATAATGAAAGGCAGGCTGGAAGTAACAGGGCATCACAAAAGTGCAGGAAGGTTGAAAACTGGCAGAGGTACACAAAGAAAAACAAGAGGCAC
The DNA here is from genome assembly GCA_029574335.1 of Rana kukunoris. Lineage (NCBI taxonomy): Eukaryota > Metazoa > Chordata > Amphibia > Anura > Ranidae > Rana > Rana kukunoris. The sequence goes on along the minus strand of CM056051.1, from coordinate 304,293,401 downwards.
AAGTACACGGGTACAGGTTGCAAGAAGGGACCACAGAGTCACTAGGGACAGGCTGGGAGAAACTGGGATCACTGGAGGTATAGAGATCACACCGAAAGGCACTGAGAGATGCTTGCAAAGTCAGTAGGAACAAGAGGGTCCCGTACAGAAACACTAGGGATTTCAGGGTCACAAGGAGTTGCTCAGATAATTAGGGACACTAGGAGTTTCCGAGGGTCACTTGAATTCTTGTATCATGGTCATGTGATAGTTTACTTTTTATTAGGGGGTTGTATTTGATATGTGTGTAGGGCACCCCCTAAGAAGCTGCAAATAGAATGGGATCCCCCACCCAGGCACACCAAATTTCCACAGGCACTCCAAAATTCAGAGAACAGTCTGTGACTGTTTTTTTGTTTTGTTTATTGAAGGATAATTACTTGGATAGGGATGGGAGATTATGAGATGCCCTCTTGACTTCATAACAAACTTCAAGGACAACGCTTCCTATATACAGTCTCTCTATACAGCTCCTCGCACTCACTTGCTTACAGAACCCAGCTGGAACAGTGTGAATTATCTAACATTCACTCAGTCCGATTTAGCAATAGCCCATTATAAGCAGGAACCTGAGGCCCCTTGGTTGTGTAGCAAAAGTTCAGTGTCCAGTTTGCACCCACTTCCGTCAACATCCTTTTTTTGGAATGGATCAAAGCCCAATTTTTTTTCCATTAAAAAATGGATTGGGTGTAAAACGGATGTAAACCGACGGACCATTTCTTGCAAGAAACATGACTCTGGGACTTCCAATTAATACAACATTTGGAGTGACAACTCTCTCATTCTCACCTTGTTTTGAAGAGATATCCTCTCACTTCCTTCTGTGTCTACAAAATAAGTTTTTGCTGGACCATGCCAGAACTGCACACCAAACGTGACTCGTGGTTGTGGTGCAGCCCTTAGACTACTGCCGCGTACACACAATCACTTTTTGTGATGTAAAAAAATGTTGTTTTATCTCACGAAACAAAACAACTTTTTTTTAAACTTCATTTTAAAAAACGATGTTGCATACACACCATCATTTTCTGAAAATGCTCATGCAAAGCGTGGTTACGTACACCACGTTCGACGGCACTCTGTTCCATTGAAGCTCCCGTCTCATAATTTGCTTCTGAGCATGCGCTGGTTTAAAAACATTGTTTAAGCCCAGGTTCACACTGGGTACGATTTAGTTCGATTTGAGATGCGATTTCACATGTGAAATCGCATCTCAAATCGGCGGCAATTGCCGGCAATGACACCGTCCTAATCGGTGCGACGCCGCATCTGCGGCGCTGCACCGATTTCAAAAAGTAGTTCCTGTACTACTTTTTGTGATTTCAGGACGCGATTTACATTGACATCTGTGCAGAAACCTGCACAGATGTCTCCTAAATCGCGCTGAAATCGGGACTGCCAGAGGGAGTGAAATCGCGCGATTTCAGCTGAAATCGCGCAATTTCACTCCCGCAGCCCAGTGTGAACCAGGGCTTAAACGTCGTTTTGCCCACACACAATCATTTTTTATGACACAAAAAATGACATTCTGAAAAGCGACATTAAAAATTGAAGCATGTTCGAATTTTTTTGGGGTCTTTTTTCACACACACGATCATTTTAAATGACGTTTTTTAAAATGTTGTTTTATTTCATCACAAAAAACGACCGTGTGTATGCGGCATACCAGTTGAGAAGTTCTGTAGGCACTATGAAGTTATTGTACATTCAAGTTTTCACAGTAAGTGAATAATCAATAACAACATGAAATTGTTAAGTGAAATAAGCTCTATCCCTTTAATCTTTAACATAGAGTTTACAAAATGTAAAGTATGGCCATGTACTGTACAAGAACTAGAAACAATCAAAGGGAATTGCGATACTTGATATTTGATGTTATTCAGAGCTGCATCTTTTGATTATGTGGAACATTATGTGGAACATTATGAGCCACAGATTGTAATGCAAAAACCTTGCTAATCACTTAAACACAGCCTTCAGCAAAACCCAAAATTCCTTTTTTTTTTTTTGTCCTATGCTTGGTTGTGACCCATAATAAGATAATAAAATTCCTTCACACACTATGAAATCCTTTTACATAATGTTAAAAAGGAAATGATACGTGGAAAAATAACTTGATTGGTTCTAGAGGACTGATTAGTTATAGTGCAGATACACTGCTATATTTGCATTGTATGCAGCTGAAGAAGACTTTTGGAATAACTAACAAATGAATACATGAATAGAAATGTATTATGAAGAAAAATAGTGCAATTTTAGGATAGCAGTGTATTCATTATTAATTTCAAAACTGCTATTTGCATAACTCAGAGAGACAGAGCTTCCTTAGTGTTCGTTTAAATCTCAAATAGATGTTATGGACCCAAATGTGTCAGCATGCTTGAATTAAATGGAATGTATAATGGTTTCTTTTGTTTTCTTTACTTATTAGGATTAGCACTTAAAATTAAATTATTAAAACAACTTTTTTAATAAGGTACATTTGAAAATAACTGAATGCTATGTTGTCTTTTATCCAACCATCAGGTAGAGTTTATATGGCGGATTTACTATAGACATATAGGAGTTGATTTACTAAAATTGGAAAGTGCAAAATCTGGTGCAGCTCTGCATGGTAGCCAATCAGCTTCTAGCTTCAGCTTGTTCAATTAAGCTTTGGCAAAATAGAAAAAAAATGGAAGCTGATTGGTTTCTATGCAGAGCTGGACCAGATTTTGCAATCTCCTGTCTTAGTAAATCACCTCCCATAGGCTATTAACTTTGTAAATAAATGTTTCCTTCTCTTAGTAAATGTGGTGAAAATGTACTTTGCATAAAATATCCAATCACATGTAAGCAAAAATACAAATAGTACTTTGCTTGCACATGATTGGATGATGGTGGTCAGCAGAGCTTTTCCTTTATTCACTAAGCTAAGGGGAAAATCCCTACCAAAGTTTAATAGTCTCTTTGACATTTGTAGCCATGTGCTGGCTAGTCTGCCATCATGGGACATTCTTTTACAGGGACTACCTTGAGTTTGTTTCCTTATATTGTTCACCCTGGACATTGTTACATCATTTCCTGAAGGCAGAGAGAGAGCAAACACTATTGAAAGCCAGGGATCATGGGACATGTGGTTCAGGGAGTCAGGATTTCCATGAAGCCAGTGCTTCTGTAGATGACAAGTTTCAGCCGGCTGGACAAAAAAGAATGCTGGGTGAGGATATAAGTAGCCTGGTCTAGGGAGGAGCTCTTCCTCTTGGGACCATGGCCTTCAGCTGAGAGCAGGCACCTTGCAGCTCTGAGGGATGTGAGCAGGCGCCTCGGCCGGAACAGCATGGAGCATCTTCAGCCAGTGAGCCATACCTCTGCAGACAGATCCACAATTGTCAGCTCCCTGTCGACTGAGTGACTATCGGGTGTCACACTCGTTGTCACCATTACATACCCCGCTGAATCCCAGACACACCAGGGGCACGATCAAGCACCCTTCACTGATTGCAGATTCTTCAAGAGCCTGTTCTGGGATATTCATTTACCGTGAGCCTTGATATCATCAGGATTAGTGAGCAGGCAGAAGCTCACCCTGACTAAGGTGTCGGTTTAATAAACTGTGAAGTTTTTTCTCCGTTCAGTTCACAGCAGTTCACGGCAGTTCTCAGGATGAAAATTATCTCCTCTGCAGCCGGTTTAATAAACTGAGAACTTCAGTTCTCAGATGGTGAACAGAGGTGAAGTTTTTTCTCTGAAAACAGCCCAGATCTGTGTAAAAGTGGGTGGACTGCCTGTAATCTCGTGAGATATTGTGAGATTATGGTGCAGCCAAGTTCAAAAAGTGAAACTAAAGTTTTAAAGAACATATAATTAATGTTTTCAAACATGTGATAACATATATATAGATATATAACTACATATATATATATATATATATATATATATATATATATATACCTGTATATATATATATATATATATATATATATATATATAAATACTGTATATATATATGTGTGTGTGTATACATATATATATATAAATACTGTATATATGTGTGTGTATACATATATATAAATACGGTATATATATATATATGTATATATATATATACCGTATTTATCGACCTATTGTGCGCACCCGCATATAGCGCGCACCACTACTCTGGACGTGAAATTCCTTTTTTTATTTTTTTATTGCTTACAGTTTTGGTGTCTTGTCCAGCGTCCATCGGTGGCCTTGTCCGGTCCGGCGTCCATCTGTGGCTTTCGTGGTGTCCTCCCCGCTGCTCCCGCACTGTCTCTGAGCCGATCCCTGCTTCCCGCGCTGTTTGAACGCCGCCGCCATATACCGAGCGCAGTACACTCGGGCACGCTTGGCCACGCTCGGCTCCTCTCGCATAACCGCGAAAGGGGAGCCGAGCCTGGCCGACTGTACCCGAGTGTACTGCACTCGGTATATGTCGACGGTGGTGGCGGCAGCGGTGGCGGCCTTCAAACACAGCGCGGGAAGCAGGGATTGGCGTCAAAGTTCAAACATAGCGCGGGAAGCGAGTATCGGCGTATATCGCGCACCCACGTTTTTTTTAGTGTGTGGTATACGCCGATAAATACGGTATATTTGTGTGTGTGTATATATATATATATACACACACACACACATATACATATACAGTATATATATATATATATATATATATATATATATATATACACACACAGTATCTATATACACACATGTATATTGTGTTGTTAATATTCATTTTTAACCCACTGGTGTTGATATTAGGAAGAAATAAGCCTTCTTCCTTTTATCAGTCACACCAGCTTCTCTCCCAGATTCTCCACCTCTGAGCTGGTGAATCTGAAAGGGAGATATTTCAGTGGAAGAGCTGTGAAATCTTCAGATCACGGTTTATTAAACTGGCCGTTTGTGACAAAACATCCACTTGCTGTGATGTTAAGTGGAGAATGTGTTCTCTGCTCCTTATCACAGTTTATTATACTGGCAATGCTCTGTGATAAGCCGTGATCAGCCGTGATCAGCAGTGATCTTGGCTTATCACTGTTTATTAAACGTACACCAAAGTCTTATAAAAGACACTGCATGCAAACACCTTTATCCCATCTCCTTACACAAAAGTTTCTGTCAGGAAACACTTTGCATATGCTATCAACTAATGCTGGTCACATTGCATAGCAATCTCTCTGGGCCCTTGTTGAGTTAGATGAAGATTCTGAACACCTATGCTACAGAAGATTCTGAACATCTACGCTACAGAAGATTCTGAACACCTACGCTACAGAAGATTCTGAACACCTACGCTACAGAAGATTCTGAACACCTACGCTACAGAAGATTCTGAACACCTACGCTACAGAAGATTCTGAACACCTACGTTACAGAAGATTCTGAACACCTACGCTACAGAAGATTCTGAACACCTATGCTACACCTACGCTTCTGAACACCTACGCTACAGAAGATTCTGAACACCTACGCTACAGAAGATTCTGAACACCTACGTTACAGAAGATTCTGAACACCTACGTTACAGAAGATTCTGAACACCTACGCTACAGAAGATTCTGAACACCTACACCTATGCTACACCTACGCTTCTGAACACCTACGCTACAGAAGATTCCGAACATCTATGCTACAGAAGATTCTGAACACCTACGCTACAGATGATTCTGAACGACTACGCTACAGAAGATTCTGAACGACTACGCTACAGAAGATTCTGAACACCTACGCTACAGAAGATTCTAAACAACTATGCTACAGAAGATTCTAAACACCTATGCTACAGAAGATTCTAAACAACTATGCTACAGAAGATTCTAAACACCTACGCCACAGAAGATTCTAAACAACTATGCTACAGAAGATTCTGAACACCTACGCTACGGAAGATTCCAAACAATTATGCTACAGAAGATTCTGGACACATACGCTACAAAGACTTCTCTCATCTTCTCATAACATCTGTGCGCATTAATGGGGAACTCTTACTCAGAATTTGCTTATCACATAAGTTGTGCTGTTTACTTTCTAAGTTTGTGGCGTCACAATTTTAAGGGAGTGGTTTCACATAGAAAGGTCCTTTTAATACATGGGGGTTATAGGTTATTCCAGGGTGTATCGGTTATTACTGATTGATTTATTGTGATTTTCCTTGCATTGTAAATTCTTTGTATAGAGTTTGGCTTTTTTGAAATTATATTTTCTCTTTAAATAATGTCCGAACTCAAGATATCAGAGGTGTTGGGAGGCTTACAAGGTCAGGACCACCTTTGGGGACAGTCATCTTCCAGCAGCCCTTGCGGGGCTGGCGCTACACATTAATAATTCAAACTCTGTGTCTGCTTTAACATCAGCAATGTATATTTTCAGCCATGCTGAAAAAATCTGCTTGTCTTTAGAACTTGAATGAGCCATCAGAGCAGTGACGCATCCCTTCTTAGATGGACTGAGTTGAATGTTTCTATGAAACAGAGCTGCAAAGCAAACTGCATTTTTCTTTGCTCAACCCATAGGGATGTATTTATAAAAACATTTAAATAGCAATTCACCCTCTAAAGGTGCATGTGTGATTGGGGGAAACTAATGTTATTCGTTTTTTCCTGTGCCGGATGAATGATTTTCATTGATTTCAAACTGAAAATTCTGCATTTATCCATTATGCCTCATACACAATGCCGGATTTTCCGAGAAAAAAAGTCAGACGGGCTTCTTTTCTAGGAAAGTCTGTCCATGTGTAGACCCAATCTGACCTTAGATAGAGAACCTGGTCTCTTTCTTTCCGTCAGACTTCCGACGGACTTAAGGCAAACTTTTGCACAGTCAATTTCCTGATAGTAAGCACCATCTAGCAGTCAAATGCATTTTCACTGGGTAAATTGCCATGTGAATTTGTTATAAATACCATATAACGCAGAGTGTTGTGGAAAACTTTTGTCAAACATACACATTGACAAAGAGATACGCTATAACAGTTTAAAAAAAAAAAAAAGTTTAACCTTGATTTAAGAGCAGAAAAAATCCAGGATTTACTAGCTTAATTTTTAACTCCCCATTGACTGCACATTCACAAAATACAAATGTTACCCAGCACATGGTGCAGCCAGTCAACACAAAATACTTTTAACATTTAGGTTAGATCAGAGTTTTTTTTATATCAGAGATTGTCATTCATACCTTAAAGCCTATCTTAAACAGAAATCAAAAATGTATGTATTGCATCTTACCAGACCAACAGTGTGGTGGCAGCATTCTCTTTTGTTTTTTAGTTGTTTTTTTATTTTTTTCTGGTTATCCAGCAATTACCAAACTTCCTGTTTTAGGGTGGTTACACTCATTTCTCCACTTTATCTATAGAGGAGCAACAGAGCTGCAATTGGACATGCCATGTTGTATATTTCCCATAGTTCTACTTTAAGTTCCTAATAAAAGAAAATCAATGACTTTTTCATGGTAAAAAAAATAAAAAAAATTATAATATTTGGTTCCAAAAACACATGAGGAATCAGATGTTTTGGTTTGGACTCAAGCTTACAATGTGCTTTATATCCAAGTAAAAAAACAGGAAGGTACTCTTATTTTATATCCTCTGATTCCTCCTCCACCCCTAAAAACTAATTGATTTAAAAAATCAACAAACCTCCCCAAAAAATAAAATACTCACTTTGACCCTGGCTTTTGACTCTTTAAATGCCTTTCTTTGCTGGGAGACATGGTAATATCAGCCACACTTCTTATTTTATTTTTTATTTTTTTAATTGGGGGTGGGGTTGTCTGGGTCAGGTACTTGCCCAATAATGTTTTAAAGCCATTTGTGTTTGGCAAAATTGCAGACCTTCCATTTTCTATGGAAGGTCTGCTTTAACAGCTTCACCTATATGATGACTAAGAGGCTTATTTTGCAACCTGTTGCTAAAGCTTTTATAGGGATGAATGTTATATTTGCATCTGCAAACAGAATCAATGTTTATGTGCTTGAGGCAGGGAATAAAGTATAGAGGTTCTGTGCCTGCGGCTTCTAAACTGTAAATTCAGCCTTGATCGCGACCATTTTTTTGTTCCCAAGGTGTGTATATTAATTAATCTATCCACTGCCCTTCAGAAATAAAAATAAAAATAAAAAGCCTAAGGATAATTTAAAACTTGTAAATAGGTAGTGTTCAGTATTCTTAAAACGTGTATTCAAATCTAAATCCTTCATTCAAATATGTTGTGAACATGTTCCTGTAATTAAAAAAGTTTTATCCTTTTTTCTTATATATCCTTTTGTCAGTGAAATTATGCCAACAAGGTATATCCACAGGTGTTTTGTTTCTATGGTATTCTAATTATCTAAAACAATGTAGTTTCCTGTGCATTCTTAAAATATAATTAAGAACAAAACTATTTTTTTTGTCTAGAGGCATCAAAAAACGTGTCAGTTTGTCCTTGCTGTGTGTGCCTCCATTAAGAAGATTTGCCCTCTCTATTTGTCCTGCTTTCTGTTATCACTGATAGTGAAAGCTAAATAAAATCAACAATTGCGTTGTCACCAAAACAGGAACAGAGGGAAAATCCAATATGGATGCTAGTTCTAATGCCTGTCATTTGTTTTGGCTATGAGACAAGAAGTGAAAAGAAATCTCCCCAGTTGGATACAGATGGCAAAAAAAGAAACCTGAGAGGAATTATAACTTAGTAATTTGACCTCTGATGGTCTGGTGAGTCTGCATATTTGGAGTTCTGTGTTATGCTTGATTTTTTGCAGTAGAAACCAACCTACCAGATTGAAATTTACTGGTGAGACACCCAAAATGTACTGGCACAGCCAAGTTTTTACTGGCATTTCCAAAAGTTAAATTACAGTTTTAAGTGTGAATTTCAGTATTTAGGCAACAAACAAGTAACAAGCAAGTGATTTAAAGGGGTTGTAAAGGAAACATTTTTTTTCTCTAAATAGCTTTCTTTACCTTAGTGTAGTCCTCCTTCACTTACCTCATCCTTCCATTTTGCTTTTAAATGTCCTTATTTCTGATGAGAAATCCTCACTTCCTGCTCTTCTGTATGTAACTACACACAGTAATGCAAGGCTTTCTCCCTGGTGTGGAGAAAGTCTCTTGAGGGGGGAGGGGGCGAGCAGGCAAGTCAGGACACTCTCTACTTTGCAGATAGAGAAAGGAGCTGTGTGTTAGTGGACGTCCTGACACTCCACACCAGTTAAAATACTATACATTACTGCAGGGCTGTCTTAATTAGAGGGCACACCTGGGCACTGCCCAGGGGCCCCACCTGCAAGGGTGGCCCCTGCACTTTCCCCAAAGCAGCTGGTCCTTGAGCCCACACTGCCCTGGATGATGGTACTGAGAGTGATAGATGCAAAGAGGAGGCAGTCTGCCTCCTACCTACTTAATGTCTGTTTACCTGAACTCCACACACTCCACTTTTACATTCTGGTGCAATTAATGAGTACAATTTTAATTAAAATACCAACAGTTCATATCTTACAAAAGCGAAACTAATTAGGACCAGCTCTCTTTTGGCATAGAGAGAGACCCTGATGCAGACAGATTGTCACAATCAAGGGGTAAGGCTCAGAGACCAGTAGCTATTGCGGTAGAGAGGTCCAGACTGACCAGCAGGATAAGTACACAAGCAGGTCATCCTGGCTAATAATGCAAGCTCACCCAAGGCACATGTTCAAGGCACAAACCAGATTTCACCAGAGCTGGTGGTGGAGATGGTTTTTGCTGCATGCTTCTGCCAGGTCGTGATCCTCAGGATTGCCCCACAAGCAAGCAAGCAAGCCAGGGTCCTGTGGCACATATAGAATGTAGGGGTCAAGCAGAAGCATAGACAGTCAACAAGACAAAGGTTGGTAACAAGTGGTTGCAGGTTAGGATCAAGTAGAAGCATAGTTGAGGAACAAGTCAAAGGTTGGTAATGAGTGGTAGTGAAGATATGGACAGCAGCAAGCAAGAGTGAAAAGAAGCAATATATTTGCTAGAGAGAGTACAATAATTTGGCAAACAAGAAGTTAAGGCAAACAAGAATGGCAAATCAGGAAGTACATGAGAGAAGCAAAGGCTTTAGGGTTCACCAGAAACAAGACAAAAAACAAGGTTGTCAAAGGAATCAAATTTGGATTTGTCCGTCACCTCAGGTGGCAATACAAAAAGAGACACAGGCAGACACTGCAGAAGTCCTGAGATCAGATCTGGATCCTTATACAGATTTTGGGAAAGTGTCTTGCATGCATTCTAAAAGTGCCGCAGCATGTGCCAAAATCAAGTCCAAGTTCAAGATAGGTACATAAATTTGGCACACAATGCACCATTTTTTGAATGCACAAAATACACTTTTGCAAAATCTGTCTGTGCCAGTCTTTATGAATTCCAGGGTATGTTTTTTTTTTTTTTGCAGAGCTGTAAATGACAACTGCAGGAGAAAAGCTTGGAAGGTAAAAATGTAATTGTATTTCCTCTTTTGCAGCCAACTTAGGATAAACCTACCTTATATTTGTTACTTTTCCTATTCACAGAGCACAACTTAAAAGGTATTTAAAAATGTCAACTTACCTTGTTTTTTGCTTTTTATTTGCTGAAAAATCTTATTTAAAGAATTTGTGAACCCTTACCTTGTATAAAATAACCCAGTGGTGGAATTGTCAGGGTTGCAGCAGTCGCACTGCTGCCACCCCCTCAACATCACTGTTGCCAGCCCCCTCGACACCTCCGCTGCCACACCCCTCAACACCACCACTCTCACCCCCCTCACCCTCAGCGCTGCCCCCCTTAACATTACCGCTGCCACCCCCCTCAATACCAAAGCTGCCACCCACCCTCAACACCATCCCTGCCACCCTCCTCAACATCACCACTGCCACCCCCTCAACATTACCGCTGACACCCCCATCAACACCAAAGCTTCCACACCCCCTCAATACCACCGCTTCCACCCCCCTAACATCATCGCAGACACCTCAACACCACCACTGCCACCCCTTCAACACCACTGCTGCCCCCCTCAACATCACTGCTGCCACTCCCCTCAACACCACCGCTGCCACCCACCCTCAACACCACCGCTTCCACTTACCTCACCATTACTGCTGCCACCCCCCTCAACACCAAAGCTGCCACCCACCCTCAACACCATCCCTGCCACCCTCCTTAACATCACCACTGCCACCCCTTCAACATCACAGCTGCCCCCTCAACATCACTGCTGCCACTCCCCTTAACACCATCACTGCCACCCACCCTTAACACCACTGATTCCACTCCCCTCACCATCACCGCTAACACCGATTCCACCTCCCCTCAACACCACCACTTCCACTGATCCCACCCCCTCACAATCACCGCTGCCACTGATCCCACCCCTTAACACTACCGCTGCCACTGATCCCACCCCCCTAGCCATCACTGCTGCCACAGATCCCATTCCCCTTCCCCACCAGCACTGCCACTGATCCCATCCCTCCTCCCCACTGAAAAAAGTATCAAAATCATGCTTTATTGGGGGGGGGGTACTTGATTTCTTGCACTGTGGCCCTGAAATGGACTTAGGGTTCTGATTGGAGAACTGCATGGAATATGAGTCAGATATTAGATGTCTTTGTAGCTCCTGTTTGCAACAGATCGCTTCAAATGGTGTTTTTTGCAAGATCATAGTGGGATAAGATCAGGTTTATTTAGGAAGTGTCGGATTTGGACATATGTCCAAAATGGAAATGTGTGCGATGTCATGCGCTAAGAGAGTGAAAGAAGGGTTACAGATTTCCCCTTTTCGGAGAAGGGTTTCGCATATATTTTGTCATTTGGCCAGATCTCCATTAGAAAGGTATTGGACAAACCAGGGGAGAAGAGAGGATTGTGGCGTATGAGGGTCAGAGGAATTGATACTGAGGAAATCTTGTGTTTTAGACATGCTTCTTTAAAGATGTGTAAGCAGGTTCCTATTAGGTGATGGGATTTGCATTGAGGCAATATATGTTCCTGAACTGTCCAAGGGAGCTGATATAAGGGTAGGGAGGAAAAACAGTGTTCTAGCTGGACCCAGTCTTTAACTTCTGAGTGGATATTCCAGTCTATTATCCATGCAAGGATGCATGCTCGATGGTATTTAAAGATGTCAGGGAAGCCTATGCCTCCTTTTAACTTCAGGATAGTTAGTTGATCATAGCTTACTCTAAATCGGTTCTTAACCCATAGAAAATTGGTGCACGCTTTTGTTTTTCTTGTCAAATGTTTTTGGTGCACGCTTTTTTATACAAAGAGAAAAATGTGAGTTGAAGTTTAAATGGCAAGGTTTGCATTAAGTAGAGTATCTTGGGCAGAACGGTAATTTTAACCACTTCAGCCCCAGAAAGAATTTACACCCTTTCTGACCAGAGCACTATTTGCGATACGGCACTGCGTCACTTTAAATGGCAATTGCACGGCCGTGCAACGTTACACCCAAACAAAAAAAGAGCGTTTAAAAAAAAAAAAAGCAATATTTTGCTATAATAAACCCCCCCCCCAATATATATATATATATATATATATATATATATATATATATATATATATATACCATATTTTCCGGCGTATATACTCACCGTATAAGACTACCCCCTTCCTACTAGTCATGCCTCGCCTCAAGGTGCCACCATTACATGCCAGACTATGCCACTACATGCCAGACTGTGTCCCATTACATGCCAGACTGTGCTTAATTACATGCCAGACGGTGCCCCATTACATGCCAGACGGTGCCCCATTACATGCCAGACGGTGCCCAATTACATGCCAGACTGTGCCCCATTACATGACCAGACTGTGCCCTATTACATGACCAGACCTGCCTCATTACATGACCAGACCTGCCCCATTACATGACCAGACCTGCCCCATTACATGACCAGACTGTGCCCCATTACATGCCAGACCTGCCCCATTACATGACCAGACTGTGCCCCATTACATGACCAGACCGTGCCCCATTACATGACCAGACCTGCCCCATTACATGATCAGACCGTGCCCTTACCTTATCCCATGCGAATCGCGGCCGTGTAACCTAACAGCTTACCTTACCAGAATCGCGGCCGTACGATTTTTCGAAAGCCGCGCCTCCGACGTCTTCTGTTCCGTGATAGGCGGAACATTCAGCTTCCCATGAGGCACTGTGTTCAGTGTTCGCCTATCACGGAGGCCCTCTCGTCCGAGGACGAGAGGGCCTCCGTGATAGGAGGACACCAAACACAGGACGAGAGGGCCTCCGTGATAGGCGGACACTGAACACAGTGCCTCCTGGGAAGCTGATTGTTTCCGCCTATCACGGAACAGAAGACGTCGGAGGCGCGGCTTTTGAAAAATCGTACGGCCGCGATTCTGGTAAGGTAAGCTGTTAGGTTACCGGCGTATAAGACGACCCCCGACTTTAAAGAAGATTTTAAGGGGCTAGAAAGTCGTCTTATACGCCGGAAAATACGGTATATATATATATATATATATATATATATATATATATAAAAAACCCTCAGTTTAGGCCAATATGTATTCTTCTACATATTTTTGGTTAAAAAATTGCAATAAGTGTATATTGATTGGTTTGCTTAAAAGTTATAGGGGATAGATTTATGGCATTTTTATTAAGATTTTTTTTACTAGTAATGGTGGCGATCTGTGATTTTTATCATGACTGTGACATTTTGGCAGAGACATCGGACATGTTTGACACTATTAGGACTATTGTCATTTATACAGTGACCAGTGCTATAAAAATGCACTGATTACTGTGTAAATGACACTGGCAGGGAAGGGGTTAAACACTAGGGGGCGATTAAGGGGTTAAGTGTGTCCTAGGGAGTGATTCTAACTGTGGGGGGCTGGTCTTACTAGAACATGACAGAGATCACTGCTCCGGATGACAGGGAGCAGTAGATCTCTGTCATGTTGCTAGGCAGAACAGGGTAATGCCTTGTTTACATGCATTTCCCCGTTCTGAAGCTCTGTGATACAATCGCGGGACACCGGCGGACATCAAGTCTAAGCCACGATTTAAAGGGGACGTACCTGTATGCCCATTTGCGCAGCTGTGCCATTGTGCACTGGTTGGCAAACTGTTAATGATGGCTGCTCGCCCCAAACCAGGAAAAGAGCCCAGTTGACCAGGATTGTAAGTCTTGCCTTAATTTTTGAACGGTCAGGAGATCTTTTTTGGCATATAAGTCAGATAGTTTGGAGGTTAGTTGAATGCCTAGGTATGTTATCGCTTTGTGCTGCCATTTAAGCAGGAAGTTAAATTGACCCTGTATTAACACATCTCGTTTCAATGAAATATTCAGGGCGGGGGATTTTGAGAAGTTGATCTGTAGGTTGGTAATGGTTTTAATGTCAGAAAATTCTTTAAGCAAGTTTGGGATTGTCGTGATGGTACTGTTCTTTTTTTAAACGTGATTGTATACTCTCTGTTCTTAGCTGCATAACTGACCTATCCTGCAAAATCGGAAATTGGAAAGATCACCAGGTAGTTCATACAAAGGAAGCAATGCAAACAAAACAGGATACTTTTTAATACAAGTATATAGTACAACAGTCACATATCAGAAATTAGAAATATGAAATGTTTCGGGAACATACATTTTAGCATTCCCCTTCTTTGTAAAGTTAGTGTATTACATCAACATTGTAATAACAATACAAACAATTTTTATTTTATATGTTGTGAGTGCTGCCTTATGTTGTGAGTTGTGAGTGATGCCAGGGCTCCGCTTATGCCACTGCGTTACTTTGATTTTATTTGCTTTATATGTCTTCTCAAATGTGAGTGATCATTTAATATTTTTAATAAATGTTCTCATTTTGAAACGGAATTACACTATGTGGCCCAGTCTTTTTCCTTCTACTATATGTTACATTGGGAGGATTTATATGTGAAGTACTGCTGCTCCATCCATTGTCTATATTCATTGATGTCAACTCTGATGATGATGATGATGATGCAAGATTTTTTAGCTCTACCCCCTCCTCTTCCTCCATGCCCTCCTCTGCTGAATTGTCCTATAAACCACACGTACCCCCTAAGTGTTCAAGGGGCTATTCAAAGAGTTACACTAAAAGATGCCATGCAGTGCTTCAGCTGGAGTGTCTAGGGGACATGAACCACACCAGAACAGAGATTCTTTCAGCTCTGCAGGGGCAGGCCCAGAGGTAACTCACACCACACCAGCTGGAGCCAGGAATAATGTATGCGATAATGGTACAAACCTCCTGTTCATCCTTAAACAGGGAAAGTTGACACATGTGCCATGCCTGCAACATGTCCTCAATTAGGTGGTGCAGCGTTTCCTAAATAGGTACCCAGGGTTGGAAGATTTGCTTGTCTGTAGTAATTTCAGGCGGTCATTCAGTCAGTGCTTCGTTGGTTGAAATTCAGTGGGAATTCAACCTGGCAGTAAACCACCTGATTTGTGACATGCCTACCAGGTGGAACTCAACTTTGGCAATGCTGTAGCGGCTGCACATGCAGCAGAGGGCCATCAACAAGTACCTGTGTGAGTATGGCACAACGACACATTTAGGCCGGCTCTGCTTTTTTTCCCCATGCCAATGGCTGCTAATAAAGGATGCATGCTCTGTACTGTCACCATTTGAGCAGGCAACTAGAATTGTGAACCATGACAATGCATGTATTGGTGACATCCCTGTTGTGTTCCTGCTGGAGCAGACTCTGCATGGTATTATGGACAGTGTGCTTGAGGAAGAGCAGTGGGAGGAAAAGGAGGACTACTGTTCCTCTCAAGGCCCACTTTTTGCAGATACCATCCTTCCTATGCCACAGAACACACAGGAGGAGAAAAAGTAGGAGGATTCTGGTAGTTTTGGAGGCATTGAAGCAGAGGAAGACATAAGTCAAACCTCAACAGAAGGTTTTTCATCCCCAGAACCCTTGGGAGTAGTATGTGGCTGAGAGGATCAGTTCCAGATACCGTAATCCTCAGTGACCCCGAGGAATCTGCTTCTCATGCTTTTACAAACTTTGGTGCATGGGCTTTCTCATGTTTTAAAGCCTGTGAAAGGACCCAAAAATATGTGGCATCAAGGAGAAGGATCACTATTGTTTGGCAACCCTCCTTGGCCACTGGTACAAGGGGAAAGTCTCAGAACTCATCGCATCCCCACAGAGGGTGCAGAAGATGAAATCTCTTGAGGACACCTCAAAGAGGAGTTTATCTAATGCTTTTACCAACTCTGATATCTTACAGTGTCGTGGAAAACATAGTTTTGAGGCTTCTGTTGATCAAGAGAGGGGTAGTGGAGAAGGGGGCCGACTAAGTGATGCATTTCACAATTTTTTTAGTCCTCACCGCCCAGCGTGAAAACAGAGCTGGAGAGCTTTCGAGTTGTTTTGTGTTAGGCAATGAAGGGGAACCTACCCTTGAAGACATGTGAGAATACAGAGAGGCAATGTTCGGTCTTGCAGGGGTCTCAGAGCTTAAACCTGACCTGGACTAGTTGCACTGCTAACCTCTGCCCAGCACCAAGAGCAGCTTCAGCATTACCGAGAGAAGAGACAGTTGGCCTTTCTCCCACAATACTGACAGAGACTGGGACTGGGATATTCTGCCAGCAGCATCTGTGAAGTTACCAGATACTTCTGCAGCTGAAGCACTGACAACTGGACAGAGGGTCCAAGACCTCTGCCCTACACCTACAGTGGTTCCAGAGGCCCATGGTTAAAAGGAAATGGTCACTTTCCCAGCAGAAGATTAAGATATAGGGGGAGAAGGGAGAGGTGGTGTTCGTAATCCCTTCCCAACAGTTGGCAGGGTGAAGGAAGTGATCTTTCCTCCCCTGCAAAGATTCATGCACCTGGAAGACAGTACAAGAGACATGTTGTCCCAGCAGCCAGATGAGATTAAGGGAGATGGAGAAGCCGGCTCCCCTTCCCAGCAGCAGATGGCACCCCAGAATGATGCCACCAACCCAGCAGGAGAGCTGGCATTAGGGGCAGACATAACTGAGCTCTGCCCACCACAAGTAACCTCTTCTTCTTTCTACAGACTAGTTATAAAGATTGGAGATTTGATAGACTGTTCTGCTGAAAAGGAATAACCTGGTCAGCCTCCAGCAGAAGAGCTGGTATCAGGGCCAAACTTCACTAAGCTCTGCCCGGCACCAACAGCAGCATCTGTGGATTTACAAGAGTCTCCTCCAGCTGAAGCGCTGGCCTCCTGACAGAGGGTCCAAGACCTCTTCCCCCCACCTGCAGCAGTTCCAGGGGCCCATGGTGAGAAGGTGATGGTCACTTCCCAACAGTTAGCCAGGGTGGATGATGTGGGGTCATCAGCTGAAGAGCTAACAGCATAATGCTACTGGACTCGGCACACAACTGCAGCTTGAGTTTATATTGGGGGATGGGACTTCGGTCTCCACTGGCACAACCCCAAAAATTAGTACGGCACTAAGACAGGAGGATGTCAGCCATGCTTTGCAAGCACTGGGGGATTTTCATCTACCAAAAGTGGATGGGGCGTCAATCTCTTTGGATGAGGGTTTGTGCAACTTATCTTACCTTGGAGAGCTCTGGAAACTCAGCGTCCAGCTTCCTTGGCCCCTCTTATGTGTAAATCACCCTGTGTCCATTAGGGGCACAGGATAACTGAGAACCCCCCTATGTTTTGTGCTAGTAAGACTCACTGTACAGCCACATTGAAATGTTGTGTATATGTATATATTGTGTGTTGTCTCATGCTGTTGTGGACTCTTTGCTGGGATCGTTTGGGGTGTGGTTTATTCCATTGTTCTATTGTGTCTGTTTGCCTTGTAAGCAAAGAATATTATAGGATGTGTATCTCTTTGGAAGGGAGGATTCTTCCAACAGCTCTCCCTGCAGATAAGACTGTTTACTGATGAGAAGTTTGAATACACCTGATCTGTGTGTCTATTGTTATTGGACAGTTTAGCCCCACCTGAATCCAAGGGTCTCTGAATTGTATATCTGTGGTAAAATGTGCTTGAATAAAGAGAGTCTGCTGTTTTGAACCCTACATTGTGTTATGACTAGTGACTGGGTGAGCTTAAGGGTCTTGGATGGTGGTGGTCCTGGGCAAAGGAAGCTGTAACGGTCACCACTGTTTACGATATCCATTCCATCGCCCCAACCACGACAGCTTATGCGACAATCCAGCCGACAGGACCCGATCCACAAGAATTTCCTCAGAGAGAGAGTCAAATGTATGAATGTTTTTAATGGTAAACTCAGCTGTTTCTGATACAGTTACAAACATGTCACAGTTAATCACAGGGACAATGAAACTCTCCACCCCCCTACCATCACACAATGAACTTCAATCGCATTCTTTTATATAATGGCATTCAGGTGAGTTAATTATCCCCCAGACGTCCCGACTCTGCCAATAAGTGATTTACCTGCAGAATACACATTCCTATGTCAGACGTTCTGTCTCCAACAATAAGGTAATTACACCTGATCATTAATGGGCTTTAAACAGTGTTATTAGCATCACACAATGGAATGTCTTTCAGGAGCCAGCCTCAATTAGCATCTCAACAGCATGTGTCACACCTTGAATAAAACATTGAACTTTACAGCTTGTAATATGTCCAGATCTCCTGCAATACATGAATTATCATTTATCAGTCACCCTATGCCCAAAAGGGGCACAGGGTGACCTTAGACCCAAGAGTCCTTAGTAACGCTGGCACAGGAGTATCCCCCATCCCTCAAAAGTCTCTGGGCGTCACGGGTCATTCCGTTGAAAACAAATGCATAACATCATACAATAACATGTGTTGACGTGTGCTTTGATGTGTTTCCATTGATTTCAATGAAAAATCACATCAGAAGAAAAAATGCATAGTTGTGAATGGACCCTTACAGGAAAAAATAATGTATTTTTTCTGTCTTTTCATATTTGTGCTAGGAGTGAATGTGTAGCGCTAAATATGAAGATAGTGAGATATATGTATATCACTAGAAGGTGAATACCCAACCAGACAAGACAATAAAAAAAGGTTTTATAATAATAAGTTCACATGTGAAACAAAGACAATCAAAGAAAAATGTCCATCACAATAGGATAATGAATATCACGGTGAAAGTATCATATAGCCGTTTGGACCATCACATGTAAATTCCATTCACGTATGGTGTGACTAGATACACTTACCGGAACTGTTGGACCCGACTGTCAGTGACAACGGGTCAATCGAGCATGGATAATCTCAATCGCCACGTGGTCCAAGCTGTCTGAAGAATCCCGATGATGTTAGCCACAAATATAGCCCATGTACCCGACAGTCCACAGCTGCAGGTGTTGAACAGTTTCAGGTAAGCAGTACTCCTTAAGGGTAAGAGAAGGCACAAAGGAGGCACTCAAAAAAACTTTTATCCCTGGAACATGGAAAGAAATGAAAAGAAAACGATGCTCCGATGATGGTACAGGTCAAAAAAAGGTTGGTTTTAATGAATAAAAACCAACAAACGTTAAAAGTGCTCGCAGTTCAGAATAAAAGCAATATGGGGAGTGGTGTACCAGATACACATATTATAAAACCTTTTTTTATTGTCTAACCTGGTTGGGAATTCACCACTTAGTGATATATATATATATATATATATATATATATATATATATATATATATATCATAATTTTCGTATGAAGCGCTACACATTCACTCCTAGCACTTTCAGAATTGTTGTCATATTCTTGCGCAGCAGCTCTTCTTTTTTGTTCAGTTTAGGGCAAGCACAATAATTATCCCTATTCACATTTTCCATATTTGTGAATAACAAGTTTCTAAATACCAGATCTCATGCATATCCATGCAGTAGTCATTTTTATAATTATTTATAAAATCATTCGGAAGGAAAGCTTGAAACCAAACCCTGTGCAGAATGATAAATGATGTAAATGTTAAAATGTTTGTAATTTACATACATCAACTAAAAAATAGAAATCCACTTGAGGTTCTCAAGTCAACAGTGCTTGTTGTTACACTGGATCATAATTATGTTTCATGCTGTGTGCACACTTACCTTCATTAATAGTCTAATGTATTTGGTTTTCACAATGAAGAATGTAGTCTTGAAATATGATGAACATAATTAGCACTCACATATACAATACAAGCACACAATATGCATAAAGCATTATTAAAACTTTACACATTTAACTGAGTGTCATATCTGGCTGACTGAAGATTATCAGTTTTTTTTTTTTCTGGTGGTAAAAATATACTCAGTCTCCAGTTCAATTACATTTTAATCTATAATTCATGTTTCACATGAATGTATTAAATATAAACACACGCAGGAATAATTTAAATAAAAAAATATATATTGCTGAAAAAAGAGAGATAAACAGTATTTAATCATCAGTGGGATTGTTGTTCATGGAAGGATACAATATTTTATAGATGTTATTGCCATTTTGTCTATAAAGGGAATCTGTAATGAAAGAATAATGGAGGCTGTCACTGGCACTCTTTTGAAAATACTAGATACCTGGCTGTCTCACAATTTTTTTTTTTTTTTTTGTGTTGTCTGAATCTCTGATCCAGAACAAGTACTGTAAAGAGAGAAGCAATTCTGATACTCTTCTGACACTCATTTAGAACATGCATGTTTAAGGTCCTTGGCTCAAAACCATTTAAAGTGGCATTAAATGCCAATCTATTATATTGCAATTACTAATTCTTAGATGTGGTGGCTGAAAATACAATTTTTTAAAGCCTTTTTTTCCCTTTAATTTTCAAACTCATTTACAAATCTGTTTAGTCAAGTCCATCTAAATCTTTTAATTTGTCTAACACTAATCCCTAGGTTGAAAATGCTGCTGCCCAAAGATGTTTCTATTGCTCCCCCATCCAGAATGGACACACCCTAAGACAGAAATATTGTTATAAAACTAATGCAGCCACCATATTTAAGTATTAGTACATTGCCATATATTGCAATTTTTGTTTAATAGGTGAGTTTATTAGCACTTTAAATCAGACACAGCCAGGAACTATCATAACATTTTAAGAAAGAGCTGATCAATGGCAACCCTCACACCTCTTTCATGATAGTTTCACTTTAAAGAGGGGTAAACCAAATCTGTATTGTTATACAACCCCTAAAACTATGGTTGGCATTATGCCTCACTGTATTAATTTTACTGAGGCAAATCATGTTTTTGAGAATCTTTTTCAACACTGCTTACTTACCAGTAACAGCAATTCCTGATGCAGGTTGATATGCCGTTGCAACACAATTAGCCACAGTGTTATCATATGAGCTCCTTCAGTTGTCCATTGGGTTGCCTATGTGATAGATGTCATTATGAGACATGTAGGGTAGCCATGCATGGGCCAATATTCTGATTAAGACAAAGGAGGATTTTCCAAAAAATAGAAGATATATGCATGCAACATTTAGTATTTTTTTAAGCTTATACATTTCTAAACTGTTGTTTAATCTCTCTTCTACTATATATGCATACTAAGTGTTTTAGAAATAAACATTTGATGCACATCAAAGAAGTCTCATATTACAGACGTAATTGCCTTACTCTTGGGTTGAAACAATATACCCTATTTAGGTACAGGTATACTTATAATGCCTACTACTGCCACATTGTCAGACTTCATCTATAAACATCTAATCGCGGCCATCTTTAAAGAACTTTAACATCTATCAAGTTTTGAACTACCTTGGGCAGGCAGAATAGCTACTTACAAAATGGTACAAAATGGTTATATTACTTAACATACTGTATGTGTTCCGCACTTTACCAATCCCCCTTAAGCCTGGACTTTGCATTCCCTTTCAGCACTGCTTACGAAGTTTATGTACTTAATTAAGCACAGAAAGATTGGAGGAATGGGACTGGTTGATATTAAAGACTACTGCATTGCATCTCCTCTGACTCATTCAAAACACAAGTTTAACCCCCACTCAGAAGCTTTATGGGTGGAGATCAGTGGCGGTGCATAAATAGAGAGCACCGGAGCGCCGCCCCCTCTGGCTCTCGCACCGCCGACTATTCAGATGGCCGGCCCCTTGGCGAGCGCCAGCCATCTGAATAACTGCAGCTGGTTGGCTGTGGAAGTGCGCTGGCTCTGATAGGCTTTCCGATTACAGCCCTCAGGCTGTAATAGGCTTCCAAAGCTTATCCCAGTGACGCATGGGGGGTGCGTTCCTTGGATAAGACTGACAGGCATCTCAGCCAATCAGGTTCACCGGTTCTGGTTACCATTAACCTGATTGGCTGAAGCATCATCGAGGGCGGGAGAAGACATTGAGGGACGGAAGAAGCAGGATGGCTGACCCCAGAAAGGTAAGTGCCAGATGGGGGGGGGCATTTTATAGGGCACAATGGCAGCATTTTTTCCAGGGCACAGTGGCTATAATTGATGGGCACAGTGGCGACAATTGATGGGCACAGTGGCGAAAATTGATGGGCACAGTGGCTACAATTGCTGGGCACAGTGGCGAAAATTGCTGGGCACAGTGGCGACAATTGATGGGCACAGTGGTAACAATTGATGGCACAGTGGTAACAATTATAAAAAAGAAAGTTTTGCGCTAAACCAATAATAAAATAATAACGTGATAAGTGAAATCACAGAAGGCAGCAATCACGTGATCTAACACAAGAATAGAGAAATAAAAAAGAAAATTGCGCCAACTAAAAAAGAAACAATTGATGGCACAGTGGCTGCGTTTGATGGCATGGCACAGTGGCTGCGTTTGGCATGGCACAGTGGTGACAATTGTTGGGCACAGTGGCGACAATTGATGGCACAGTGGTGACAATTGATGGCACAGTGGCTGCGTTTGATGGCATAGAATAGTGGTGACAATTGCTGGGCACAGTGGTGACAATTGATGGCACAGTGGTAACAATTGATGGCACAGTGGCTGCGTTTGATGGCACAGTAGCTGCATTTGATGGCATGGCACAGTGGCTGCGTTTGATGGCACAGTAGCTGTTTTTAATGGCATGGCACAGTGGCTGCATTTGATGGCACAGTGGCTGCGTTTGGCATGGCACAGTGATGACAATTGATGGGCACAGTGGCAACAATAGATGGGCCCAGTGGCGACAATTGATGGCGCAGTGGTGACAATTGATGGCATGGCACAGTGGTGACAATTGATGGGCACAGTGACGATAAATGATGGCACAGTGGCTGCGTTTGATGGCATGACACAGTGGCTGCATTTAATGGCACAGTGGCGACAATTGATGGCACAATTGATGGCACAGTGGCGACAATTGATGGCACAGTGGTGACAATTGATGAGCACAGTGGCGATAAATGATGGCACAGTGGTTGCGTTTGATGGCATGACACAGTGGTGGCAATTGATTGGCACACTGGCGATAAATGATGGCACAGTGCCTGCGTTTGATGGCATGGCACAGTGGCTGCATTTGATGGAACAGTGGTGACAATTGATGGCACAGTGGTAACAATTGATGGGCACAGTGGCAATAAATGATGGCATAGTGGCTGCGTTTGATAGACACGGTGGTTGCAATTGATGAGCACAGTGAGGCTACAATTTTTGTTTGTTTTTTCGTTTGTTTACGCCCCCCCCCAAAAAATTTTAAGCACCAGCCGCCACTGGTTGAGATCGAAAAGCACCTAGATGTACATAATTTGATTTAATTAATCTTTGCAGACATGTGGAAAGCACTAGTGAAAAAGATATTCAGCGCTGGAAAATAAATTATTAAACTAGAACCTAAACTATGCAAGCCAGCACTGGAGATAAATCATAAAAAATCCCAATAGCAAATATATATAGAAAAAGTGCAGCGCAAATATAAACAAATATAAATACTGTGACCAGTATATAAACTAAAAAGTGCATAGAAAATAAATAATCGTGATAATAAGGTCCATGTGTGAAAAAAAGTCCATAAATCAATCAATCCGCAGCCAGACCCAGCAGACAAAGGATTCCAGAATGGAAGTGAAAAAGATGACACCAAAAGATATCCTCCACCAGTGACAGATGGACTCTCACCTCTGTACTTTGACCCGTATGGATCTCAAAGCTTAATCTGTGTAATCAGAGCTTCAGCTGCCAGCTCCCATAGGAAACGAGTGGATGGAAATGACACCTTAGATCCGGACCCAATGGCTTAAACCGATCATAACATCATATGGAAAAAGAAAGGGAAAAATCTAGTGCTCTCCGGTTGAAAAAGACTTTTAATCAAGCAATAAAAAGTTGCACTCACATGTAAGGACACTCTGTAAGCCGAGTGTCAGCATAACAGCATGTGTACAGGACCGTCTCTCTGTACTCTGCAGCGATCGTGGGTGACGTTCTGCGTGGCTCCTTCCCCTGTACGCGTTACATCCCGCGGGGGGACTTCCTCAGCGTGGGTTAAGGGAACACACACTAAAACGTCCCACTTGACCTATATTTATATGTAGCCTCAGCATATCCCCCAATCACAACAGCATGCAGACGCCGCCCACAACAGCAGCTACAGCTAATCTGAGGAGCCAATGCTCCGGAATAGAGGCTGAGATAAGGGTTTATTAAAAGCAATGGTTATGTATGGCTAACAGTGACCAGTCAGACTTAGTCCGGTAAACAAAAGGAAAAATATTAAATATAAAATTCACCGGAGGAGTCTAATCACGTCTTAGAACATAATCCTTATTGGTAAAATTAGATAAATTTGGTGCATATATGGCATGAATACACTCTAAATGATATGCCAATATGTAAGAATATCATTAAAATAGAAAAACGTCAGCCACAATCGCCACATTAAGTGAATATGCAGAGAAGGCTATACTCAATATCAGCTATGGATAACTGTACAACTAGAGATACAACATCATGAGCAAACAATACTGTTACAATGTATAATCATGTTACAGATACAATCTGAAAAAAGAACAATGAAGACTAGAATTACATGAAAATAGAATAGAATACAATAAAAATAGAATAGAATGCAATAAAATAAATAAATAAAATTGACTTTAAAATTGCCATAAAAATTACAAATTAAAATATTGAAGAAAAAAACATCAGTCCCCCTATAATTCACCTCATCTATCTGAGATGAAGCAATTTAGGTCGAACTCTACGTTCAAACCAGCCGGGGAGGCTACCTTGAGCTCAAAAATCCAGAAGGATTCCCGACGACTGAGTTGCCTGATAAAGTGTCCACCCCTCCAGTGTTTTGACACCTTCTCTATCCCCCAAAATTTTAACCCCTTAGGGTCACGATGATGGTGTCGTCTGAAGTGTCTGGATACGCTATGGGTTTTGATACCTCTTTTAATACAGCTAATATGTTCCCCTATCCGTACGTGGAGTGCTCGAGAAGTGCGCCCCACATATTGTAGTCCGCATTCACACTCTAACATATAGACAACCCCTTCAGTGGTACACGTGACCAATTGTTTGATGGGGTACTCTACATGCGTGACCGAGGAGGTAAAAGTTTTTCGTTTTTTGACATTTTTCTTAACATGTTTACAAGTGGCACACCTGCCACAGGCGTAAAAACCTGATAAGAAATGAAATAACCTGGGTTGGGCAACTATTGGTGGATCTATGACCCCTGGAGCAATACGATTCCTTAATGCCGGAGCCTTCCTATATATAAATTGGGGGCGCTCAGGGAGAACAGGACCTAAAGTCAGATCCCCCTTTAAGATGGGCCAATGTTTGGCTACAATTCTCTCTGGTTTGGTGACCAATGGAATTCCTAGCAATTATAAATTAATTTTGGACTATAACATACAACACAAAAAATTTGAGAGAATTGTAGCCAAACATTGGCCCATCTTAAAGGGGGATCTGATTTTAGGTCCTGTTCTCCCTGAGCGCCCCCAATTTATATATAGGAAGGCTCCGGCATTAAGGAATCGTATTGCTCCAGGGGTCATAGATCCACCAATAGTTGCCCAACCCAGGTTATTTCATTTCTTATCAGGTTTTTACGCCTGTGGCAGGTGTGCCACTTGTAAACATGTTAAGAAAAATGTCAAAAACGAAAAACTTTTACCTCCTCGGTCACGCATGTAGAGTACCCCATCAAACAATTGGTCACGTGTACCACTGAAGGGGTTGTCTATATGTTAGAGTGTGAATGCGGACTACAATATGTGGGGCGCACTTCTCGAGCACTCCACGTACGGATAGGGGAACATATTAGCTGTATTAAAAGAGGTATCAAAACCCATAGCGTATCCAGACACTTCAGACGACACCATCATCGTGACCCTAAGGGGTTAAAATTTTGGGGGATAGAGAAGGTGTCAAAACACTGGAGGGGTGGACACTTTATCAGGCAACTGAGTCGTCGGGAATCCTTCTGGATTTTTGAGCTCAAGGTAGCCTCCCCGGCTGGTTTGAACGTAGAGTTCGACCTAAATTGCTTCATCTCAGATAGATGAGGTGAATTATAGGGGGACTGATGTTTTTTTCTTCAATATTTTAATTTGTAATTTTTATGGCAATTTTAAAGTCAATTTTATTTATTTATTTTATTGCATTCTATTCTATTTTTATTGTATTCTATTCTATTTTCATGTAATTCTAGTCTTCATTGTTCTTTTTTCAGATTGTATCTGTAACATGATTATACATTGTAACAGTATTGTTTGCTCATGATGTTGTATCTCTAGTTGTACAGTTATCCATAGCTGATATTGAGTATAGCCTTCTCTGCATATTCACTTAATGTGGCGATTGTGGCTGACGTTTTTCTATTTTAATGATATTCTTACATATTGGCATATCATTTAGAGTGTATTCATGCCATATATGCACCAAATTTATCTAATTTTACCAATAAGGATTATGTTCTAAGACGTGATTAGACTCCTCCGGTGAATTTTATATTTAATATTTTTCCTTTTGTTTACCGGACTAAGTCTGACTGGTCACTGTTAGCCATACATAACCATTGCTTTTAATAAACCCTTATCTCAGCCTCTATTCCAGAGCATTGGCTCCTTAGATTAGCTGTAGCTGCTGTTGTGGGCGGCGTCTCTATGCTGTTGTGATTGGGGGATATGCTGAGGCTACATATAAATATAGGTCAAGTGGGACGTTTTAGTGTGTGTTCCCTTAACCCACGCTGAGGAAGTCCCCCCGCGGGATGTAACGCGTACAGGGGAAGGAGCCACGCAGAACGTCACCCACGATCGCTGCAGAGTACAGAGAGACGGTCCTGTACACATGCTGTTATGCTGACACTCGGCTTACAGAGTGTCCTTACATGTGAGTGCAACTTTTTATTGCTTGATTAAAAGTCTTTTTCAACCGGAGAGCACTAGATTTTTCCCTTTCTTTTTCCATATGATGTTATGATCGGTTTAAGCCATTGGGTCCGGATCTAAGGTGTCATTTCCATCCACTCGTTTCCTATGGGAGCTGGCAGCTGAAGCTCTGATTACACAGATTAAGCTTTGAGATCCATACGGGTCAAAGTACAGAGGTGAGAGTCCATCTGTCACTGGTGGAGGATATCTTTTGGTGTCATCTTTTTCACTTCCATTCTGGAATTCTTTTGTCTGCTGGGTCTGGCTGCGGATTGATTGATTTATGGACTTTTTTTCACACATGGACCTTATTATCACGATTATTTATTTTCTATGCACTTTTTAGTTTATATACTGGTCACAGTATTTATATTTGTTTATATTTGCGCTGCACTTTTTCTATATATATGTGGAAAGCACTTGCTATAAATGCCTTCCCCCTAACAATTAGGGCTTCCTTGTTGGCCTGGAGAGCACTACTTCAACAGCCCTCTCAAGTCACCAGATACGTATTCCTATTAAAACTCTGGAACACCTTATTCCCATCTAAAATTTGACAGATGGGTGGAAAGGGGACTGGTGTGGATAGATCTGTTTATTGATACCTCCTTAAAAGATATGACATCCTTAAAACAAGAATATGGTCTGAATAGTAGAGACAAGTTCACTTTCCTTCACATAAGGACGTTTTTAACTAAAACCCCTCTGCCTAAGGTTTCCATAGACTCATGGTCGTTTCTATCTTCAACTCACATGAATCTTATTAATTTATAAATTTAATCCAACAGAATCTGATATTTACAAAATCAAGACCTATTCTTAAATGGCAAACGAACTTTGGACAATCTTTTGTACCCCGCCAATGACTTACGGCCTTTAAAGTGGAGGTTCCCCCTAAAAATCAACTTTCTGACATTAGATCCAGCATACTGCTAACATCAGGGGCCAGATTCTCAGAGGCGCTACGACGGGGTATCTCAGATACCCCGTCGTATCGCCGTTTTTTTCCCCGGGTATTCCTAGAATCACTTAGGCATAGATATGGGTGAAGATCCTACAAGTGTAATACAATTACACTTGCGGATCGTAGATGTAATGACAACTCCGGCCACTAGGTGGCCTTTACTTTGTTTTCTCATTTGCCTATGCAAATGAGGCTACTACTCATATTCCCGAACGCTTTTACGCCGCCCCGTCGTCGCTTACGTCGTTTTCGTACGCGTAAGGTTACCCCTGCTAATATGTGGAGTAACCTTACGCAGTACCGTCGGATGCCGTCGGGTGCCGTCGGATGCCATGTTAAGTATGGCGTCGGGTCAGCGTCGGCTTTTTCCGTCGG
The DNA here is from genome assembly GCA_029574335.1 of Rana kukunoris. NCBI lineage: Eukaryota > Metazoa > Chordata > Amphibia > Anura > Ranidae > Rana > Rana kukunoris. Next base: position 304,264,735 of record CM056051.1, on the reverse strand, counting down.
TTGCTTCGTTTTACTAAGTCGTTTGCGAATAGGGCATTTTGACGTCGGTTTCAACAACGCTTTTCGACGTGAGCTGGAGCATGCGCACTGGACTTTTTCCCCGGCCGGCGCATGCGCAGTTTGATCGACGTGGGGGTGCGCTTAATTTAAATACAAGCCGCCCCCTTTGAATTACGCGGCCTTACGCTGGGCCATTTACACTACGCCTCCGCAAACAACGGAGCAAGTGCTTGGAGAATAAGGCACTTGCACTGTTAAGTTGCGGCGGCGTAGTGTAAATGGCTTACGCTACGCCAGCGCTAATCTATGAGAATCTGGCCCCTGCAGTATGCTGGGGTTTTTAATTTTTTTTTGTACTTATCGTTTTATGAGCCGTTGTTATCCGGCTCCGAGTGGAGAATCCTGCAGGGAATGGGTGTTCCCAAGCCAAGAGGAGTTGATTGACGGGCTGCTAAGGCGCGTCACGCCTTCCGAAAATACCCGGTATTTCCGAAAGACACTCGGGTATTTTCGGAAGGCGTGACTCGCCTTAGCAGCCCGTCAATCGACTTCTCTTGGTTTAGGAACGCCCATTCCCCGCAGGATTCCCCACTCGAAACGGGATAACAACGGCTCATAAAACGATAAGTACAAAAAAAAAAACAGCATACTGCAGATGTTAGCATTATGCTGGATCTAATGTCAGAGAGTTGATTTTTGGGTGAACCTCCGCTTTAAATCTATTTTCACATCAACCAAGTGTGTTAATTGCTGGGAAATGCTCCAAAAACAAATTACTAGATGGTATTTCATTCTCTACCAGTTATCTAAATTTACCCCAATAGATCTGCTCTTTGTTAGAGAGACTGTGGGCAAACAGGTACTTTGTACCATATCTTCTGGACATGTTAAAAACTCTCCAGTTTCTGGAGAGAGATCTTCAAATTTTTATCAGACATCACAAGTATACTTCTAAAGCCTCACCCTGCCTTAGCGATATAAAACCTTTAAATTGATGACTTTCAGAACAGCTATCACTAACGTACTCATAGGGGTAGATTCACGTACATCAGCGCATCTTTATGCCGCCATAGCGTATCTTATGTACGCTACGCCGGCGCTACACATGGTATGGAATTCACAAAGAAAATGCTCCCAACGTTGCGCCGGCGTAGCGTATATTCGTCGGTGTAAGCCAACATAAGTCAAAGTAGATGGAAGTGGGCTGGAAGTGGGCGTGATACATTTAAATGAAGCGTGACCCCATGCAAATGATGGGCTGAGCTTCAAACAACTACTAAAAACTAACAGCGCATGCATCGTATCTTGGACGCATCCCAGTGCACATGCTCACAGTCACATCGAAATACCTGCCTAAGATACGTCGAAACACTGCCTACGACGTGAACGTAACCTACGCCGAGCCCTACTCACGTACTACGTAAACTGCGTACACGACGTAAAATTCGACTGCGTCCGTTCCCTGGTCCATACCTTTGCATGGGTTGCGCCTCCTATATGAGGAATAACTTTACGCCGGACGTAACCCTTGCGCAAATCGCTTAAAACATGCGCCAGGTGCATCTACGTTCGTGAATCGGCGTATCTCCCTCATTTGCATATCTGAATCGAAACTTCCATATGCATCCAGCGTAAATACACCGGCATAGGAAAGTTACGTCGGTCTGAAGAAGCCTATTTTTCGACGTAACTTAGTTTGTGGGTCTGGTGCATAGATACGACGGCGCACATTTGTACTTACGCGGCGTATCTGTGGATACGTCGGCGTAAGTGCTACGTGAATCCGGGCCACAGTTGCTAGAACAGTGATTGCCAGACCCTGGAAAGCATCCCAGGCCCCTATTAAATCGGAAGTTATTTCCTTGGTTCCTTTGAACTACTGTTATGAAAGATCCATCTCCCTTAGAACAGGCAAATGTCAATTATTTGACAAACTGTGGAAACCGTGGACGGATTGGTGCTCTCATTGACAAGGAAATACGTCCATTCTTTTCCTTTTATTTATTTATTTATTTATTTATTTATTCCTTTTATTTATTCTTATTTATTGTTCAATCCTCATAGTTTTATATTTAGTTTACTTCAAGTAAACTTGTTCTGTTGACTATAATTATGACTTTATAGATATCTTTACTCTGACTCTGTACTCTCTGCATTTTGTGCCGTGTTTGGTTACCCTATTTTTTTTTTGTGGTAACAATTACAGTTAGCACAAACACATAGTGATTGAGCATAAGGATAGATCATTAACATGCAGTATGTAGATAATTTGTTAGTCCATAGGACACAGTGGTGGGGTGGTATGATAAAGGTGGCTGCTGTCCTCAGAGGGAGCTTACTCTGTATGCAGCAAAGAGGGGAGAACACAGTAAGCGCCACCTAAGTGCAGTATTACAAGAACATTTTAATGGCAAGGTAACTAAAAACACTAACAAGAAGATGATGTTAAGAACAACAGTCCAGATTCTTGTTCTTGATTTGGGCATACATTGGGGCTGATATACTAAAGCAATTCAATTCTTCAGTAAAAAATGTATATAAATATGCACTTATCTAATCATATGAACAGCAAATTCACGTTATTTATTTTCACGGCACATGATTGGACAATTAAAGTGAATATTTACATCATTTATTGAGTATAGATTATTAACTCCTTTGATAAATCAGTCCATTTACATACATTGTGATCAGTGAGATATCAGTTGACACAGTGGTGTCACAGTGAGAGGTTGCCTACCTAATACAAAGCCTAGTGTAAATAAACAGCAGAGGAGAGGGGCAGGTAAAGCTGCTGCTGTATGAGAAAGCAGTGTCTATCCTGTCAGAGTGCCTGTAGTGTAGTGATATCTGTATTTTCAGCGCTCAGAAAAATGTAATTGTAAATAAAAGATAAGGGTCCCTGAGGTGAGATGTACCTTGTTGGACACATTGAGAGAGTGGGCTGGACTCTGGACACAGTGAGAGAGCGGGCTACATCCTGCGACAAGCTGCACAGCAAGGCCAGAGCAGAGCTTCAATGAGGGACAGAGCTGAGCAGGAAAAAGGCAAAGCAGAGTGACAGCGATGAGCTACACAGGGGTTTGAAGGCAAGGCAGTGGGAGTGAGACTGAGGCTGTGTCAAAGCATCACAGTAGTGGGTGAAGGATCACTGGTGCAGCAATGTATGTGTACTGAGGCACTGCAAGTACTGGGGCATTGTGACCTTGGTGCACTGTGAGTACTGATATAGTGTGATTTAGGGCAATGTGAGTACAGAGGTATTATGACTCGAGGCACAGTGAGCACTGGGGTATTGTGACCTGGAGCACAGTGAGTACTGAGGTATCATGACTGGGGCACTGTGAGTACTGAGGTATTGTGACTGAGTACTGAGGCATTTTTTCTTGATAACTGTGAGTACTGAGGTATTGTGACAGGGGCAGTGTGAGTACTGAGGATATACAGGGCTGTGTAATCAGAGTGGGAGGAAAGGACACAGGGGGGAACTGTGATCAGTGAGTGAAAGGGAGAGTGCTGGGGCTAGGTGACCAGTAAATGGAAAGAGAGGACACCAAAGGCCGTATGATCAGTTATGAGGCGCATGAGGAGAGACACCAGAGGCCAGGTGATCAGTGAGAGGGAGCAAAACTACTGGAGGCTGTGAGACCATAAAGTGGGAGCAAGAGAAGGAGATACTGGGGGCAGGGGGATCATCTAGCAGGAGCAGAAGTAGAGGACATTGGAGGCTGTGTGATCAGTGAACAGAAGCAGAATCCTCCAGGGGACCCTGTGATCAGTAATTGGGATCAGGAGGAGAGGACACCAGGGGCTGTGTGAAAAATGAGCAGGAGGAGAGTACTTGCAAGGCTGTGTCATCAGTGAGTAGAAGCAGGAGAAGAGGACATTGGGGGCCATGTGATCAGTGAGCAAAACAGGAGGAGAAATCGTTGGGGCCTTGTGATCAGTGGTCAGGATCAGGAAGAATGGACACCAGGGATGTGATCAATGTGATCATTGAGCAGAAGACATTAGGGAAGCAACCAGTGCTCAGAACTAAATAAAGTAGGACGACTAACACTAATTTATATAAAATACAGTTCCTAATTTTGCATTATGCCCATTAAGTTAGTGGGTAACATGTCCAACAGGAGTGGTGATGTGACTTGTTGCACATGCTGCAACATGTATGCTTTCCTTGAACAAGTTATTTGTGAGTGAATACTGCTGTGGAAAATGTGGGTGAATTGTTTCCTTGGAAACACAGATCTTGAATCTAAAGAAGCAACTGGCAACACTGTGAAGCATCGCCAACCTAAAGGGGAATTTGGACCTTACCCTTTAGGTGCTGGCAGGGACCAGTACAGAGGTGGGTGGAGATGCAGCCACCAGAACAGGGTAGTTTACAGGGTAGTTGGGTGAAAGTTTGAAGACAGGCACAGGGAAAATCATTAGAAAGGCTAGCCTTGAGCTGACACATCCCAATAAATATGCCCAATTGCCTGATGTTGGGCATATCAGATCAGGAGTGGCATTGCTGTGGACAAGGTTACAGGAAAGGATAGACAGATACTGGTAGTAAGGGTTATTAGAAGGACAGATAGGGCAAAGACTGGGATTGCCAAACAGTATATTGTTTACCATGACCGGCAGATCATGGATTTGATGAACAGATTGTTGGCCGGGGTTTAGGAGAACACCGCTGTCATGGTATATATTGGTACCAATGACAAATAAAGAGGAAGATGGAGCATTCTAAACAATTATTTCCATGACTTAGGAATTATTTTAAAGAAAGGGACCTCCAAGACAGTGTTCTCAGAGCCACACCAGACAGGCAGCAAGAGCTTAACCACTTATGGACCACCAGACGGCGATATACATCTGCTGTTTGAAGAGGGATATCTCTGTTATGGCAGCAGCTAGCTGCCATAACCCAGGTATCCTCTTCTTCAGCAGGCGGTCCGGTTTCTGATAATGGTGGTGGATCCGTTGCGAGATCACCGTTCTCGGCGGCGGGAGAGGGCCGCCGCTCTCCCGTGCCCTCCACCGCTTACCAAAGCCATCAGCAGCGGCAGAGGCGATCGGGTCCTTCTTGTGGCTGGGTATGGAGATGAGTGAAAGGAAGATGGCCCCCACCCATCTCCATACCATAGCAGGTTGGAAGTAACGTCAAAATGTCACTTCCACCCATAGCTCTTAAAGGGGCTTTTTTTTATATTGCATTCTAGTGTAAATATGAGATCTTTTTTGACCCCAGGTCTCATATTTATGAGGACCTGTCATGCTTTTTTACTATTAAAAGGGATGTTTAAATTCCTTGTAATATGAATAAAAGTGATACAATTTTAAAAAAAAGAACAGTCTAAAAAATAAAAACAAAAGGTAAAATAAATGAAAAAAAGTAAAAAAAAAATTAAACGCACCTCGTCCCGATGAGCTTGCGCGCAGAAGCAAATGCATACTTCAGCAGTGCCCGCATATGAAAATGGTGTTCAAACCACACATGTGAGGTATCACCGTGATCGGTAGAACAAGAGCAATAATTCTAGCCCAAGAACTCCTATCAAAACATGCAACCTGTAGAATTGTTTTAATGTCTATGGAGATGTTTAACCTCCCTGGCGGTATGATTCTTTCAGATTTTAGGTGCTAAAAGCGGTACCATTATTTGCAAGGGAATTTGGCGTTTTATACTGTAGGCTTGTAATTCTTAGGAATAACTCACTGAAATCTATCCAAACAAGAGTCTAATAGGCATCCTGGGTATGATTTTTTTTTTTTCTTATTAAAAATTATAATATAATAAATAATTATAAAAAATTATAACAAATAATAATATAATTATAGTAAAAATTATTCAATAATGTAATCAAATCAAAATCACTGAAATTTGCTCAGTTGCAGAATTTTTGCTGTCATTATTTTTTTATGACGAATTTCCCCATAAATCGCTATCGCTAAATTCTGCATTCTGATTTATTATCGCTGTTTTTTAGCTGCTCTAAAACAATTTTTGCCATAAAGGGACACTTTTGGTTGCTATGGGCAATCTACAGTTTGCAGGGAGAAAGAACAGTTTTTATTATATAAAATGACATGTAGTGTACAGGGCAGACCACTAGGGACATGGGGGGTGTGTATTTTTTACATACAGTACTGTAATCTATAAGATTACAGTGTACTGTATGTATAGTGTTTGTTTACTTTTTTTAATTTGGCGCCGTTCCCCCCCCTACGTCGCGACGCTCGCAGGGAAGGGAATCGGCGGAACACACAGCATCAGGCGGACATCCGCCCGCCGTGTACTGCGGGGATTCATCGCTGGATCGCAGAGAAAAGGTAAGTAAACTTTTTTCTGCATCCAGCGAGGCAAGTCCGTGTGTGGCACGGGGTTACCGATCGTAGCTTTAAAATCTCACCCCGTGCCACACACGGGAAGACCGCCAGGGAGGTTAAGGGTAAAAGATTGTTACCATTCCACAAGTGGGCGCAATTTTGAAGCGTGACATGTTGGGTATCAATTTACTTGGCGTAACATTATCTTTCGCAATATAAAACAAATTGGGCTAACTTTACTGTTGTCTGGGGTTAGAAGCTCATTGGTTTATATGCAGAAGTGAGCCTGATTTTGCACTTTCCAGCTTTAGTAAATAAACCCCATTGTGTAAAAGTGGGGTATGAATGAATGAATGAATGAAAAACGTATATAGCGCGGCACATGCAAACTGAATCGCCTCTGGGTGCTCGTTGTTTCTGTCTCTCTGGTCATCAAAAGAGCAGAGTTCTAATCTGTCTTCTGAAGTTCAGGTGGGTATGCCATGGACCACTTATACATGTTGAGAATATCCTCTATGTTGAGAAATCAACTCTTTTCAAGAGAGAATACATTCAGTTCAGCTAATCTTTACTCATAACTGAGCTCCTTAATGCCTCTTATCAGTTTGGTTGTTTGGTTGCCCTTCTCTGCACTTTCTCCAGTTCTCAGATTTCCTTTTTGTGAACTGGTGTCCAAAACTGAACTGCATATTTCAGATGAGGTCTTACTAATGATTTGTACTGTATATGGGAAAAATGATATCTCTCTCTCTGTAGTCAATACAGTTTAATGCAAAAGAGGATTTTGAATGCTTGGCATTGCATGTCATTCTAAAGCATCAATAATTGCACGTAGTAAACCAAGAAACCCCTCATGGAGGCAGACTAAAAAGTTTGCATTATATAAAAAGTATAACATACATAATACATTATACATAAAAAAGACATATGTCCTAATAAAATGACACAGCAATAAATAAACATGCATATATTGACTTCACATAAATCAATGGAACTGAATATTCTATAACCATCTAATCCATCCAAAGAGCCACCCGTGTTCACTGTAGGTCAGCCCAGGTGAATTTTTGTGGTTAAACCTGACATGTTTCGGACTTATAGTCCTTCCTCAGGAACTCCTGGGTGTATTTGTTTCTAAAAGTAAGTAGACATATGACAATCATTAGTTACATAGAAAATACCTTGCTTTCAGTCGATCCGAAGGAAAAGACCCATCTGTTTGTGGTAGTTACAGAACAATCTCACTGCTCAATGTGGACCTGAAGCTTTTTACCAAGCTTCTTTGCCTCCCATCTTCAATCACAGCTACCCCAGCTGGTGCACCCTGACCAGGTGGGGTTCATTCCCTCTCGCAAAGCGAGAGACAATACTATGAAAGTTCTCACCCTGGTCCACTTTGCCAACCAAACTGGTTTTCCCTCTGTTTTTCTAAGTAGACTTTCAACAGGATGAACTGGGCCTTCATGTTTGCGGTCTTGATACATATGCGTTTTGGTGATCTCTAGTGTGTATTCTGCCCCACAGACCTCTGTCAAGGCAAATGGAGTGTTTTTGGAGCCGCTCTCTATATACAACAGTACTCGTCAGGGTTGTGCCCTCTCACCTTTGCTATTTGCCTCTCACTGGAACCCTTTCTAAATAGATTTTGGTTAAAGTGGATGTAAACCCCAAAACATTTTTTTTTTTTAATGTCACAATGTAGAGCAGGGGTCCTCAAACTACGGCCCTCCAGTTGTTCAGGAACTACTATTCCCATCATGCCTAGTCTTGTCTGTGAATGTCAGAGTTTTACAATGCCTCATGGGACTTGTAGTTTCGCAAACAGCTTGAGGGCCGTAGTTTGAAGATCCCTGATGTAGAGTATACGATTTCCTGTCACCCAGAGTTAATACAGCGCTGAGTAATCCTCTTCCAATGTTCAGTAAAATGAACAGCCTTCCAGATAAAAACCTGCCTAAATAAAAAGTCAGTTTTCTCTCTTCTTGCTTTGAGTGACAGGTTATTTACATATCTAGCTTGGACATGTTTATCATATGTTATGTTTTGTTTATCATAACATGAGGTATAAAAAGTGAGAAATCCACCCCTCCCCCACATAACACATCCTGGTAATATACAATGAACTTTGGATCACCTCATGTTATGATAAACAAAACATAACATATGATAAACATGCCCAAGCTAGATATGTAAATAACCTGTCACTGAAAGCAAAAACAGAGAAACGGACTTTATAATTTGGCAAGTTTTTATCTGGAATTCTGTTAATTTGCACTGAACATTACAAGAGGATTACTCAGCGCTGGATTAACTCTGTGCGGCAAGACTGGGCACAGATTATAGGAAATCTTATACTCTACATTGTGACATCCACTTTAAGCCTCAATATTTTGGGTATGCAAGTAGGAGATCTCAACTATAAAGTCTCCGCTTACGCAGATGTTCTGCTCGTCTCCCCTTCTAACCTGCATATTTCTCTCTCCAACCTTTTGGAGGAATTTGACCATTACAGAGCTTTATCGAACCTGAAAATAAATTATACCAAATGGAAGCCATGAGAGTTGCCCTACCCTCCCTGTTGCTCTGCACTTTACAGCTTAACTTTAACTCTAAATGAGTGGCTTCCATGTAGGCACCCACATTTTCCCAAACCCAGCCGATACCTTTGCTTTAAATTTCCCACCCTTGCTCAGTAAAGTCCATGTACTCTTAGATATATGGCATTGAGGCTTGCACACTTGGTTTGGCCACTGTAACATCATCAAGATGAGTATCTCAGCAAAGTTTTTATATCTCTTTAAGACATTACCCATCTCCATTCCTTCGGCCTTCTGACATCAAATCAATGCCCTCTTTACAAAGTTTATATGGGTTCACAAATGACCCAAGCTTTGTAGATGCCTTCTGGTGCTGCCTAAGTGTTATGGCGGAGTGGCTGTCTTGGATGCATTTAATTACTACCAAGCTGCCCACCTTGGCAGAGTGATCGACTGGTGTAGACATGGAGATCTTAAGCTTTGGACAGTCATTGAGTGGCAGTTCAGCTCCATGCCATGGTGTCATACAGCCTTACTGACTTCCCTTAAGATGCATCTTAAAATAGGCCCCACACTCTGGGTGGGCTCTATGGCTTGCCGGAATCCCAAGCTTTCCTCCTTCATTCACTACTGTTCCCCATTTTGGGGAATCCTAGCTTTCTTACAGGCACAACACCTGGCCTGTTTCATTGTCTTCTCAAGAGGGGTTGTTTTTAAGCTTCTAATTTTTTGATCTCTGATACCTGGCCCACGGTCTCCAGGTGGACGGTACAGGTTACATTTCTGGCAATCGCTACAACGACATCACTACTTTCGGACCCTAGGACCTCCAATGAACGTTTGACATCAGTGGACAATGTTTAAATCATATAGGGAGGACAGGGACCCTCTTCCATATACCCTCTCAAAGATGTATGCATTGCTAATCTCCACCCAGACAATTTTATGATGCCGGGCCTTAGAATATGGGAAAGGGATCTTAATAGAACTTTCACATCTGTCCAGCATCAAAAGATGCCTGCTGCCCTGCCTGATGATCCAGTGCCTGCTGCCCAGCCTGATGTGCCTCTGTCTGCTGCCCAGCCTGATGTGCCTCTACCCGCTGCCCAGCCTTATGTGCCTCTACCCGCTGCCCAGCCTGATGTGCATCTTCTTCTGCCCAGCCCGATGTACCTCTGCCTGTTGCCCAGCCTGATGACCTGGTGCCTGCTGCCCAGTCTGATGTGCCTAGACCACTGCCCAGCCTGATGTGCCTCTACCTGCTGGCCGGCCTGATAATTTGGTGTCTGCTGCCCAGCCTGATGATCCGGTGCCTGCTGCCCAGCCTGATGATTCAGTGCTTGCTGATCCGATGCCTGCTGTCCAGCCTGATGATCCAGTGCCCGATGTCCAGCCCGCCTCTGATGATGTTTTGACCAATGATCAGCCTGATTTTAATGATACTCTACTTAACGCTCAGTCGGGTTCTACTGACTATGTGCCTACTGCCCATCTAGCTTTAATTGCCTCTATGCCTGCTGCTCAGCTGGATTGTCCTGCTAAGTGTAGGATTCCATCTGCCGTTGGGTCAGACACCTCTGAGACTTTGTGTACCTTGTATGGGTTACCTGCTTGGCCTGAGGTTCCTTTTTCAGTTGCCTCGGTTGGGTCCCTCTTACAGTATGTTGCTCCAAATCCTGGTGGTCCGGACATACCTTTAATAACTGGTAGCTAGGTTTGCCTTCACTTCCTTGGTAGTGGTGAGCTCCAGGTGAGTGGCAGAGTACAATTTGTGCCTTGCCAAGACCCGGATGCGATTGCCACAACTCCAGGTGCATTAGAGGACCTGGGTCGGGTAACTAGTGCCTCAGGAAAACCTAGATGGCCTTTGATGTGTGGAACAAGTCCTGTAGACCGGGCAAGCAACCCGGTTGTAACCCAAATTCTAGTGTCAGAGTTCGGTGTTGTCACATGACCAAAGGGCTAAGTTTGTGAATGACCCACGGTACCCCAGTGTTGGGATGCCTACTGTCTTGAAGGATCAAATGTCAAATGTCATCTCTGACAATCTGGCCAACAGGATACCTAGCCAGTTGCCTATCTCCAGCGATTGGGTACCTAGTCTGTCACCAGACCCAGGCGGTGGGACACCTAGCTAATGATTGTATCCTAGCAACTTCTTTGGCCTATGAGGTTTTCCTTCTACACTCAGCAACTAGATATATTTTATGGACTTCTTCAGCTATGACTGGTTGGAGCATCCTGAGGTTGCTCCTTAGAGGGGGGGTACTGTCAGGAAAGGGTTCACCTGCTGGTGGCACTGTGGCTCCCAGATCTATAGGCTGCAGTTCTGGTGTACAGCAGTGGGTGCCCATTAGCAGCCATCTCATGCAATTAGTCATCACCTGATGTAGCTGGGCTAACTTCAACTCCTTTTTACAAGGCTTTATCTCACTGGGAAGTGAACTTAATATGTAAGCAGGTTTATACATTACCTATATCCTTTTTTTTTATTATTCATTTTTATTTATAATTTTTTTTTTCATATGCACACTGTATTTGAATTTGCATTATGTGATATGTAATGGCACTTTTTGATTTGTGTCATATATGCACACTGTGTCTGTGATATGTTTCAGATAAATGCAATTCTCTAATGTTGCAATACCTAATGGTGTACATACTATGAATTGTTTAATCCTGCTAGGTGGGGCAGCTGGGGACGTATTTCACACAGGGGGATGTTTTGGTGCTGCCTCTCTGTCATTACATGCATCACCCAACGTGCGGGAACCCAAACTGGATCCCATTTTTGGCCAGAGGAGGGCGCAAGGCCATTCTATCTCCACCACCATTGCTGTTCTTCCGCTTCGTCAAGCGTTCCACTGGAGCTCTTGTCCGGCCTCTGTTGCATCTCTGTGATGCTGTTGCGCCTGACGTCATCTGGCCTATGGGCGGGCTACTACACGTTTCATGACATCAGGGGGCCCCCGCAGGGTGACGTGCTGACACCATGCCCAACTGTAATCAATTTGGGTTGATAGGAGGAGGATGGCTCCCCACACATGATACGCTATATATAGCCTACCACCCTATATGTGAGCGTGCCGAATGCGGGTAGGTATACTGTCCATCACTACAAGGTAATACTTGCTTGCTACTCTAAATTTACATTCCACAATACTACTGGGAGCTGTATCTATTCCTTACTAAAGTACTATATGGATTACACTACTATCCTTCCTGTTATGGACATATTAACTCCATACATTTCAAATAATTGTAATGAGATAGTCCTTACAACCATTTCATGGATCTGTTATACGATCATTATACTCCCCTATCGCTCTTTCACTTATAGATTCCAGATCCTTCTCCACCACTGATTCTCCCAGTTGTACTCCCCTTATGTATGATGCGTGCATATTTTTAGCCCCAAGTACATAAGTTTATATTTATCAACATTAAACCTCATTTGCCACACAGTTGCCAAATTAAACAGTGCATTGAGGTTGGCTTGTAAGTTGGAGTCATCCTGTAAGGACGTTATTCTACTGCATAGCTTGATGTCACCTAAAAAAACTAAAATTATACATTTAATCCCAGACCCTATATCATTTAAAAAATATATTAGAAAGTAAGGGTCCAAACACTGAACCTTGGGGTACCCCAGTAATAACCTTAGACCATTCAGAGCATAAATCATTAACCACTACTTTCTAAATTTGGTCTTTTAGGCAGTTTTATGTCCATTTACAAACTGATTTCTCCAAACCTGTAGACTATATACATTAGCCGTGGATGGGGAACTGTGAACTTTTGCAAAATCCAAGTATACTACGTCCACAGGCAATCCTTTGTCAAAGTTTTTACTTACCACCTCATAAAAAGAAATTAGATTTGTTTGACGACTTCTGTCTTTCACAAATCCATGCTAACTTTTGCTTAAAATGTTTTTTTTTTTTTTTAGCAAAAACTCACTTACACTGTATGGTCCAGATTCTCAGCGGCGTTACGACGGAGTATCTCAGATACCCCGTCGTATCGCCGTTTTTTTTGTCTCGTATCTATGCGCGTGATGCTTAGCATCACTTTTGCATAGATACGCTTCTACATCCGACAAGTGTAAAACCATTACACTTGCGGATGGTAGTTGTAATGACAACTCCGGCCACTAGGTGGCCTTTACGTTGTTTTCACATTTGCATATGCAAATGAGGTAGTACGCCGATTCCCGATCGCTTTTACGCCGCCCCGTCGTCGCGTACGTCGTTTTTGTTCGCGTAAGGTTACCCCAGCTTCTATGTGAAGTAACCTTACGAAGTACCGTCGGATGCCGTCGGGTCCCGTCGGATGCCATGTTAAGTATGGCGTCGGGTCAGCGTCGGCTTTTTCCGTCGCTTACGTCGTTTTACTAACTCGTTTGCGAATAGGGAGTTGCGTAAATGACGCTCACGTTTCAACGACACTTTCCGACGTGAGCTGGAGCATGCACACTGGGCTTTTTCCCCGGCCGGCGCATTCGCAGTTCATTCGATGCGGGGGCGCGCTTAATTTAAATACAAGCCGCCCCATTTGAATTGCGCGGGTTTACGCTGTGCGATTTACGCGACTTGAGATTAAAGCACTTGCTCTAGTACGATGCGGCGGCGTAGTGTAACTGGCTTACGCTACGCCACCGGAATTCTTAGAGAATCTGGCCCTATGTGTTTTTTTTTCATAAAAACTTTCCAGTATATTCCCAACTGTAGAAACTAAAGTTGTATTTTTTTTTTACTTTAAATAATAATAAAAAAATATATACTTACCTTCTCTGAACAGTGGTTTTCCACAGAGCAGCCTGGAGCCTCCTCTTCTTGGGTCCCTCATCAGTGCTCCTGGCCCCACCCAAGCAGCTTACTATGGGGGCACCCGCGCTGAGATGCTGCTCTGTGTGTCCATTCAGACATGGAGCTGTTGTTCAGCCCTGCCCCCTCTCGCTCCTCATTGGTTCACTGACTTTGATTGACAGCAGCTGGAGTCATGCTGCCATCTTAGCCAATGAGGGGGGAGAGTCCTGGGCTGCTGAGACTTTCCTGCAACAATGCTAGACCGAGGTGTGCTTAGTATTAGGGGGGGCTGAGGGGCTGCTGCACACTGAAGGTTTTTTTATCGAGATGCAAAACCTTCTGACTTTACAACCACTTTAACCACTTAACCACTTAACCCCCAGACCATATTGCTGGTCAAAAAAACAGAGCACTTTTTTGCGATTCGGCACTGCATCGCTTTACCTGACAATTGCGCGGTCGTGCGACATGGCTCTCAAACAAAGTTGGCGTCCTTTTTTCCCACAAATAGAGCTTTCTTTTGGTGCTATTTGATCACCTCTGCGGTTTTAAGTTTTTGGCCTATTAACAAAAAAATATATATATAAAAAAAAAAAAATCCTCAATTTAGGCCGATACGTATTCTTCTACATATTTTTCGTAAAAAAAAATCGCAATAAGCGTTTATTGATTGGTTTGCACAAAAGTTTTAGCGTTTACAAAATAGGGGGTAGTTTTATGGCATTTTTAATAATATTTTTTTTTACTAGTAATGGCGGCGATCAGAGATTTTTTTCGGTACTGCGACATTATGGCGGACACTTCGGACACTTTTGACACATTTTTGGGACTATTGGCATTTTTATAGTGATCGGGGAAGGGGTTAAATATGTAACCTGGGTGTGTTCTAACTGTATGGGGGTGGGACTGACTGAGGGAAATGACTGATCTTCTGTTCATACATTGTATGAACAGAAGATCAGCATTTCTCTCCCTGACAGGACCAGGAGCGGTGTGTTTACACACACAGCCCCCAGTCCCCGCTCTGTAACGAGCGATTGTGTGTGCCCGGTGGTGTGCCCGCGATCAGCCAATCAGCAGGGCCGGCGGACTCGATGTCCGCCGGGCACCCACGATCGTTCCCCGCATTGACAGAATGGAGAACTGTCTGTGTAAACAAGGCAAATCTCCGTTCTGACAGAGGAGATCACACAGATCCTGTCCTTCTGCTATACAGGAAGACAGATCTGTGTGCTTCCCCAGTCGCACAGTCCCCCGGTGGCGATCGCGCCCGCCTGGCACGCGCACAGACTCGGGGGCGAGCGGGGGGCGCGCACGCTCCCCTAGTGGCCACTGCAAGAGCCGACGTAGAGCTACGGGCTCTCGCGCAGGGGAGCCAACCTGCCGCTGTATAACTGTGGTGGCAGGTCGGGAAGTAGTTAACGTACAGACTCCGTCATTATACTGCGGCAATGTGGCTCGATCCCACAAATCGCAGTAGGTGTACGTCGGATCGTACATGGAGATTTGTGGGGGATGCCAATCAGCGGGGCCGGCGGACTCGATCTCTGCCAGGCACCCACGATCGTTCCCCGCATTGACAGAATGGAGAACTGTCTGTGTAAACAAGGCAAATCTCCGTTCTGACAGAGGAGATCACACAGATCCTGTCCTTCTGCTATACAGGAAGACGGATCTGTGTGCTTCCCCAGTCGCACAGTCCCCCATACAGTTAGAAACCACAATCAGGGAACACATTTAACTCCTTCCCTGCCAGTGTCATGAGTACAATAACAGTGCATATCTTTAGCACTAATTACTGTAATAATGTCACCGGTTCCCAAAAAGTGTCAAAAATGTCAGTTAGATGTCTGATCTGTCCACCACAATGTCACAGTCCTGCTAAAAATCACTGATCGCCACCATTACTAGTAAAGATAAAAATATTCAAATGCCATAAATCTATCCCCTATTTTGTGGGCGTTATATCTTTTGTGCAAACCAATCAATATACGCATATTTTTTTTTAACATACAATTATGTGGCAGGATACATATTGGCCTAAACTGATAAATACATTTGTCTTTTACATTTATTTGTTTTTTGGAAATGTTTTATAGCAGAAAGTAAAAGATGTGTTTGTTTTTTCAAAATTGTTGCTCTTTTTTTGTGTGTGGCGCAAAAAATAAAAACCGGAGAGGTGATCAAATACCACCAAAAGAGAGCTCTATTTGTTGTAAAAAAAAAAGGACATCAGTTTTGTTAGGGTACAACATCGCACGGCCGTGAAATTGTCAGTTAAAGCGAAAAATGGCCTGGTCAGGAAGTGGGTAAATCCTTACGGGGCTGAAGTGGTTAAAATAACAGGTCTGTAGTTACTTGGTGTGACGAGACCCTTTCTCGCCCAGGTCCTGCTCTCCCGACACTCCTCTGCTTCTATCGGATCAAATTGCAGCTTGCAACATCTGATGGTCCAGTCATCCAAGATTCCAGGATCCAACCTACAGCTATGTGCCGATTGGATCCATGAAGAACACACACCAAACGAGCTGTATGTGTGCTCAACCAGAACTCCTTATTGAAAGTACACAGCACACTTTTATACAGAATTTGGAACATCCCGCCCCCAACAACCGCTTTTCTATTGGTCAATTGTAAAGTACATTTGTGGTTTCCACTCAGGTCCTCTCCCATGCAAATTAGGACTTCAAAATGTCTCAGCAGAGATTGGTCCCAAAGCTTGAATAGCCTAACTATGTGTGTTGAGACAGAAGCCCCCAGGGGGTAATTACTACAATGAAGCAATCAGAACAACAATTAACACCTCTACACACTGGACAATAAAATGTCTCTCACAAGCCCGGCTCCACTTATTTCACTAGTCGGAGCCAAGCATTGAAGGGTCATTGTCCTAGTGACCTAGTCAGGACAAATTAAGCCACTTCCAGTATCTCTTGCAATATGTACTCCACAATGTCTCATCCTCTGCAATACATGAATTTGGATTTCACGTAGAAACACTTTGATATCTCATGATCCATGACACTTGGTAAAAAACTTGACCCCCTTTTAACCTCTTTCCGACCAGCCGCCGCAGTAATACGGCGGCAGGTCGGCTCTCCCAGGCGAGAGCCCGTAGCTCTACGTCGGGCGCGTGAACGGCCAGGGAGCGCGCGCGCGCCTCCCCGACGTTCCCGACGATCGGATTTGATACAGAACCGATCACTCACCAGGTCCAGGCCAATAAAATCTGGCCTGGACCTGGTGATCACCCTCAGCCAATGGTTGTTCTCCCCTGCCAATGTTTTGTAAACATTGCTAGGGGAAATGCTGCTCTCTCCATCGTGTCGGTCTTTCCGTTCCTGACCAAGAGAGAGAGAGCATCTAACTGTGAGTTGCACAACACTACACTGACACCAGGTCACGTAGGCACACAATTCACCCCTGTTAACCCCCCGATCACCCCCCAAATTAACCCCTTCACTGCCTGTCACTGTGTCACCCAGTACAGCAATCAGATTTTTTTTTTGATTGCTGTACAAGTGTCATTAGTGACTAAAATAATTGTTAGGGTGATTAGTCTTAGGCCCTGATAAGTCTAGGGACCCCCCCTAACCCCCCCAATAAAGGTTTAACCCCTTGATTACCCCCTGTCACCAGTGATCACAGTATAAGTGTCACGGGTGACGCAGTTTAGCTAGTTTATTTTTTATAGCATCAAGGCACCCGCCATATTTTTTGCAATAAAGTTTTAACCCCCTGATTACCCGGCGGGTGATAAAAGTTTGGTTTTAGCGCCAGATAGGCTCTGCGTCGCCCCAGGCAGCGTCAGATTAGTGCCAGTAGTGCTAACACCCACGCACGCACCATACACCCCCCTTAGTGGTATAGTATCTGAACTGATCGATACCTGATCTGATCAGATCTATACTAGCGTCCCCTGCAGTTTAGGGTTCCCAAAAACGCATTGTTAGCGGGATCAGCCCAGATACCTGCTAGCACCTGCGTTTAGCACCTTCGCCCAGCCCAGCCCAACCAAGTGCAGTATCGATCGATCGATCACTGACACAAAACACAAAAACACATAACTGCAGCGTTCGCAGAGTCAGGCCTGATCTCTGCGATCACTAACAGTTTTTTGGTAGCGTTTGACTGTCGCTAACAGGTCAGGTGCTTTTTTTTCCTGTGAATCTCACCACCGTACCCCTAAATTTAGAGCCCAAAATGGCAAATCGAATGTACGGTGATGAAGAGGCCTACTTGTTCATGAGCCTGTCAGATAGTGATGAGGAGGTCACGCATCTGTCAAATTCTAGCTCATATGAACCTGTAGACGACAGTGGCTCCCTGACAGATAGCTCTGATGACGGAGTGGTCCCTGCTAGGGTCAGGCGTACCAGATCCCGATCTTCTGCTGTCGCTGAGGTGCAAAAACCGCAGGGCTCTCGTATGGGGCAGAGTAGTACTAGCGCCGCTATTCCTTCTGGTGATCTGGCAATCACCAGCGGCCTAGTACATCCTGGACATACATCCAGCACTGCAGTAACACTTGGTGACGTGGCGAGTCCCATAAGTGCAGTTCAAGCTGGCAAGGTGGCAAGCACAAGTAGTGTCCCGCTGCCACCAAAAAGAAGAAGACGACAAAGACAGGCCCGTCGTGCCCATAGTGCCCTTCCTGCTGCATTAGCCAATCCTGATTGGGTCCCCGCCACTTCTGCAGCACCCATACTTCCCCCATTCACTGGCCAACCCGGAATTCAGGTGGAAACAGTTGATTTTACGTCACTGGATTTTTATTCACTGTTTTTCACGGAAGATCTCTATAGATCTATTGTGGACCAAAGTAATTTATATGCTTGTCAATACATCGCCGCTAATCCCCAGCTGTCCCTTGCCAGAGATTGGAAGCCAATTACGGTTTCCGAATTTAAGATCTTTCTGGGCCTTACCCTCCTCATGGGCATTACTAAAAAGAGTGAACTGCGGTTGTATTGGTCCACGCGCTCAATTCACTATATGCCCATTTTCTCTGCCTCCATGTCCAGGACACGATACAAGCAGATCTTGCGGTTCATGCATTTTAGTGACAATCAACTCTGTCGTCGTCGGGGAGACCCTGAATTCGATCGGCTCTACAAAATTCGGCCCCTCGTAAACCACTTCAACGAACGGTTTGCAGCCTTGTATAATCCCCAGCAAGTTGTCTGCGTTGATGAGTCCCTGATTAAGTTTTCTGGTCGCTTGTCATTCAAACAATACCTTCCCAGCAAGCGTGCCAAATACAGGGTCAAGTTGTATAAGCTCTGTGACAGGGCAACAGGCTATACATCTAGCTTTATGGTTTACGAGGGAAAAGACAGTCACGTAGAGCCGGAAAATTGCCCTGATTACATAAGGAGCGCTGGTAAGATAGTCTGGGAATTGGTGTCACCCTTATTCGGAAAGGGGTACCACTTGTACGTGGACAATTATTACACGAGCGTGCCACTTTTTAGTCATCTTTTTGATTATGGAATTGGCGCATGTGGCACCGTGCGACCTAATCGCCGGGGCATCCCCCAACGGCTTGTAGAATCCCGTCTTAGTCGGGGGTAGAGAGCCTGCTTACAGTGTAACAATTTGTTAGCAGTGAAGTGGAGGGATTCACGGAATGTTTTCGTTCTGTCCTCGCTTCACGCAGACACGGCAGTCCAAATTCCTACGGCGACTGGTGTTGTGGAGAAACCCCTCTGTATCCACGAGTACAACCTTAACATGGGAGGGGTGGACCTCAATGACCAGTTGTTGGCGCCGTACCTAATTACCCGTAAGACCAAACGCTGGTACAAAAAAGTGTCGGTTTATTTGTTTCAATTGGCTTTGCTGAACGCTCATGTGCTATACAGAGCTTCAGGACAGACTGGATCCTTCCTAAAATTCCAGGAAGAGATCGCCGAAGCCCTTCTGTTCCCAGACGGTGCTTTGCCCCACCTTCCCAACGCAAATGCAGTGAGCCAGCTGCATGAGAGGCATTTTCCTTTTATCATCCCTAGTACCCCTACCCAAAGAACCCGCCAAAGAAGATGTCGTGTCTGCAGCAAACTCGGATTTAGGCGTGACACCCGCTTTTATTGTCCCGACTGTCCTGACCAACCTGGTCTTTGCATTGGTGTATGTTTCAAACGCTACCACACACTAGTTGAGTATTAGCGTAGGGTACAGCACCACACAGTCCTAGGCACAATAACACAGGGTTTCGGAAGATGTGATGGCCATCACATTTTGAGAGACCATAATCTGCAACGTTCAGTTTACAGTTTATAAAAGTGAAAAAAAGTGGAAAAAATTAAACTCACACAAAAACACAAAAAATATATAAAATAAAAAATCCAAAAATAGTTGTGGTTGTATTTTTCTCCTCTCTTTGTTGTTCTCTTATGTTCAATTTCTACTGTCTACTCACTATTGTTCTATATCTATTCTCTCTATTTTTTTTTATAGTATTTGCTTTGCAGGTATGGTATGTTATACTGTAATGTTTGTTTTATTGTTAACCATCATTTACTTAGCAGGTACGCCATTTAGTTGCATCGCGGATTTATTTAGCGTGACAGCAACAGCGTTTGCTCCCACAATATATAAAGCCACGACTCCAACACTGTGGGAGGTGATTTCACCACCACAGCTAAAAAAAGAGCATATATGCCGAAGCATGGGGGCATTAGGGGCGGAGGAGCGATTTTGCTCCTAATGCCGCATACATACGATCGAAATTCCGTCGGAAGCTTTCCCGTGGAAAAGTTCAACCGTGTGTACGCGGAATAACTTTTTTTGAGGGAGGATGCCCCCATGCTTCGGCATATATTTTTTTAGGCACAGGTTGCGTTAATTTATTTTTTACTGTTTTTTTATTTTTTGGTATTTGATTTGCAGGTATGGTATGGTAAGGTCTTACTGTTAGAATGTAATGTTACTTTGTTTTAATGTTAACCATCATTTGCTTAGCAGGTACGCCATCCATTTGCATCGCCGATTTATTTAGCGTGACAGCAACAGCGTTTGCTCCCACGATATTTAAAGCCGTGACTCCAACACTGTAGGAGGTGATTTCACCACCACAGTTAAAAAAAGAGCATATATGCCGAAGCATGGGGGCATTCGGGGCGGAGGAGCGATTTTGCTCCTAATGCACGTACATATGGTCGAAATTCCGTCGGAAGCTTGTCCGTGGAAAAGTCCGACCGTGTGTATGCGCCATAACTTTTTATGCAGCGTACATACGTCTGTGAGCGGCATAACTTTTTTGAGGGAGAATGCCCCCATGCTTCAGCATATATAACTGGTGCATGTATGCCCATCATTAGAAGTGGGTGGATGAAGGGAGGTATTCTAATGGTGGGCATACCCACCGATCAATCAATTTTTTTCATTCAGCCAACAGGCTGAATGAAAAAAAAAAAGATTACAATACATGTCCAACAAGAACCATCAACGTATGGTATGTTGCTGGACTTTGAATGGTTATACCAGAATGATGCCTGCGGGTTTAGGTATCATCTTGGTATCATTCTCTTCAGCCAGCGGTCGGCTTTCATGTAAAAGCAATCCTAGCGGCTAATTAGCCTCTAGACTGGTTTTAAAAGCAGTGGGAGGGTATGCCCCCCCCCGGATATAAACTGCGCCATTGGGAAAGTGGGAAAACATTTTATCACACCGATCTTGGTGTGGTCAGATG
This sequence comes from Rana kukunoris, assembly GCA_029574335.1. Classification (NCBI taxonomy): domain Eukaryota; kingdom Metazoa; phylum Chordata; class Amphibia; order Anura; family Ranidae; genus Rana; species Rana kukunoris. Next base: position 304,243,379 of record CM056051.1, on the reverse strand, counting down.
CTATGAGGGCAGAGGAGAGACCTAGGGTCTGATAGACCCCAATTTTTTCAAAAAAGAGTACCTGTCACTAACTATTGCTATTATAGGGGATATTTACATGCACTAAGATAACAATAAAAATTATAAAAAAAAAAAAGGAGGGAACAGTCTAAAATAAAATTAAAAAAGCAAAATAAATAATAAAAAAAAAAAAAAGCACCCCTGTCCCCCCCTGCTCTCACGCAAAGGCGAACGCAAGCGTCGGTCTGGCGTCATATGTAAACAGCAATTGTACCACGCATGTGAGGTATCACCGCGAAGGCCAGATCGAGGGTAATAATTTTAGCAGTAGACCTCCTCTGTAAATCCAATGTGGTAACCTGTAGAGGCTTTTAAAGGCTTTTAAAAATGTATGTTGTTTGTCGCCACTGCGCATTTGTGGGAAATTTTAAAGTATGTCGTGTTTGGTATCTGTGTACTCGGCCTACAATCATCTTTTTTATTTCATGAAATATTTGGGCAATATAGTGTGTTTTAGTGCTTTAAAATAAAAAAAGTGTATTTTTTCCCCAAAAAATGCGTTTAAAAAATCGCTGCGCTAATACTGCGTGGAAAAAAAAAATGCAACACCCACCATTTTAATCTGTAGGGCCTTTGCTTTAAAAAAATATATAATGTTTGGGGGTTCAACTTAACTTTCTTGCAAAAAAAAAATGTTTTTATGTAAACAAACAGTGTCAGAAAGGGCTTTGTCTTCAAGTGGTTAGAAGAGTGGATGATGTGCGACATAAGCTTCTAAATGTTGTGCATAAAATGCCAGGACAGTTCAAAACCCCCCCAAATGACCCCATTTTGGAAAGTAGACATCCCAAGCTATTTTCTGAGAGGTATGTTGAGTACATGGAATATTTTATATTTTGCCACCAGTTGCTGGAATATGACAAACTTTTTTTTTTTTTTGTACAAAGTTGCCACTAAATGATATATTGCTCAACCATGCCATGGTTATATGTGGAATTACACCCCAAAATACATTCTGCTGCTTCTCCCGAGTATGGGGATACCACATGTGTGAGACTTTTTGGGAGCCTAGCCGCGTACGGGACCCCAAAAACCAATCACCACCTTCAGGCTTTCTAAGGGTGTAAGTTTTGATTTCACTCCTCACTGCCTATCACAGTTTCGGAGGCCATGGAATGCCCAGATGGCACAAACCCCCCCCCCAAATGACCCCATTTTGGAAAGTAGACACCCCAACCTATTTGCTGAGAGGTATGGTGAGTATTTTGCAGTTCTTGCTTTTTGTCACAAAGATTTAAAAAAAAAAAAAGAGAAAAAAAATAATAATAATATCTTTCTTCATTTTCAAAAATAAATGAGCGCTGTAAAATACTCGCCATGCCTCTCATCAAATAGCTTGGGGTGTCTGCTTTCCAAAATGGGGTCATTTGGGGGGGTTTAGTGCCATCTGGGATTTCCATGGCCTCCGAAACTGTGATAGGCAGTGAGGGGTAAAATCAAAGATTTGCGCCCTTAGAAATCCTGAAAGCGGTGCTTGGTTTTCGGGGTCCCGTGGGCGGCTAGGTTTCCAACAAGTCCCACACATGTGGTATCCCCGTACTCAGGAGAAGCAGTAGAATGTATTTTGGGGTGTAATTCCACATATGCCCATGGCATGTTTGAGCAATATATCATTTAGTGGCAACTTTGTGCAAAAAAAAAAAAAGTTTGTCATATTCCAGCAACTGGTGGCAAAATATAAAATATTCCATGTACTCAACATACCTCTCAGAAAATAGCTTGGGGTGTCTACTTTCCAAAATGGGGTCATTTGGGGGGGTTTTGTGTCACCTTGGCATTTTATGGCCTTCAAAACGGTGATAGGTAGTGATAGGTAGTGAGGAGTGAAATCAAAAATGTATGCCCTTAGAAATCCTGAAGGCGGTTCTTGGTTTTTCGGGGTCCCGTACGCGGCTAGGCTCCCAAAAAGTCCCACACATGTGGTATTCCCATACTCAGGAGAAGCAGCAGAATGTATTTTGGGGTGCAATTCCACATATGCCCATGGCATGTGTGAGCAATATATAATTTAGTGACAACTTTGTGCAAAAAAAATAAAAAATCATATTCCCGCAACTTGTGGCAAAATATAGAATATTCCATGGACTCAAAATGCCTCTCAGCAAATAGCCTGGGGTGTCTACTTTCCAAAATTGGGTCATTTGGGGGGGGGGGGGTTGTGCTATTTGGGCATTTTATGGCCTTCAAAACTGTCATAGGTAGTGAGAAGTGAAATCAAAAATTTGTGACCTTAGAAATCCTGAAGCCCGTGCTTGGTTTAGGGGCCCTGCACGCAGCTAGGCTCCCCAAAAAGTCCCACACATGTGGTATCACCGTACTCAGGAGAAGCAGCAGAATGTATTTTGGGGTGTAATTCCACATATAACCATGGCATGTGTGAGCAATTTATCATTTAGTGACAACTTTTTGTAATTGTTTTTTTTTGTGGGCTCAACATGCCCCTCAGTAATTTCCTTGGGGTGTCTACTTTCCAAAATGGGGTCATTTGGGGGGGTTTTGTACTGCTCTGCCATTTTGGCACCTCAAGAAATTAGTCATAGCTACCTGACCATTATCGAATATTCAATTATCATGTCAACTCCCATAGATGCAGGATAAATTATTGGCTATCACTTCCTGGAATGTACGGGGCATGGGAGACCCAGTTAAAAGAACCGCAGTCATGTCATTTCTTGAAGAAGGAATGCCGGGAATAATATGCCTCCAAGAGACACACTGGACTAAAGATTCAGTTTCGCTCCTGAGAAGTCGTAAATTCCAAGCCCAATTTCATTCAACACACTCCTCTTACTCAAGAGGTGTGAGTACAATGATTGGAAGAGGAATGACTTTCTCGTGCTCTAAATCTTGGGTAGACGACCAAGGTCGATTTATATTCCTGCAATGCCTTATTGAAAATAGATCTTATGTCTTGGCTAATTTATATATTCCCCCACCCTTTAAGCTTGATATTTTATATAAACTCGTTGAGTTTACTCTTGATAAACCAGACATACCAGTTATAGCTGTCGGGGACTATAACGAGGTCCTGGATGTAACTTTGGACAGATTTCCCCCGCGGAGTAGTACGATGGGGGGGCGGTTAGCCCAATTCCTAAAAGAAACTGGAATGAGGGATGTTTGGAGGACCTTTTATCCTGAGATCCGTCAATACTCATGCTACTCTAGTTCCTATCATACATTATCTAGAATAGACATGGCCCTGAGCAGCGAGGGATTACTGCCCTTGGTGGAAAAAACGCATTATGGCCCAAGAGGGGTATCAGACCACTCCCCGCTGATACTAACAATTAGGACGGGTACTAGGGCCTCTCGTGCTGACTGGCGGCTAAACCCAGGCTGGCTGGAGCTGATCGAGCAACCAAGAACGGTGGCGCTACAGCTGACGGAGTTTATGCTCATCAACGAGGGAACGGCACCAAGGGGGGTGGTTTGGGATGCCCTGAAAGCCTTTGTAAGGGGCCTCTTAATCCAACAGGCTGCTAGGATAAAAACAACAGGGAGAGCGGAAGAGAGTAGGCTGGCTGGAGAGACTGCTCAAGCGGAGCTATGCTATATCGAGAAGCCCACCATGCCCTTGCGGATTGCATGGCTTGCTAAACAGGAAGAGTACAGAAGGGCCACTTTAAAAATTGCAGAAAATAAAAGAATATTACAAAAACAGCTTCAATATGGTGAAGGTGAGAGGGTAGGGCGCATGCTAGCTCTTCTCACCCGAACCAACTCTCCCCCATCAAACATCCCAGCAATACGGAGTAAGAAGGGTGTTATTTCGACAGATAGCCAGACTATACTTAAAACATTTTATATGTACTATAAAGATCTCTATAAGTCCAAGGGGGAGATGAAGAACGGAGAAATGGAAACATTTTTTCAGAAGATAACAGTCCCCACGTTGCTAGATAAGGATAGACAGGAGCTAGAAGCACCAATTACTCTAAAAGAAATCCAGCAAGCAGTATTAGATATGCCAAATCAGAAATCCCCGGGGCCGGACAGACTCCCCATTGAGGTGTATAAGAAATTCGACCAGATTTTGCTTCCAGAGTTATTAAAGACTCTGGAGTGGGCTGCAAGTGTGGGGACATTACCCCACTCTATGGCGGAAGCAACCATCGTAGCAATACACAAGGAGGGGAAGGATCAATTGGAACCCTCATCCTACCGTCCAATTTCCCTCCTAACCTCGGATGTAAAAATTTTAGCTAAAATTCTTGCGACCCGCCTAAACAAATTTATTAGCTATCTTATCAATCCGGATCAGTCAGGCTTTATACCTGGTAGGGCCACAAGTAACAACATTAGGAGAACTTTTCTAAATATTTATACACCGACAGACAACGAAGGGTCCAGAGCAGTGCTGTCGCTAGATGCCGCTAAGGCCTTTGACAGCCTAGAATGGGCATACCTCTGGAGGGTACTAGATAGCTTTGGCTTTGGCCCTCTGTATATTAGCTGGATTAAGCTCCTATACGTAGAACCAAGAGCCAAGGTCAGAATCAATAATGAGACCTCGGAGACCTTTCAGCTGGAGAGAGGGACGAGACAGGGGTGTCCTCTATCCCCTCTTCTGTTCGCCCTCGCCATGGAGCCACTGGCAATAATGGCCAGGGCGAGGTCGGACATAATAGGGTTTAGAAGACACCATGGAGAGGACAAAATAGCCCTCTTCGCAGATGATGTCCTGTTTTATCTGGGAGAGGTTGAAGGCACACTGGACAAAGTGATCCAGTTGGTGGAAGAATTTGGCCGGTTTTCAGGCCTCACCATCAACTGGACAAAGTCAGCTCTGCTGCTGCTAGACCAAATAGACCTCCAACAGACGCTAGCCACCTCTCAAATAAGTGTAAGTACTAAATTTAAGTATCTAGGGATCTGGATCTCAAAGGACCCCACCCAATATATTAACCTAAACCTTGTCCCACTACTATCGAAGTGGAAAAATAAAAGTGAAATTTGGAAAAAATTCCCACTGTCTGTTGCAGGTCGATGTAACCTAATCAAAATGATCTGGCAGCCGCAGCTACTATATATGTTACACAACTCTCCGGTATGGGTAGAATATAAGTGGTACAAAAAAATTGACTCATTATTTAGAGAACTCATATGGGGAGGAGGCCAACCTAGAATAAGCCTACAAACCCTACAACTTCCTGTTAAAGAGGGGGGAATGGCGGTTCCACATCCACGGCTATATTTTTTAGCAGCACAAATGCAACATCTAGTAGGATGTGGAACCACCAAAGGAGATAGCTCAAACAACCGACTCTTGCTGACAGATAACCCCCATAAACTATTAGTGGAGGCCCTAGAGGCGAAATTTTTCTGCCATAACCACTCGATTACAAAACTCGCGACTAAAACATGGCATACAGTAAAAACAATATTGGGATATGCTGGCCCGACAGAATTCTCCCCCCTCTGGAACAATAATAATCTCCAGGAGATAAAAAGCGTTGAGGTGTCAACTGAATGGACGAGTAAAGGCATATGCCGCCTAAAACATCTGTTCGAAAGGAACAATCTGAAACCATTTCAAGAGCTAGTAAAAGAGTTCGGAATCTCAAATAGAACGTTTTTTAAATATCTACAGCTCCGTCATGCCCTACAAACGCAATTCCGATCCCAGATAATCACATGGGCACCGATTCCTGCCTTGATCACCTTAATAAGGGCAACAGAGGCTAAGGGTTTAATCTCGGAGATATACAGCAGCTTGGGTGTGAGGGCATTGAGTAAAGCAGGACCGTGCAAGAGTAGAGTGGCATGGGAGAATGACTTGGGAATAATAACTCCACAACAATGGGACAGGATCCTTCAACAGGGTACTCTGGTATCTATAGCCCCGGCCCAAAGAATGTCCCACCTTTTCCTTCTATATAGGGTATACCATACACCCCATAAAATGTTTAAGTTAGGGTGGAGACAAGACAATGAATGCCCAAGATGTAAAAACAAAGGAGACCTGATACACATGGTCTGGAAGTGTTCGAAACTATACAATTATTGGGTGGGAGTCATAGAATATATCAATAAAACCTTCGGTTCTCGATTAGACCCAACAGCCAGGATATGCCTATTGGGCTGCATGGATGACAACAGAGTACCGCAAGGTACCCTTGATGCTATATTGAGAAGCCTTTTTCAGGCCCGTAAGTTAATCGCCCAAAAATGGCAGGCGCAGGCACCTCCATCCATAGATAACTGGCTAGAGGCAATGAAGCAAACAATTTTAAAGGAAAAAATCTACTTTATTAAGTTGGGGAAATATCCCAAATTTGGTAAAATATGGGGCCTGTGGCAGGCTTTCCAGGACTCTTTGAGCCCCTGAGCAAAAAAGGACACCCCCTCTCCAGGCCGTGACAGCAATACCTTACCAAGCAGAATCTCCTGGCTGGACCTTGCGACATCAAAACGATACGACTCTTGATAAACCTATGTCACCAGATACCGAGCCTGTATGCTCTCATAGGCGTGGGGTAAGGGTGGGAGGGTGGGAGGGTGAGGAGGGTGGGGGGCGGTATACAGCCAACAAGACAAATAAACAAGAGCAAAAGTTTTTTGTTTTTTTTTCCTTTCTAGTATGCCCTAGAGGACATTAATCCTGATGTGTGCAATTTTGTTTCTTATGATTTACACTCTATATGTAAAGAGAATGCATATTTGCTGGCTGTTTTTGTAAAATGGTTTTAAAATTTTCAATAAAAAGGAATGAAGTTAAAAAAAGATAGGCAGTCATAAAATAAAAGCTGTGTAAATTCCAGAAAATGTACCCTAGTTTGTAGACGCTATAACTTTTGCGAGAACCAATAAATATACCCTTATTGCGATTTTTTTTACTAAAGACATGTGGCTGAATACATTTTGGCCTAAATGTTTGACTAAAATTTAGTTTATTCGATATTTTTTACTTTTTGTTATAAGAAAAATCATTTTTTTTTCAAAATTTACGGTCTTTTTCTGTTTATATCGCAAAAAATTAAAATCGCAGAGACAATCAAATACCATCAAAAGAAAGCTCTATTTGTGGGAAAAAAAGGACGCAAGTTTCGTTTCGGTATAACATTGCATGACCGCGCAATTACCAGTTAAAGTAGCGCAGTTCCAAATTGTAAAAACACCTCTGGTCTTTAGGCTGACAAATGGTCCGGGGGGAAAGTGGTTAAATACAGGAACCAAATTGGTTTTATGACAATCCTGTGTTACTCTGCCAATCATTAAATAGTCCCCAAAAAATTGAAACAATGGCTTTAAAATGACAGAGACAAATTCTTTTAGATCCGTGGGTGGATGCCATTTGGTCCAGATGCTTTATTCGCCTTTATTCTATCTAACTATTTCTGGACTATATTCATTTTAAGCCACTGTGGATCATTTGGGACTGTGTTAATATTATCCTTATTATGGACATGAGCTCCCCCATGCTCCTTTGTATACACAGAGCTGAAGAATGTATTTAATAATTTGCCTCCTCTTTGTCCCCAGTCACCCACTCCAGATAGTTTTGTAAAGGGCCTACATTTTCAGACCTGACCTTTTTACAATCTGTTGTTAGTTTTAATTTTTTGGGGATCTTCGAATTTATGAATTTTCTAATTCACAAATTTACCAATTTTCTAATTTACAAATTTGGGGATTTTTTTTTTTTTTAAACAGGTTTTCATTCGAATATTTCAATCGGAAAACGAATTTGGAACAAAACTGCACATGCATAATAACAAACCTCAATGATTATCTTTATAGTATGCACACCTATATGCAGTTCCACCCATAATGCTTCAGCCTCACCACACTCTACATCAACTAGGTTCTCTTTCACACTAGCTTTGAGATCATTTCTCACATAGAGACAGATGCCACCACCTTTCCGTTTTACCCTGTCTTTCTAAAAGAGAGTATAGCCCAAAATATTATTAGCCCAATCATGTGAAGAATGAAGCCAAGATTCAGCACTAGGAGCAGATGGCTTGCACCCAAGAGTCTAAAAAAAAGTCTAAAAAGAGCCGTTTTTTTTCTAGAGCGTTACAGCCAATATTTAGGGACAGCTTACTGACTTCAATGGTACCAGCTGATTGGCGAAAAGCCTAACATGCTACCAATATTCAAAAAAGGCCTATGATACATACTTGGAAACTACAGACCAGTCAGTAATAAATAGTATGTAAACTATTAGGCCGCATACACACGACCAAATATATCTGTTAAAATCGGTCTGACAGACCGATTTGAACAGATATGTCTGCTGGCTGTTTTGGTTTGATCGCTGTACACACGATCAAACCAAAATCCCCGCCGGCAGACAGCGTGGTGACATGGCGGTGACGTTGACGCCGCCACGTCACCGCACCAGGAAGTAAAACACTTCCGCGCATGCGTCGAATCCATTCGACGCATGTGCGAGCAGATATGTCTGCTGGTTAGCGTACTAACCAACAGACATATCTGTCCGACGAGTTCCCAGCAGACAGATTTTAAAGCAGGCTTTAAAATCTGTCTGCTGGACAAATCCGTCTGCTCGCCCGTGTCAGACCGTTTCCAGCAGATAGATTTGATCGTGTGTACGCGGCCTTAGAGGGGGTGATATGGGATTTGCTGATGAAAAACATCATTAGTGGTAACTAGCATGGATGTATGAAGAATCGTTCTTGCCAGACAAACCTTTTAACATTCTATTAGGAGGTAAGCTGTAATTTGGATAGATGAAGGCCTGTGGACATGGTGTATCTGAACTTCATCAAAGTATTTGATACTGTACCCTTATAATTGCTTCATTTACAAATTGCGGTCTCTTCGCATTGACAGTGGTGTGTAGTTGGAGAGAAAATTTGTAACATTCTGTACATCTTTAAAATGGTCCGCCTCTGGCCAATTCTGTTTACCTTTTACCTACTGTCTGTACATCTTGAGTATGCCATCCAATGGTGATTCTAGCATAGGAAGTAAACTATTTAGTCTCAGGTCACTTAAGAAAACATGTGGTTAATCAATAAAGTTGAAAGAGAAGCAACCTAACCTTAAACTGCATTGAAGAAGAAGCTGGATTCTTTAATATTAGAGTGGTAAGAATGTGGAATTCCCTTCCCTAATTGGTGGTGTCAGTGGGAAATGTTGACATGAGGCCAATCAGTAAAGTTGGATGAGAAGTGGTTTAACCTCTTGCCGACTGCGCTATAGCAGAAATACTGCTACAGTCCTGTTATTTTGGGACGACGTCCCTGGGACGTCGTCCCGAATTACGGTGATTGCGCGCCCCCTGCGACGTGCACGCGGACGTTTTTGTGTTCGCCGGGTCGGCGGGACCCGACGCAACACTGATCACGGTGAAGAGCCAATGATAGCGGCTCTTCACCACCTGATTGCTCCCTCCAATGAGGGAGCACTCTAATGTAAACAAAAAAAAGGGTCATCCTGAGGTTATCTCTTCTCTCCTCACACCGATATAGCGTGTGAGGAGAGAAGTGATTTTTTTACAAGTGAGTGCATCTATATTATGCCCAGCAGTGCCTAGCAGTGCCACACAGTGCCACTACACTACCCATCAGTGCCCCTACAGTCCCCATCTGTGCCACCAGTGCCACTACCGTCCCCACCAGTGCCACTAAAGTCCCCACCAGTGCCACTAAAGTCCCCATCAGTGCCACTACAGTCCCCACCAGTGCCACCTCTGCCACTTCAGTGTCCATTGGTGCTGCTAGTGTCTCTCAGTGCTGCACCAGTGCCACTACAGTGCTCATCAGTGCCGCCAGTGCTCCATCAGTGCCACTACTCTGCCCAGTGCCACTACAGTGCTCATCGATGCTGCCAGTGTCCATCAGTGCTTATCAGTGCCACTACAGTGCTCATCAGTGCCCATCGGTGCCACCAGTGCCACTACAGTGCTCATCAGTGCCGCCAGTATCCGTCAGTGCCACTACCATGCCCAGTGACAATACAGTGCTCATCAGTGCTGCCAGTGTCCATCAGTGCTCATCAGTGCCACTACAGTGCTCATCAGTGCCCAACGGTGCCCGTCAGTGCACCACCAGTGCCACTACAGTGCTCATCAGTGCCGCCAGTGTCCGTCAGTGCTCCATCAGTGCTCCATCAGTGCTACACCAGTGCCTATCGGTGTCCATCAGGGCCGCCAGTGTCCATCAGTGCCACACCAGTGCCCATTTGTGCCACCAGTGTCCATCAGTGCTCCATTGGTGCCACCAGTGCTCCATCAGTGCCACTAGAGTGCTCATCGATGCCACCAGTGTCCATCGGTGCCGTCAGTGCCCAGTGCCACATTAGTACCATCAGTACCACATCAGCGCCACTATAGTGCTCATCTGCACCACTACAGCGCTCATCAGTGCCACTAGAGTGCCCAATAGTGCCCATAAGTGAGTGCTCATCAGTGGATCCTCATCACCGCCACCTTATCAGTGCATATCAGTGGCAGATAGTAGGTTCACCCTCATCAGTTCCCATCAGAGCACCTTCAGTACCCATCAGTGCACCCTCATTAGACCAGCCTCATCAGCACCCATCAGTGCAGCCATATCTGTTCCAGTTTCCCTACCATAGTTTGTCACCACAGCCCACAGTCACCAGTATGGCAAAAAGTTTTTTTACCACTGAGGAGGCATACCAGCATATGTGCTTGACCGACAAGAACAGCGGGGAGCTCTCTGATTCTGATTCAGAATATGAACCGGTTGTAAGCAGTGGGTCTTCTACAGATTCAGAGGAAGAGCAAAGTGTGCCCATGAAACAAAGACGTATTGACATGGAGCAGCAGGCTACCACAAGTAGCGCTGTGGCGTCAACCAGCAGCTCAGTGCGATCCACCAGAAATGCAGTGGCATCAACCAGCAGCTCAGTGCGATCCACCAGAGATGCAGTGGCATCAACCAGCAGCTCGGTGCGATCCAGAAGAGATGAAGTACCACTGCAGCAAAGGCCAAGAACCAGCAGAGTGTCATCTCAGCCCCAAAGCGTTAGGACCCATGCCAGCCTTCCCTATGCCCTTGAAAACCCTATGTGGCTTCCCCCCAATTCAGGAGCAGCAAACATCCCACCTTTCACCGCCCAGCCAGGTGTTCAGGTGAACACAGAGAACTTTGACCCTATTGATTTTTTTCATTTAGTTTTTACCCAAGACCTATTATCCTCCATCGTGGCCCAGTGCAACCTCTATGCACAACAATTTATAACAGACCACCCTAATTCAAGTTACGCCCGTCCCTATGAATGGAGAGCATTGACAGTGGAGGAATTTAAATTATTTTTAGGCCTAACATTTAACATGGGGCTCACAAAAAAAAATGAATCATACTCATATTGGTCCAAAAAACCCATCCACCACATGCCAATCTTTTCATCCACCATGTCAAGAACCAGATACCACATGATAATGCGTTTCCTCCATTACAATGACAACACCCAGTGCCCTCCCCGAAATGACCCATCACATGACAAATTATTTAGAATTCGGCCACTTCTAAATTTTTTCTCTGAGAAATTTCCCCAGTTATTTGTCCCCGACCAAAATATTTCCGTGGATGAGTCATTGGTCCACTTCACAGGCAGGCTTGGCATCAAGCAGTATATACAGTGGCGTCTCCAGCTTTCATATTTAGGGGGGGCACATAGGGGGACAGGGACAAAAGTAGGGGGGCCCAACTATAAAATGCAAATATATATATATATATATATATATATATCTCCTGGGGCCCTTTACTACGACCCCAAACGGGCACTTTTACATGTTCTGCAGTGAGCTCCCTTCCTACTATACTGGGGCCCCCCAGGGTGGCAGAAAACAAGAGCTATGTGTCACCAGCACACCAAGAAAATATAAGGGTCCAAAGCAGTGGGAGAACTCTCAGGGTTGCAAAGGTTGTCTTGCCACCAGGCCCTGGTGTTCTGCCACTGTGGGATTCCCTAGCTGTCCTGTCCCTGCTATTTTTTTTTTTTTTTTTTGTTCAAACAATTTTTATTGAGTATAAGAGAATCAAATACAATACAATATAGCATAGAGCACATCACAATGGGAGGTACGTGTACAGGGTAACAGTAATCAAAATGTGTGCAACAGCATCCATATGATAAAAACTACATAACAGGCATATATAGCAACAGTCTTCATCAGTAAGGCATGCAAACCGCTTAAAGTGGCGTATCGATTGTTAATCCTGGGGTCCAACATAGTAGGCAGGGTGGTCTGAGGGGGGGCCGTACCAGAGAGAAGATACAACAGGGTGTGGGGATGGAACCTCCTGTCCATCTGGAAGTGTCCCCCCCCCCCCGTGACCGTGACTGTGGAGTGAGAGGATTTTATCGTCATTGGTAGTAGTAGGATGAAGGTCCCATCCGGACCCGTCCACCCCATTGGGGTCAGACTGTGGACGGGTAGGGGTAAGGGACACAACTCCGAAAACTCAGAGCGGGGGGGGAAAGTAGAGGAGAGAGAGAGAAAAAAAAATGGAGGGGGAGCGGTATATAAAGGGGGGAGTAGCACGATTTATGGGGGTGTTGGTGGGTCAGTACTGAGGGCGTGGTTCATTGCGACAGTGGGCATGGATTGGGTGGGGGGGGGGCGGGTGGTCAAGTGATTCTCTGTAGTGAGTCCAACAGGCCCATGTAAATCTGTATTTGTCATGTGTATCTTTGGATTGGTGGATGAGTCGTTCTAGTTCTTCAATCTTTGTGACTCTGGTGTGCCAGTCACTAATCGTAGGCGGGGTCTTAGACTTCCATCGTAAGGGAATGCATTGGGTGGCTGCGTTTATAAGGTGCAAGGGAAGAGATCGACGATATTGCGAACGTGGTAGAACCGAGTGGTGCAGCAGGTACTGTGCTGGTGAGAATTCAATTTGGTGGGTGGTGATACGTACAATTTGTTCATGTATCTCCTTCCAGAACGGTTGTAGAGTGGGACATTCCCACCAGATGTGGAGGAGGGAGCCTGGACCCCCACCACACCTCCAGCAATCTGGTGGGACTGAAGGGAAGATTTTATGCAGCTTGTCAGGTGTCTTGTACCAACGTGTACCTAGTTTGTATCTGTTCTCTTGAGCTGAGACATTGATTGACCCCTTGTGTGTGTGTTCCCAGATTAGTTCCCAATCTGCATCTGTCAGGTCGAGGGATAAGTCGGTCTGCCAGGCAGTGCGGGTATTGGTAACTGGGGTTGCCGTCGAGATCAGCTGTGAGTACAGGGAGGAGATCAGGTGTCGCGGAGGGTCCTCGGCTGCACAAAGTTGCTCCAAAGGTGTAAGGTCCCTACACCAGGAAGAGGGTGACCGTGCACTGTCGAAGAAGTGTTTCAGTTGTATGAATTTGAAAATGGATATTTTCAAGTGTGGGAGGGCAGCTACCATCTCCGGATAAGGGAGGAAGGCGCCATTGCGGAAGAATCGTGCCGCGCGTGTTTTCAGTGTTTCAGATTTGGGTGTCTGTGGTGTTGTAAGGATGCCCGGTTCGAAAGCAGGATTGCAGAGTAGTGGAGTCATGGGGCCCGGAGAGGGGGTTAGAGCGAGTGAACGGCAGGCCGCTTTAAACTTGAGGAGGGTGGGGCCAATGAGAGGGTGGGTCAGGCAAGATTTTGGAACCGCATGCGGTGGTATCCACGGGAGGTGTGAAATGGGGAAGTCTAGGAAAGCATTTTCCAAGTTAACCCAACCTTTGTCGTGAGCATGATGATGCCAGTCAATCAGTCGAACAAGGTGGCAGGCCGTATGATAACGTGTTATGTCTGGCAACCCTAGGCCACCCTTCAGTTTTGGGAGGATAAGTTTAGCCCAGCTCAACCTGGGTGGACGGCCCGCCCACAGGAAGGTTCTGCAGCATTTTTTGTAGAGGGCGAAGAATGATGGTGGCAGATCAATCGGGATGGCCTGTAGGAGGTATAGGAGTCGAGGGAGGACATTCATTTTGAGGGTCGCGGCCCTACCAAACCATGAGAGCCGACCCCTGTCCCAGCTCTCCAAGTCATGTTTGATGGCCTGGAGAGCAGGGACGAAGTTGAGACTGTATAAATCTTTCAGGTCAGGTGGTATCTCTATGCCCAAGTAGGTAATGGAGTTAGTGGCCCACTTGAAAGGGAAGTTTTGCTTGCAAAGAGATATTGTCGAGTCAGGCATGGAGACATTCAGGGCCGTCGATTTTTCAAAATTTATTTGGAGGTTGGACAGGGAGTTAAAAAGTCGGAAGTCAGCTAGGAGGTTAGGTAACGTAGTCAGAGGGTCTGAGAGAAACAGCAAAACGTCATCTGCGTAGGCGGCCAGCTTACAGTGGTTCCCAGGAATCTCGATGCCCCTGATTGCAGGGTTCGAGGACAGTCGACGCAGGAAGGGTTCCAGTGACAGGACAAATAGAATGGGGGACAGGGGGCAGCCCTGTCTAGTACCGTTGGATACGGAGAAGGCGCTCGACAGGTGACCGTTCACCCTAAGTCTGGCGGTAGGAACGGAGTACAATGCCATGATCAGTTGAATGGTTCTAGACGGCAATCCCAATTTGTGCAGGACCGCCGACATATAGTCCCATGCCACCCTGTCAAACGCCTTCTCCGCATCCAAGGATAGAAGAAAACCTGGCCTGCGGGACAATGAGAGCCAATGGTGGATGTTGAGGGCCTTGGTGGTGTTGTCCCTGGCCTCCCGTCCTGGGACAAAACCAACCTGGTCCGAGGATATAAGTTCAGGGAGAAGGGGCAGGAGCCTGTTGGCCAGTATCTTTGCATAGAGCTTCAGGTCGACATTCAGGAGGGATATGGGGCGGTAGTTTGAAACAATGGTGACATCTTTACCAGGTTTGGGGATTAGGGTAATATGGGCTTCCAGTAAGTCTTTAGTTTGTGCCGTCGAGTCGGGGAGGGTGTTGTAGGCCGCCATGAAGCGTGGTAGCAAAGAGTGGGCGAACGTTCTGTAGTATCCGGTCGGAAGACCGTCCGGGCCGGGGCTTTTGCCCGCCTTAAGCTGTTTCAGGGCGAGAAGAGTTTCCTCAGACGTGATCGGAGAGTCCAGGTCTCTGGATGCGTCAATAGTGGGGCAGTAGTCTGTAAGAAACGAGTCAATGAGGGAGGTCCTGTCCGTAGTCGTAGGGGCGTCTGCAGGTTTGGGCAAATTATAGAGGCTAGAAAAATAGCGCACAAATTGGTCTGCGATTTCGTCCGATTTAGCCAATTTGTCTCCCGACGGGGACGTTATCGTGTGGATAGTGTGCAACGCTTTTTTTTTCTGAAGGGCCGCTGCCAGAAGCTTGCCCGACTTGTTCCCGAACTCATAGAAGAGTTTGTTTGTGAGTGCGTATTTTCGATTTAGTTGTGTCTGGAGTTCCTCCAGGAGTTCCCTCCGAGCCACTAACAGTTCGTCATGCGTGCTCTTCGCTAGGGAGAGTTTGTGTGCGCGTTCCAGGGTTTTGACCCTGTCCATCAGTTCAGTTTGTCGGGCTCGCCGGAGTTTCGCGCGTTTCGCCGCCAGGGACATGAACTCCCCCCTCACCACACATTTGTGGGCGGCCCAAATTAGAGTAGGGGAATGGGTGTCTGTCGCGTTTTCGGCGAAATAGTTAGCAAGAGTTTCGGAGATGTGACTTACGTTTGCGTCGTCTAGAAGGAGCGAGTCGTCTAGCCTCCAGATTTGCGATTTGGGACGGAGCGAGGGAAGAAGTAGCGTCATGGTGATCGGGTGGTGATCTGAGAACCACATGGGTTCGATGGTGGCAACTACCAGAGAGGTAAGGCTATTTTGCGCGAGGAAGAAGTGATCTATCCGTGAGTACTTGGCGTGTAGAGGGGAGAAATATGTAAAGTCTTTCGTGGATGGGTGGAGGGTGCGCCAAGCGTCGTGTAGGGTCAGTGTAGTTAGTTGGGTTTTAATAGTTCTCAAGGCCCTGTACGTCAGACATGAGGAACCATTGGATGTGTCCAGGTAAGGTGTCAGTGGTACGTTAAAGTCCCCTCCCAGCACCAACACTCCGGCCTGAAAGGCGGTCAGTTGGAACAGAACCTCACGAAAAAAGGAGACTTGTTTTGTATTGGGGGCGTATATATTGGCAAATGTGTATACCACTTCGTGCAGTGTGCCCTTAAGGAAGAGAAACCTGCCTTGAGGATCTTTCTGAACGTCCGTTATTTGGAAGGGGCAAGTCCTGGAAAACAGGACGGACACCCCTTTGGACTTAGCGTCTTCGTTTGGCGCATGAAAGACCGTCGGGAAGTTTCGATCGTACAGTTTAGGGACATTGTCGGACCGGAAGTGAGTCTCTTGGATCATCACGACGTGTGGTTTGTCTTTCCAAAGCAAGTGTAAGAGACTGGAGCGTTTTTCAGGGGTATTTAAGCCCCTTGCATTCAGGGAGTAGAGTTTGAGGCGCTGCTGGGAAGGGCCTTGAGCCTTGGTGTGCCAAGGTCTGTGATTTGGGGAGGGCCCCATGTGGCGGGGGGGAGGGGGAGCTAGGAAAGGGGAAGAGAGAAAAGAAAAAAAAAAAAATCAAGTCAGAGATAACCGATTAGACGAGAGGACGTTGTCCAGTCGCCTAGTGTCACTAGATCAGATCGGTGATGTACGGCGTGTGAAAGGTCACCCCGCCCCCAGAAGGGGTGCGAGGTAACGGTCCAATACCGTATGGGGGTTGACCGGGGTCAGGGCAGGGGGCCTAGCGCCAGTGCGGTAGTACCGGTCTTGACATGAAAAATCCAATACTAAAACTAGGTAGGTAAATCAACAGGGGACCACCCCAGGGTAAACATTAAGATTAGCTACAAGCAGAATGAGAAAGCTACCTCCCTCCCTAACTTGTATAAAAACTGTCGGGAATAGAGAGTCTCTGTGTCACGGGAGTATAATCCCGGCAGTATAAATCAGGGAATCATGGTGGTACGGCATCTGTATGACCTGGGCTGGCGGGGGAGACCCCCCAGTGGTGACGGTGGTCCCACTGCCTCAGGGGACCTAAAGCAGAAGAGTGCAGCCAAGACCAGGGAGGCAGGAGGAGCAAAGGGGCGTGTAGGCCGAGGGGGTCTCCGGGGCTAGTACAGGCGAGGGCAGCAACCCGGGCCCCTAAAACTTGGTGCGGCAAACAGAGGCGGTGACACTAGAAGGGGCTACATCATTAAGGGGGTAGTGAAGCCCAAGTGAGGCAACCTATCCGGGTTATAACCAGTATCCACATAAACAATGCAACCAGGCCATCAAGTTAAGACAGTAGCAGGGGCCTTGGCCTAGTATGGATTGTCCTGTAACATTCAGTTCAGACTTGAGACCTGTGCAGAACAAAACTTTGAGTAAACACATACCACATTAGATGAAACGGGTCAGTCTCTGAGCGGTGGGTCGCGATGAGGTTCCACCTGGCTCATAGGTGGGAACGTAGACTGGTGGATGGACTATTAGGCAGTCTTAGCTTAGCGCAGACCATCGGCCCGGCAGTACCGTCTTCACCAAGTGGGATGTCAGTGGAGCGATGTCCGGGCCTCATCGTGAGCAGGCGGCAGTGATGGAGAGCGGAGGGAGTGTGGGTCCGAGCGAACGAGTGTGGGTCTTCAGCAGGATCACGTAGGTGGTGTCCGACGTCAGAAAAGGAGCGTGCCGCGTCACACGCCACGGTGAAAGTCGATTTCTAGCGGAGGTTCGCGCTGTGCAGTGTGGGAGATGTAGTTCCGGGTGGGGCCGTCCCAACAGTAGGTGGAGGTACCGGTTACGTATCCACTAGTTGTGACATCCTGCAGTGTGGGATGAGGCAATGAGCCTGGCGCCGACCAAACATTGCAGTCTCCAACAGGATCACAGGCAGTAGCATCTCTCCGCAATCCCGGGCAAAGGTAGCATAGGCGGATTCCATGAAGTAAAAAAAAAAATAAGTAAAAAGTAAAACAAACAGAACGTGTTCCAAGGCACAATATACTTAGTCTGTATGACCTGGAGGAACTTCTCCCATTGTGTGGTCTGCCCGCGGGACTAGTAGTCCCTCCTAGCTCTCCTGGGGCCGTGGGCAAATGGTGAGCCGCGGTTTCCGCGAGAGTCACGCGCCTCTGACGAGCGTCCTTGGTCGGACGGGGACCTTCTCCTGCGGCGGCGCGAAGCTTGTGTGTCCATCGGGACCTCTTGGGATTTGGGTGGCCATCTACCCACGGACTTACGGTACGGCGCGTACCAATCAGGGACTGAGATCAGTGGCAGGCCTAGG
This sequence comes from Rana kukunoris, assembly GCA_029574335.1. Lineage (NCBI taxonomy): Eukaryota > Metazoa > Chordata > Amphibia > Anura > Ranidae > Rana > Rana kukunoris. The sequence goes on along the minus strand of CM056051.1, from coordinate 304,225,160 downwards.
GATTCGCAGAAGTGAGGGAGGTCCTCAGGGACCTTCAGCTTGGTGGTGCGGCCCTGGTGAGAGGCTTCCAGGCAAAAAGGAAACTTCCACTTGTATCGGATCTCCCGGTCACGTAGAGCATCCAGTAGCGGCCTGAGGTCCCGACGGTTCTGGAGGGTGATTCCCGAGAGATCCTGATAGATTTGGATGGGGGACCCATTATACGATGGTCTCTGGGTCCTTGCCCGCCTGAGGATGTCCTCTTTAAGCTGAAAGTCTAAAAGACAGCATATCACATCTCTGGGGGGGTCGGCATCCCTCCCCCTGGGGCGCAAAGCACGGTGGATTCTTTCCATCCCCACAACCGTTTGCGGTGGTGTGCCCATGATATCATTGAAGATGGCGGTTACCTCACGTTCAACATTTTCCCCTTCCACCGATTCCGGTAGGCCCCTCACGCGTAGGTTCCGGCGTCGGCCCCGGTTATCAAGGTCCTCTAGGTGTCTGTTCACATCCCTCAGTTGGAGGGTGTGATCGTCTATTTTGCAGGTGGATCTGACTAGGACTTGGTTATGATCCTCCAGGGTTTTTTCAGTGTTAGTAACCCTGTCCGTGAGGGAGCAGAGTTCAAGCTTCAGGTCCGCAATGGCGGCTGCGAGCGCTTCCTTGATGTCAGTTGCCACTGCCTTCAGGTCCAGGATGTTAAGATGCGGGAGCGGGGGGGTCCCTGTACTCCCCGCGGCCATCCCCAGCAGTTGTGGATGAGGCGGTGGTTGTGCCGTCAGGATTACGTCCGCAGCATTGTTGGGTGTTGGGTGTTGGAGGAGATAGAGCAAGGCCTAGTACGATGGCCTTGCCCCTGTGAGGCGGCCGGCTCCCTCGGGGAGCGGGATCTGGAGGTCGAGTTGGTCCTGGAAGCAGTTCCCATGTTGAGGGGTTAGTGAGGGAGAGATGTCTCGGCTTAAGTACGTTAATTCACCCCGGGGTGGCTGGAGCTGAGGATTTAAGCGTCCATCTTCCTGCTCGGTCCGGCCACGCCCTGTCCCTGCTATTGACAGCGATGGTCTGGCATCTGTCTCCTTGGCAGCATCGGCAGTCCATTAGGACCTAGTGCTGGTGACATTATGGGTGCATGCAGGGGTTATAGAGAGCTGAGCCCCCAGCTGGTCACCTAGCAGCAGTAATGCTGTATAACCTTCTCTGTTGACATGCTGATCGGGATGTGATCCAGATAATGCTCCCAGTCAGATCTAATAAATACAGTATTTATTAGCATCAAGAGTACAACCACATATATATATATAATCAAACGTATGTTCCGCAGCCGTGTGGGCTCTATGCCTGTAAAGTGTGGGCTTTGATCAATAAAATCTCTGATATTTAACACTAGAATTTGACTGGGAGCATCACCTGGATTGCATCACGATCTGCATGTCAGAGAAGGCTCCCGCTGCTGCTAAGCAACCTGCAGGGAGCTCAACTGTCTACCACCAATAGAGATGGGCTCGGGTGTGTTTGAAATCCCACATGCCCAACCCCGCCAGGAAGCCAACACTCCACAGTGCTAATCACAGGCAGTGAGACATTTCCTGATCTGTGCAGAGCTGTGGACCGGGAAATCTCTCACTGCCTGTGATTAGCGCTGTGCAGTGTGGGCTTCCTGGCAGGCTCTGGCATGTGGATTGTTGAACATGCCAGAGCCTTCTCTAACAACAAATTGTGCTGGCCCTCCTGTACATCAGCCCCATAAAGTAACCAGCACCGGGTTCCAATGTGCTGCCACAGCTGCCAAGGAGACAGAGACCAGCGCTGTGAATAGCCGGGACAGGACAGCAACTCTGGTTATTCCAGCACTGGTCCACACTGGGAGGATTCCCCCATCCACCTATAATGTGTAGATGGGGGAATTGAATCATTTCTTTTTTTTTTTTTTCATTCAACCTAATAGTTGATTGAAAAAAAGTGATCAATGTATGGGCTGCCTAAAAGCTAAGACCAGCCATAGAAAGTTTAAATCTCAGCTGGTTCAGCAGAAACTGGCTGAGATTTGAACCATTAATGAGCAGATTCTCTTAGGATTATCACTAGTGGTTGCTGTTTAGCCACTAGTGATAATCACTGTTTGTCGGGAGAATACAACTGCTGGGCAGGAGGGATATTCCCGTCAGCACTGTCTGTGTTGATGGGGGAATCATGCAAGTTTCTTTCCTGCAATCTGTGGATGTAGGAAAGAAATTTGCACTGTATATTACCTGCCTAACTGAAAGTGAAAGTGTAACAGAAAGGCCCGTGACACCCAGAGACTTTTGAAGGATGGGGGGTACTCGAGTGCCAGCATCACTAATGACTCTTGGGTCTAGGGTCATCCTATGCCCCTTTTGGGCATAGGGTGACTGAGAAATGATAAATTACATGGGATGGGACATTACTGATAATTCATGTTTTGCAGGATATCTTTAAATATTACAAGTTGGTAAAGTCTGACTCCGACAGGTCAATAGAGTATTTTCATTCAATGTGGGGACACATGCTTGTGAGGTATTAATTGAGTCTGCTCCTAGACATTCCATTGTGTGATGCTAATACTGTTTTGTGTCCATTGTGCTAATTAAGTCTGCTCCTAAGACCTGTTCATTGTGTATGCTAATGACACTGTTAAGATGTGGAATGTGACTTGTCAAGCTGTAGTAATTAACCCCTCTAAATGCGGAGCCAGACTGTCTGGGTAATGAGTAGTAATTAACTCATCGGAATGTCATTATCTAAAAGAATATGTATGAAGCCCCCCATTGTGTGATGTGTGGTTGGAGTGTGTCTTTGTCTCTGTGATTAACTGTAACATGCTTGTACTGTATATAAGAAAGCTAAGTTACCATTAAAGGTTTCATTCATTCATTTTGGAACCAGTACCAGAGTTGTGTTGTCTCGGTTATTCTGGGAAATGAAATGGGTCGTGTCTAATGTCTCTCGCACTGTCAGATAAGCTGTCGTGGGGCGATGGAATGGAGTATCGCAAACGGTGGTGACAGTTACAGAAAGTAAATTGTGAATGTCTTGAAAGAACAGGAGAGGGGAGGGAGACAGATGGGGGAGAGAAGGGATGGAAATAATGCAGTTCAGTGATTACAGTGTACTGCAGTCTGCAGTGCACACACTTACCCACGGTCCAGGCTAGAATCTCAGGCATCATTCACACACATGCTGCTGATTTTAATGTTTCCTAAACACACATCCCCTCTCTTCAGATACAGCACACCGAGATAGTGTGGGCGGGACTGAAAGGAGGAGGAGGAGGAGCTGTATTCCTCCCTGCTCGTATGTGAGGAGAGTGGGGGGGGTGGCTGGACTCGCTGGGCTGTAAAAGAGTGTCATAGACTGACACTCGGCTCAGCTTGCAGTCACCACTCTCGGAATTTACAGGCAGGTTCTCCTGTCCTAAGGACGGGAGAAATCAGTCTGTTTTTTCAGTAACTGAGATGAAGGCTTGGGCCCCCCCTCCCCCACAGTGCTCATGGAGTCCTTTCTGCAACTCACTCTTCTCCGTGCCAATGAGGATGCAGGGGATGTGTGAACGCTTGCAATATGCAGTGTCAGCGAGCAGAGGGAGGGGGAGGAATGCCCCGCAGAGCTGACTGGGGACGCTCTTCCTCTCAGGAGAGACTGTTACTCCAGGGGCGGCCCGAGAAAAAAAAGATTGTTTGGGATCTTGTATATCCACTCCTTGGAAAGGGTTACCACCTTTATGTGGATAATTTCAATACAAGTTTGCCCCTCTTCCGCAACCTTCACCGGATGGGCACTCCAGCATGTGGTACAGTGCGACCCAATAGGAAGGGTTTCCCGCAAAGGCTCATTATGGAAAGACTGCAAAAAGGGGAGACGGCGTCTTTGCGGAATGAGGAAGTATTGGCTATCCGGTGGAGGGACAAACGAAACGTCCACATGCTCTCAACGATACATGATGACACCCAGGTGGAAATCCTCAGAAGAAACGGCCCTATCCAAAAACCACAATGTGTTCAAGACTATAAATTGTTCATGGGGGGAGTCGATTTCAATGATCAGATGCTCGAACCCTACCTTCCCACAAGAAAAATCCACTTTTGGTATAAAAAGGTCTCCATATATCTTTTCAGTTTGGCCATTTACAACACGTATGTCATTTACCGTAAATCTACAAGGACCCCCTTATCTTATCTTCATTACCAAGAAGAAATTATCTCCTGCCTTGTAGACTCACCAGATGGCATTCGCTCTGATTGCGTGAGCAGACTCCATGAACGCCACTTTATTGAGAAAATCCCCCCCCATGAATCAGGCCGAAAACTTCAGAAGAGATGCCGGGTGTGGACCAAAGAAGGAACTAGAAGAGACACTACATATCATTGCCCTGATTGTCCTTCCCAACCAGGCCTTTGTTTTAGTCAATGTTTCCGCCGTTACCATACTTTTCTAGATTATTAGGAAAGTAGGGTAAACGTAATTGTCATTTACGGCCACACCTCTTATGCCACTGTACATACCGCTGCCTGCTCTGGAACTGACCCTGGCCTGTTATATGACTACGCTTCTGCCTAATGCTAAACTGTACCTACCTCTGCCTGCTCTGGAACTGACCCTGGCCTGTTATATGACCACGCTTCTGTCTAACGCTAAACTGTACCTACTTCTGCCTGCTCTGGAATTGACCCTGGACTGTTTGACCATGTTTTTTGCCTGCCCCTTGGATTGATCTTTTACCCTGCTATGCTAGTGGGAACACAGGGGTCTCACATATGTGAGGGGCTCCAGAATTGTTTTTCTGGATGAAAAAAATACATTTTTAGTTTTCTCATTCCCAGATTAGGGTCTGGTTGCCCGGAGGCTTCAAAGAGATTTGGGTGGGAGAAGCCTCTACCCCTGTCCCCATTCTTTCCTGGCCTGCTACTTGGACCATGTTCCTGCTTACTACCAGGACCAATATTTTGGCACTGCTGGCAATGTTTCTACTTGCACTGGCCCTGGAGTATATATGGACAGTATCCCTGCCTGTACCGACTATGGACAATATTCCTGCCTGCTGCCTGGACAATTCCAATTCACTGTTGCTGACCACATTGATGCCTGCTGCCTGGATCAGGGCTCTCCTCCTGTGGACAATTGTACTACTAAAACCACGGGTAATCTTTTTTTTTTACCCATTACTCAGCAGAATGTATTTTAGGGTGTAATTCTTGGTATGTACATGCTGTGTTAGAAATATGAAGGGCCTTCAAAAATGTGATAGATTGTAAGGAAATTGGATGTGTAATTTGTGTACCTACAACACCTGATGGTGCTTCTTGGATGTTGGGTCTCTATGTGGCCACGCTATGTAAAAGTCTCACACATGTGGTATCGCCATACTCAGGAGGAGCAGCAGAATATATTTTGGGGTGTAATTTTTGCTATGTACATGCTATGTGTTGGAAATATCCTATAAATGGACAACTTTGTGTAAAAAAGTGCAATGCATTTCATTATTTTTCCACATTTTCCAAAAACATTGGCAAAAAAATGAACTGTTCAAAAGACTCATTATGCCTCATAGATTATACGTTGGAGTGTTAGCTTTCCAAAATGGGGTCACTTTGTGGGCGTTTCCATTGTCCTTGTGCTCCAGGGCCTTCAAAAGTGTAATAAGTGGTTGAGAGATTAGATGTGTGATTTATGCTCCTAGAATGCTTGAAGTTGCTACTTCGGTGTTGGGCCTCTGTATGTGGCAACGCTGTGTAAAAGTCTCACACATGTGGTATCGCCATACTCAGGAGGAGCAGCAGAATATATTTTGTGGGGTCATTGGTGGAATATACATGCCATGTGAGAGAAATAACCTGTTATAATGACAATATGGTATGAAAAAAAAAAATCTGAATTTTGCAAAGAATTGTGGGAACAAATGACAACTTCAAAAAACTAATTATGCCTCTTACTAACTACCTTGGAATGTCTACTTTCCAAAAAGGGGTCATTTGGGAGGTATTTGTACTTTACTGGCTTGTTAGGGTCTCAAGAAATGAGAGAAGCTGTCAGTACTTCAGGTGTGATCAAATTTTTTTCAGCCTGACTAACTATGTAACTATGTAACTATGTAACTATGTAACTATGTAACCTCCGGCGTTCTAGTTTCTGTTCTCTCATTCACTTCCTGGTTTGCGGCGCTCGTTCATGTAAGAACTACATTTCCCAGTATGCATTGCGGCACGCCCAGTAATTCACACCTCCTTGAAGTCTCTAACACGTAGAGAGTGTCCTGCCTGCACAGATGTAGTTCCCAGGAGAGGGTGAGCACGTCACTCACCACCGCAGTAAAGTCTCCCTTCACGGTGGTGAGTAACAATCAGACAAGCAGGAAGTGAACAGAACAGATAAGAAATAGAGCAACTTCTGAGAAAAAACGAACAATGAGGAAGTGGAAAGAGGAATGTCTGCGGGGTAAAGGATGCTTATTATGAAAAAAAAAAATATTTTACAACCCCTTTATCCACTTGTCCACCGCCCACCGTCAAATGACGGTGGGCGGAGGACTCCATTGTTCTGACAGCACGTCATATGACGTGCTGTCTCTTTAAAGCAGCGGGCGGGCGCGCGCGCGCCGCTCAGCTGGGATCCCGGTGCGAGTGCCTGGTGGCAACGATCGCTGCCGGGCACACGCGATTGCCCAGTAACTGAGCGGGGACATGGAGCTCTGTGTGTAAACACAGAGCTCCACGTCCTGTCAGGGAGAGAGGAGACCGATGCTGTGTCCCTTGTACATAGGGACACAATCGGTCACCTCCCCCAGTCACCCCCCCTCCCCCTACAGTTAGAACACTCATAGGACACACATTTAACCCCTTCCCCGCCCCCTAGTGGTTAACCCCTTCACTGCTAGTCACATTTATACAGTAATCAATGCATATTTATAGCATTGTTCACTGTATAAATGTAAATGGTCCCAAAAATGTCACAAAAGTGTCCGAAGTGTCCGCCATAACGTCACAGTCCCAATAAAAAAAATCGCAGATCGCCGCCATTAATAGTAAAATAATAAAATAATAAAAATGCCATAAACTATCCCCTATTTTGTAAACACTATAAATTTTGCGCAAACCAATCGATAAACGCTTATTGCATTTTTTTTTACCAAAAATATGTAGAAGAATTTGTATCGGCCTAGACTGAGGAAAAAAATATTTTTTTTATATATTTTTGGGGATATTTATTATAGCAAAAAGTAAAAAATATTGCATTTTTTTTCAAAATTGACACTCTATTTTTGTTTATAGCGCAAAAAATAAAAACCGCAGAGATGATCAAATAGCACCAAAAGAAAGCTCTATTTGTGGGGAAAAAAGGACGCCAATTTTGTTTGGGAACCACGTCTTATGACCGCGCAATTGTCAGTTAAAGCGACGCAGTGCCAGATGCTTAAATTTCGTCTGGGCAGGAAGGGGGTGTAGGTGCACAGTAGGCAAGTGGTTAAGCTTACACTGCGTGAGGGGTCCTTTAGTGTTAGACCATTGAGGATCTGGAACTTCCTTCCACAATTGGTGGTGTCAGCAGAAAGTGTTGAAAATGTAAACGAACGTTTAGATTAGCATCTTAGCGAATGCAATTTATAGCGATATGGGAAATGGTACAGACAGAAAAAGAAACACATACTGTACATACAATCAACACAAGTTGAACTCCATTGATTGGTGTCTTTATTCAAGCTTCCAAAATATGTAACTATGTACTGTAACTAACCTGTAAGCCAGCACATTTTAGAAAGTGGTTTGGGGGTCGTGGAGTTCAGCCTTAAATTAGAAATAAACTAAGAAAAGAAGACAAACATTAAAAGTAAGAAAAAAGCAGACTTGTAAGATTGTAAAAATACATTTTTTGTTATTTTGTTGTAAAAAGATAAATGAATAACAAATAAAATAAGAAGCTTTGAGAATCAGTATAAAATTCACTCCACACATTTGATTTTATACACCTATAGCTAGGCTTATGGATGTAACACCACTTACCCCTTTCTGAAATTAATTGATTGTGGAAGGTTATACATTCATCCAATATTCAAGGTCCCCTTAGGAGAGAAACGTGATTCTTAATAGCTTAAAAATGTACTAATTTTCTACAGGCAAATGAAACCAATGAACTGAGGCACTTGAAGCTATATGCAGCCGATCACCTGCCAATATCCTACTGTGACTCAAGAATGAGGACACACATAAAAGATGAAAAAAAAGTGTTTTAACAGAGCTACATGCTGCGAACCTGAAGATAAACAGATTACAGGAAACATTTGTTAAAATGTGTTGCTGCCTTCTTATAACTAGAACTTCAACATTGTTTACAGACAATAAAGTGTTTGCTAACTGTGCATTAATAGGAATAGACAACAAGGTCACTTACATAAGGAAAATTCTCTGTAAATAATTATTTTTGTTAGGCCACGTACACACGTCCGAGAACCTCGTCGGGCTAAACTCATCGTTCCGCCGTCGAGGTTCCCGATGAGTGGTCGAAAAGATCGTCGAGCCAAATTTCCTCATTGAACAATGAGGAAATAGAGAACATGCTCTCTATTTTGGCTCGACAAGCTTCCCGACGGTTTGCTCGTCGAAAGTGTACACACGACCGGTTTTCTCGGCAGAATACGTCTCCCAGCGAGCTTCTCGCTGGATTCTGCCGAGAAACTCGGTCGTGTGTACAGGGCCTGCAAGTCAAAACAAAGCAATTTCACTGGCAATTCTTCGGCCTTTCAGGCTATTATTTTGCTAGAATATCCAGCAGCATTTTATTAAAAATCAACATGCATGTAGTATAAGTGCCGTGCAAGTCTGTAACTGAAACTCAAATTTATAAAAATTCCATGTAATAGAGGATATTAACCACTTAAGGACCAAGCCTGTTTTTCAGATTTGGCGTTTACAAGATTAAAACATTTTTTTTTTTGCTCAAAAATTACTTAAAATCCCCAAGCATTATATATATATATATATATATATATATATATATATATATATATATATATATATATATATTTTCTAACACCCTAGGGTATAAAATGGCGGTCATTGCAATTCTATTTGTTACACCGTATTTGCGAAGCTGTCTTACAAGCGCACTTTTTTGGGGAAAAATTCACTTTTTTTGTATAAAAAAATAAGACAAAAGTAAAGTTAGCCCAATTTTTGTATATATTGTGAAAGATAATGTTACGCCGAGTAAAATGATACCCTCACGTATGCGTTCGCTTCTCCGTGCGAGCTCGTCGAGACAGGGCACTTAAAAAAAATTTTTTTTTGTTTTCTTATTTATTTTTATTTATTTTATTAATTTTTAACAAAAAAAAAATGGATCACTTTTATTCCTATTACAAGGAATGTAAACATCCCTTGTAAAAGAAAAAAAGCATGACAGGTCCTATTAAATATGAGATATGGGGTCAAAAAGACCTCAGATCTCATATTTACACTAAAATGCAAAAAAAAAAAAAATTCTCCTCCTCACGCTGCCTCCTGGGAAATGGGTTGTCTTCTGGGACCTTGTGAGTGTCTCAGGAGACATTCGCCCATTCACATAGCGCCACGTAACTCACGCATGCGCAGTAGGGAACCGAACAGTGAAGCCGCAATGCTTCACTTCCTGATTCCCTCAAAGAGGATGGCGGCGGGACAGCCGAGACCCGAGCGATTGCTCAGCTTCGGCTGCCGACTTCGCGGCCACCCTGGACAGGTAAGTGTCCTTATTAAAAGTCAGCAGCTACAATGTTTGTAGCTGCTGATGTTAAATTATTTTTTTTTAACGCCGGACCTCTGCTTTAAGTTTCAATGTTCATGGCTTTTGAAGGAATACAGCACCATCATAGACATAATGGAAATTACGTCATAAACATCTAAGACAAATTATGGTCATATATATATGTGGTGTCCCAGTACAGGTATTTGCTGTAGGCCCTGTCAGATTGAGACCCTCGGCTTGTGGGGCCTCCTCTGCAGGGACTCAGCTAGTTATGATGTGATTTATACTGTTATAGTTGATAATAAATTTATTAGGTGCGTATAGCTTTAAGAGGTTTAGTCCGCCATTTTATGTTTAGTCAGAGTGTATGAGAGTCAGTAGGACTAAGTGCTAGACAAGACCTTATGGTGTTGTATTATACTTTAACTTGTAACAAACTTTAAATGTAAGTTCCAAGGGGAATACAGATAAGTCTCTATGATTCACAGCTCTCAGCCAATGGGCTTCAGTCTCCCTCAGCTCTCAAGCCAATGGGCTTCTCATCTTTTCTGGGAGGGAGGAGTCTAGCATGGCGTCAGTCAGGAGCGCGCCGTGAGACCCGGACACCCAGCCTCTGCATGAAGAGCATGACGAGTATCGCACGCTGAAGCCCCATCCCGTCCCCGTGAATCCATGCCCCCCCGCCCGCAGCTGCTGAGTGCTGGCCCAGCTTCACCGCCTCGTACACATCGGAGGAAGGAAGACCAGCGCGAACAGTGAGTAGACCTGACGCCTAGCAGAAGCTCGCGGGGAGACGCTGGGGGAACCAGGAAGCACGGCACAACAGACAGCTGCTACGGAGGACGAGAGAGGAAGAGAGAGGAAGAGAGAGGGGGAGAGGAGGAGGGGAGAGCGCAAGGTGCTTGAGCCCGGGGTGGAAGGAGGTATGAGCAGCAATGTGCAGTAAACCCCCGGGAACCCCGAGATACCTGAGATCCCGCCATAGAGCACTCGCTCCCGCAGTAAACAGTGACAGTGATAGTGACAGTAGCATACTGTGGACAGGTGGACACGCAGACGCGTAGACACGATCTACAGCTCGGCAAAAGGCAGCCCTGAAAAGGTTCAACCAGCAAACTATTTTCCTTTCTCCCCTTGCAGTAAGGTAGAGGCATAGAGACGTATATATATATACAGCTAAGTCTGAAATATATACCTGCTGAACTTGTTAGAATACGCCAAACTGTATGACTATCCATGTTTATATTTGGGGTGATAACTGAATGAAACTGAAACTGAATCTGAATTGAAACGAATTAAATGGAATTTGGGGACTCCCTGAAGGCAGGTAGTATCACACTATAAAATATCAGAAGATATATTAGAAAAAAAACAAGAGATCGTTGGATATATATACGTATACCAGGTCCAGGACCCTAATAATCGCAGTGACTTCAGTGATTTCAGTGATTTCTCCACGGGCCTGCTCTTAGGCCTCCTTGCTGATATGGTTGCTTTTTTCTTCTCACGCCTTATCAATTAACGCCTTATCAATTTACTATCTCTCTATGAGGTTGTTATTACACACTTATTGATATTTGTTTTGCTATATCACATAATACTCATCCATCACGGACCGCTCTGGAGCCTGGAAGAAAGATCTACTGAACTATAGGAGAGCCTACTCTACATATTTTCCACAACCGCAGAGGAGCAGGTAAGGGGAGGTTGGAAAGGGGAGAGAGTGTGAGTATCTCCCTCAGTACACCTACCCGGAACACCACCTGTTGAGACTTACATATGTGAAACGTGTAATGCCATGTGTAATGTCAAATCGGGAATGTGAATGAATCTGGGTCATCTAGGGTACACCACACTATGACGCACATATAAGCCCGAAGAGAGAGAGATCAGATTAAGAAATATACCACTTAAAGTGAACTAAGAGCAACCGACAACAAGCCATCCCCCCTCCTCCTGTGGGGCGCGAGGATCTCCCCCTGTAGCTGCAACGTCTTACGAGATGATAGGGAGCATGAGGGGGAAATCGGGTAGAGGTGGAGCAGTACCAAAGTCACCCCGCACAAGCTTAAGTCCGGGACCTATGATAAAATATGTAACATTAGGAGCAAGTGGAAATAGTCAAGACCCTGAAAAGCGTACCACTAGGGGATGGCAAACAGAGGTCAAGGAAAAAAAGGAAAAGAAATCGCAAAGTAAAATGTTATCAGCATCAACATCAGGAAATCCACATATAGAACTCCAAGATGAAATAGAGGTCGAAGTGAAGGAGGAGATAGACAGAGCAGGAGGGGGGGCGCAACTACTCACAGACATGCTGCCAACAAAAAGCGACATGGAAGTTATGTTCGCAGCCTTAGAAAAATCATTGAAAAGCCTAGAATCCTCACTAAAAAAAGAAATCGCAATAATACATAATGATGTGGACCACCTACTTACCAGAGTGGAGAAGATAGAAACCAGAGTGGACACACATACAAATATAATAAAAGACCTAAAAAGAGAAATAAACTCGCTTAGAATAGAACAGAGGGAGCAAGCTTATAATAGAGAAGATCAAGAAAATAAAAACAAGAGAAGAAACTTGAGAATCAGAGGGCTCCCTGAACACCCCCAGAAAGAGAATCTGGAAGAAATCATGGAAAAAATATTCATTGCAGTATTGGGTAACCAGAAAGCAAAAGACTTAAAAATAGAAGAAGTATATAGGATAAGAAGACCCCTGAGATTCTCTGCAGAGAACACTAGAGACATAATTCTGAGACTAGAAAGTCTCGAGGAAAAAAAACAAATCTGGAGAAGCTTGAAGGGGAAACCCCCTCTGGAATTTGAAGGAAAACAAATAGAAATATACCCCGACCTATCCCAGGACACATTAAAGAGAAGATGGGCACTAAAACCCTTGATAAAAACATTACAAGAACATGAGATCCAGTACAATTGGGGGTTCCATGCATGTTTAATAGGGAAAAAGAACGGCCAAGCAGTGAAACTTAGATTTATTGAAGAAACTCAGGAGTTTTGCGAAAAATTAAATATACCCATACCGGAAGCTCTAAAGGGGAGACAAGAACCAGAGATACAAGAAGACGAGGTCTGGCAGCTGGTGCCGAGAAGGAAGTAGCACCATGAAGGGGGGGGGGGAGATTAAGACCAAGGGGAAACGGGGATTTAGGATCTAGGATGGGAAGAGAAAGCAATGAGAATGCTCAGTAGGGGCTGGAGAAATGGGTTTTAACGGGGAGCGCTTGGGTCTACCCAATAGGAGTAGACAGCGCCAGATAGTACGCCACCTCGGTACCCAACATAGGCAGGTTAAGGAGAGGGAGTAGATACCTGCTAGACCATGAGTCTAGAACATCCTTGGAAAGGGTATAGAGAAGGGGGGAGGGGGAGGGAGGTTCAGGGGGAGGGGGGGGGGAGGAGGTGGGAGGGAGGGGGGGAAAAGGGGGGAGAGGAGGGAATGGTTTGTTTCAAAGAGCTCTAACTAACTGGCAAAAGGAAAAGCAATTAACAAGAAATGGGTTCAATTAACTTCATAACATACAATATCAGAGGATTAAATTCCCCTCAAAAGCGACATATGGTAATGCGAGAACTAGAGAGGAAAAGGGTGGAAATAATATTCTTGCAGGAAACACACCTGGCACTAGAGAGCAACATCAGGCTATATTCAAAGCAATTCCCTACGTGGTATTATAGCAATACCCCTACAAAAGGGGCAAAAGGGGTGGCAATTGGGTTCGGGAAAAATGTGGACTTTAAGATAGAGGAGAGGAAGACTGACCCAAACGGTAGATTCTTGATATTAATAGGAACTATTGCTAATATCAGATATACCCTGGTCAATATATATGGCCCGAACAAACGTCCTAAAAACTACCTCATAAAAATCTTAAAGGAATTAGAGGAGGTAAAAAAAGGCAAATTAATACTGGCAGGAGATCTAAACTTCTATATGGACAACGAACTAGACGCCACATCCAGGAGGACTAATATGGAAGCAAAAGAAACGAGAAGGTTAAAAATAAAACTTTTTGAACACCAACTAGTAGACATATGGAGGATTCAACATCCCAGCAAAAAAGACTACACTTATCACTCAGTAGTCCATAAGATGTACTCCAGACTAGACTACATCCTGATTGAACATAGCCTCTTAGAAGAAGCAGTGGACTCAAATATAGAAATAGTTACGCTATCAGACCATGCGCCAGTGACAATGAAACTGATGGCACACAGGGAAATAAGAGAAAGGGGAGCCTGGAGAATAAACGAAGATATTTTAGAAGACCAAGATACAGAGAAGAAAATCGAAGAAGAAATAGAAACGTACTTCCGGAACAATGACACCCCAGACGTAAGCAAGGCAATTATATGGGAAGCGCATAAGGCAGTCATAAGGGGACATCTAATAGCCATAGGCGCCAGAAAAAAGAAAGAAAGGGAAAATAACATTAAAAATAACTAAATATATGAACTAGAACAAAGACATAAAAAAGATCAGAAACCTGAAACCCAATGTGCCCTAATGACCAAAAGAGAAACTCTGAAAGAACAACTGGAAGAAGAAACAAGGAAAGAATTTTTTAGGATGAAAAAGGAGCGTTATATAGGAGGGAATAAACCAGGAAAATTTCTTGCAAAAATGTTAAAACATAAAAAGGCGTTACACTTTATAGAAAAGATCAAAAATATAAGAGGTGAAATAGTGAACAAAACAGACGACATAGCTGAGGCATTTCATACATATTACAGCACCCTATATGCAATCGGAAAGGAAAATGCACATCAGGAAGAAAAAAAGAGAAGAGAGAAAACCGAAGAATACTTAAACTCGGCGAACCTGCCAAAACTACAAAAAGAACGTCTGGCAGCTCTAGAAACGGAGATCACACACGAAGAAATAATAAGAGCACTTAAAGAAACACCCAACGGGAAAAGTCCTGGACCTGATGGATTCACCAGCAAATATTATAAAAAATTCCAAAAACTGTTGGTCCCGAGACTATGTGACTACTTCAATCAAATAGGAACAGAGACAGAAATACGACCTGAATCCTTGTTAGCACATATCACTATAATACCAAAACCTGGGAAAGACAAGACCATATGTTCCAATTACCGGCCAATTGCGTTATTAAATACGGATACCAAACTATATGCAAAAATCCTGGCTACTAGACTCAAAGATCTAATGCCAGACTGGATTAACCCAGACCAAACCGGATTTGTACCAGGGCGAGAAGGCCGAGATAACACCTTAAAAGTGATACTATTAATGCAAAAAAACGATGCCGTAAAACCCCCAGCCCTACTACTCGCAATCGACGCGGAGAAAGCGTTCGATAGGGTGGACTGGAGATTCATGACAGACACCCTACAACACCTGGGGATAGGGCCAAGATTTAGACGCTGGGTACAAAACTTATATAACAGACCAACGGCAATGGTGAAGGTCAATGGTAAAATCTCTGCACCTTTCGAAATGTTTAATGGCACCAGACAGGGCTGCCCGCTCTCTCCGCTGCTATACATACTAGCACTCGAACCTTTCTTGGCAACCTTACGAAATAACCCCAGAATAGAAGGGGCAAAAACAGGAGTAGAAGAACACAAAGTAGCAGCATACTCCGACGATATCTTAATGTTCATAACAAATCCAACCTCAACTTTATTGGACATTGCTAAAGAAATAAAAAACTATGGAGAACTCTCTAACTTTAAAATAAATCCCAGGAAAACAGAAATTTTGAACATCGGTGTGGGAAAAAAGGAAGAATTAGCCCTACAAAAACAACATACATACGCATGGGTAAGGGAGTTGAGCTACCTGGGGATCAGGCTGACACCAACAATAGAGGGCCTGTTCCTCGCTAACTTTATTCCTTTACTAAATGAGGTGAAAATACACCTAAAAAAAAATGCTACTAAAACTCTTTCATGGATTGGAAGAATTAATGCCTTTAAGATGGTTAACTTACCAAAAATAACATACAAATTCCAGGCGTTGCCCAAAAAAATCCCTCAAAGTTTTTTCAAGATCATGAAATCAATGTTGATAAAATATATTTGGAACAACAAAACCCCTAGGATAAACTTCAAAACACTCACAAGAAATAAAAAATGCGGTGGATTAGCAGCACCAGATATAGAGAGATACTATAAATCTATAATAATAGCACGAATGGTAGAATGGGGAAATAAATACAAGGAAAAAGATAAAAAATGGATGAGAATAGAAAATAGTTTAAGTAACACAGCACTACATAAAAATATATGGATACCTCATAAGTATAGAGACCTGGGGAAAAAGGTACATGGAATAACCACGAATGCTTTTCAAACATGGGACACCCTGCACAAACAGAATAAGTGGATCTACAACTCACCTTTAATACCACTCACGAGTACTAACTTTTTCTTACCAGGAAAAGGGACACGACTGGGAAATAAAATAGGATCAGCACAAATAAAGGACATTATAGAAAAGGGGAAGATTAAACCATTTCAGAAGATAAAAGAAGAACTTGGATGGGACATCAGTCAATGGGAATATCTACAATTCCAACACCTGATAAAATCTATGCCTACACCAATAAGAGAGGGAGGAAACCTAACCCAAATTGAAAAAAGATGTGCCATACAAACGCCAATAAAACATACAACATCAAAATTATATCAAATATTGACAGAGATGGAGTCACAAGACAAACCGGGATTTATAAAAAAATGGGAACAAGAAATAAACGAAAGATTCGAAGACCTACAACTCGGAAGAATCATAGCAGCAGTGCACAATTCTGCAACAGACATGAACACCATCGAGATGAATTATAAGTGCATTACTAGATGGCACAGAACACCCGAAACAATGCATAAGTTAAACAAAGACAACTCTTCGTTATGCTGGAGAGGTTGCGGACAGACAGGATCAACCTTGCACATCTGGTGGAGCTGCCCCAAAATAATAGAATATTGGAAGGAAATCCAACTAACCGTAAAGGAAATAACCCAGGAAGAACTAGACAATAATATCTATGCATGTCTGTTTCACGACAGAAAAGGATCTAGGAACAGAAGAAAAGAAACCCTGCTCCCGCAGTTAATAAATGCCGCTAAAGGACTAATCCCAAAAAATTGGCTAAACCCAAATAAACCAGACATAAAAGAATGGTTTGCGAGAATTGATAACTACAATAAATTGTAATATCTAAGTAGCATTGATAACAGCGAACTCAAAAAACACAACAGAAAATGGAAACAATGGAAGAACTATAAGGAGACGCAAGGTTATATAATGAAAATATCTGAATAGAGCCAGAAGTAAACCACATGGGGGGGGGGAGAGTGGGGGGGGGCAGGGAGGGGATGAGGGTAGAAATAGACGAAGATAGGATGGAGAGTAGCTGAAGAGAGACTAAAGGAAGGAAGTGATGATCTATTAAGGAGAAAAAAAATAAAAAAAAATAATAATAACTAAAAAATAAACAAACAAACAAATAAAATAGAGAATTCACAAATGATGCACTACCGGAGTGGAGATAACGGTTTCTCTACTTGTGTAAACACGAGTGTCTCTCTGGAAAAGGTAAAGTCTGATGTGAATTAGAAAAAAAAAAAAAGCCAATGGGCTTCAGTCTCCCTCAGCTCTCAACCAATGGGCTTCAGTCTCCCTCAGCTCTCAACCAATGGGCTTCAGCCTCCTCACATTGATATAAGGGGTGGGAGTTCCTGTTTAGAGCAGACTAGTGCTACACACAGTTGCTGACAGGTCAGAGCAGATTTCAGTCAGAGCAGATTTCAGTCAGAGGAGAATCAGTGCAGGCCAGAGACCTCCCGTTCAGGAGAAAGTACAGCAAATCACAGAGTACCCCTAAATACTATAGAATCAGTACTTCAGCGCAATTATCGGATCAATCCTTCATTCTGACGAAAAGCCTCAAGTCTACCGACACTTCAGTAAGTGCATCTATTCTTCAGCCTAGTCAAGCATATGCCCAGTATTACTAATCCGGCCGCAAAAGCCGAAGATATATGACAAGCCAAGCCCAAGCATTATCAGCTGTGTGGTCCTCTAGAGACTGTCTTTGGAACCTTTGCGACACTTTGTGTGAACGCTGTGAAGATTTTGACATCTGTCTTCATGCCAGTAAAGCCTTCGTTATATTGATCCCTGTTGTGGACTGTGTTATTACCACCCTAGCTAGCGGGGATACGGAGGCCCCCGGAGCTGTAGTTTCCTGGGGTATACCAAGACTACAGTGGCGTCACGTGACAGAGAGGGTTAATACCATCCGCCCCTCATTAAGGGTTAATACCATCAGACCCTGGGCTCCTAGCCCCAAGAACTAAGTAGCTAACCATTAAG
Organism: Rana kukunoris; assembly: GCA_029574335.1. Taxonomy (NCBI): domain Eukaryota; kingdom Metazoa; phylum Chordata; class Amphibia; order Anura; family Ranidae; genus Rana; species Rana kukunoris. The sequence continues at coordinate 304,207,075 of CM056051.1, read as the reverse complement.
CGTATGTGCGTGGCCGTGGGGCTCCCCCTCCCCGGTCATCACATATATATATATATATATATATATATATATATATATATATAATATAGACTGTCACTTCTGCGTCTGTCCCCTAGTTCAGTAGGACTCTTCTGTCCTCTGAATCCCCCTTCAACCCCAAAGCTATAATCTTCTGATGTGGCGGTGTTAATAACACTGGGGGAGCTGTATCAGGCCATCATCAGGAGTATCAAAATATGCCTGTCTTTTCTGCCCAGCTACTGGCATGTGTGTGTGAGTGACATCATCGAAGCTCAGTCATTCAAACAGCCAGAGCCCGTAAACCCGGAAGAAAGACCGAGTGAAGATTAGGGATGAGCCCGATATTCGAATCGAGCGTAAGTCCGACTCAAACATTGGGTTTTCGCCCGTTCGGCGAATACAAACATTATGGGGCAATCACAGGAAATTAGAGTGCTTGCGGAATGCCCCATAATGAACAGCAAGACCGTCAAATCACTGAAAAATTGCAGTGCATTGATGGCTGATGATTGGCCAAAGCATGCACCTGACCTGCATGCTTTGGCCAATCACAGCGTGCTCTGCTGTGAGAGTCCATGCCCCACACTATGTAAGGCTGCGTACACGGCAGCCGTAAATCTTTTTTTGAATGAGAGCAGCAACATTACGGGCCAGATTCAGGTAGATGGGAGCATCTTTAAGCTGGAGTAACGTTTCTCATTTACGTTACTCTGGCAAAATTTTAGGAGCAAGTGCTGTCGAAAATTAGCCGGCGGAATTCAAATTGGGCGGGTACGGGGCGTGTATTATTTAAACTAAGCGCAACCCCTGCGGCGAACATACTGTGCATGCGTCGACTGTCAATGCATCCCAGTGCGCAAGCTCACAACTTCCGTCGGCACCACTTCCTTGTAAACGACAGCGCAATGTGTTCCGTTGGACGTTTAAATGCGCCCGTAGATGCGCCATTCTGGCACTAAAGTATATCCTGTTCCCCCTCCCCGCAGTGAAGTTACTTTTGTTCTGAGATGGCTGCTCCCGTTCCCCGCAAACACAGGAGAAAGCTGAACTTTAAAGGCCAGGAGCTGTCAGCCGTCATCTCGGCTATGGAGACCTATGATGTCTTCCTCCATGGCTGTAAAAGTTGACAGACAAGCAGGGACAGAGGTGTTGTCCTGCAAGTGGGGGTGCTCAGCTAGCTCTTATCGTCGGTAACGCTGCTGTAGCTGCTTTCCTGCTGACCTGTGGCCGTCTGGAGTAAAGATAAAGCAGCTATTTGTAGAAATAACTTTGCGCCGGACGGACGAGATACGCGCGGCGCATGTAGCCAGCGTATGGTGCTAATCCGTTCGCGAATTGGGAAATCTCCCTCATTTGCATATTTGCAGGGGAAATCAATAGGCACGACTGATGCGCCAAGCGAAATTATGCGCCGACGATACTCTGGCGTCGGAAAGTTAAGCCGGTCGGGGAAAGCCCGTTTTCTGTCGCATCTAGTTTGGTGGGTACGGCCACATAGATACGACGGCTCATCTTCACAGTTACGCGGTGCATATCGAAATACTCCAGCGCAAGTCTTGCTGAATCTGGCCCTACATTTGTAAAGGAAAAAAAAAATATTCCTGGATCCCCTAGGTTTGGTATGAGAACCCTGTGCTAAGAATAATAAAAAAGGCGTGGGATCCCCCCATAATCCATTACAGGGCCTTCAGGTCTGGTATTGATTTTAAGGGGAACCCAGCACCAAAATGTAAAAAAAATTGTGTTGGGTCCCCCCTAAATCCATACCAGACGCTTATCCGAGCATGCACTCTGGCAAGCTGCAGGAAAAGGGGGGGTGAGAGAGTGCCCCTTCTACTGAACCATACCATTCCACATGCCCTCAACATAGGGAGGGTGTTTTGGGGTCCCATGTTGATGGGGACAAGAGCCTCTTCACCACAACCCTTGCCCAGTGGTTGTGGGGGTCTGCGCTGTCATCAAAAATGGAGTTACATCGCGGACACTTTTTTTCCTTTAAAGGAATTCTCCCAAACTGTCCACTGTCATTTTTACCACTCTGACACTTTTTTGGTGAGTAGGAAGGGGTACAATGTACCCGCTACCCATTCACCACCAGGCTTGTGGGGAAGAGGCCCTTGTTCTCATCAACATGGGGACAAGGTGTTTTTTGGGGGCATGTTGAGGGCATGTGGCCTGGTATGGTTCAGGAGGGGGGGCACTCTCTTGTCCCACCTTCCCCCTTTTCCTGCAGCCTGCCAGGTTGTGTGCCAGGTTGTGTGTTGGATAAGGGTCTGGTATGGATTTTAAGGGGACCCCCTCATAATTTTGTTTTTATTTTGGCACAGGGTTCCCCTTAAAATTCATACTAGACCTGAGGGGTCTGATATGGATTTTGGGGTCCCCCATGACATATTTTAAAAGAAATTGCCACAGGGTTCCCCTTATTATCCAGACCTGAAGGGCACACAATTTTTCTTTCATTTTGGTACAAGGATCCGACAGTTTGTTACAGCCACTCGCGTGACAACCCTAGTAATTACTGTATTTATTATCGTATAACACTCACTTTTTTACCCTGAAAATAGAGGGTAAACTGTGCTTGCGTGTTATACGCAGGGGGCTGTGGAAAGTTTTTTTCCCTGAAACTTCCCTCTTAAAGTTAGGGTGCGTGTTCAATGCATGTGCATGTTATACGCCGATAAATACAGTACATGTTATATGTTACATGATATTAGTGCACATGTTTATCAAACACACTCAGGATTGAAAAATATTCCCTCTGCATGGAATGTCATATGCCTAGATAAATAAATGCAAACAGCAGAAGAATATCTGACTTAGATGTATCACTTTGTAAGCTGTACTATGCACAAAAAATGTACGTGATCCATTGTCAGTGAGCTAGCTTCCTATACTTACATGTTGCTTCGGTGATCAGTTATTGGATGCTTTATATTCAGAGTATGTCCAGATCCATTCTATTTATATACATACACTCCCTAACATTAATCTCTAGGCCTGATTTGTGTTTTAATAACCAAGGGAATCAGTAAGAGGTTTGTTTACGTACATGGGCACGGGTGGACATTATCCACAAAGTCATATTTGCATTTTGGAATTGAACCATACTAATTCTAGACTGATTCTTGTTCTCTTGCAAGGAGAGCTTCATTGAGCTATTTATTATCTGACTTGTTACACCTTTTTATATTTTATTTGTTATGCATGCATTATTTCTGAGTAGCTCCTGCAAACTTTTTTTCAACTGTTGCTAATAAAAGTCAGCAGCAGATTTTATTTCTACATTCTTTTCTACACAATGCGGCTGATTTACCAAACCTTTGCTCCATGATTGATGGAGCAAAGGCAGGAGTAAAAGCCGTTTTAACATTTACTAAAGAAATGCGCTGGCAGAGCAGCATATTTCTTTATTTACTATAATGCTGAGTGCGCCCAGGAGAGGGCGCATGGTGCGCCCCTATTAACTTGGCGCACGGCATTTAGAAATGTAAATAGAAGATGTGTGTGAGTGTGTTTATTAGGGGGGATGTGGGGAAGTGTAGTGACATGTGTTTGTTTAAGTTTTACGGGCCGAATTGAAAGTGAAAGTGACTTTTCTAAAAAAATTATCGCCTACGCTGGCAAATACATGTAAAGGTTTATTTGTGTACTGCGCATGCGTGAGCTGCAATTAGGGAGATTCAAGCACGCCGCTTAACTATGCCGGCAAAATCTTGGTAAATACTAAGCGGCGTAGCTGCCTTTGCGTGGCTTGACACGGCGCACGTGAATTCCTGAATCGTTTTCAGCTTACGCTGACCATGAAGGGGAACTCCGCACCAAATTTCAAACAAAAAAAAGGCGTGGGTTCCCCCCTCCACCGCCGGGGCCAGGTCTTCTCCGCTGTCTTCTCTGTTCCCTCTTCTGCCTGGCTCCAACGAGGGGGCCAGGTCTTCTCCGCTGTCTTTTTCCTTCTTCTCTTCCAGCGATGTTGATACGACAAGCTCTCCCATTGTAATGCCCTCTGAGCATTGCGCAACGACTTATATAGGCATAGGGCGTGGTCACCGTGTGACATCACATTCCCGGGGCATGATGGGAATGTAATGTAACAAAGGGTGGGGTCGCCGGGTTGCATCACCCGGTGAACACTCCCTATGCCTATATAAGTTGTTGCGCAATGCTCAGACGACATTACAGTGGGAGAGCTCGTCGTGTTAACATCGCTGGAAGAGAAGAAGGAACAAGACAGCGGAGAAGCCCTGGCCCCCATGGTGGAGCCAGGCAGAAGAGGGAACAGAGAAGACAGCGCAGAAGCCCGGGCGGCCCGGCAGAAGAGGGAAGAGAGAAGGCCGGGCCCACGCGGGGCTCGGCAGAAGAGGGAAGAGAGAAGACAGCGGAGGAGAAGACCGGACCCCGCGGTGGAGCCCGGCAGAAGACAGCAGAGAAGCCCGGGGGGGGTGTTGGCCCACCCCCCTGGCAGAAAACGACAAAGACCTAGTGCCCTCCCCAAATGTAAAAGAGCTTAAAGGGGGTGGGGGCCCCGGCAGAAGACAGCGGAGAAGCCCCGGGGGTTGGACCACCCCCCAGCAGAAAACGACTGTTAAGACCTGCAGTGGTTAGGGTACTGCGGCCTTCTTTCTGTCTCCCAAGATGATTCTTCCGAATGGTTAGAGTGTTCCCCATCCCCAAGCATGAGCCAAGACTTCATGAAGGGTGTCCAGATATAGAATGACTTTATTGAGAGACAGGTTACTTATATACAGCAAAAGAAATACTTGATGTAATCAGATATACAATTACATCCTCCTCCCACATCATCATACAATGGTGTTACTAACGAGACCCCTTTCAAGAGACCTATTGTAGGAGACAGACGGCTGTCTCCGGTAGAATCCACATGAGTTAATTACTGGTCCTTTGCCCAGACAAGGTGTTTTAGAACTTCTCACTTGCTAAACAATAGAACTTCACTCAATGAACAGTTCTTGAAAGACAGACTAAAGATCATTTACATGACACATTGAGATATTGAGATCAGTTTAAGGAATAAACCAATTATCCCCAGGTAGAGAGCACCCTAATTTTCCCAACGTTAGAACACCCCTCTTCCACACAAGGCATACCTGCTTTTACATATCTCCTGATAGCCCCGATCTGGGGACCAACATATCCAAATTTCACCCAGATCGGTCCAGGGGTTCTTAAAAGACAAACAGAGTCTATGAGAAAATCCAGAATAAAGTCTATTTTCTTCACAACGACGAAGACCGGGTGCCCCCCCGAATGTAATTGAGCTTAAAGGGGGTGGGTGCCCCGGCAGAAGACAGCGGAGAAGCCTGGGGGGTTGGCACACCCCCCGGCAGAAAACGATGAAGACCGGGTGCCCCCCCAAATGTAAAAGGGCTTAAAGGGGGTGGGGGCCCCCGGCAGAAGACCCCCCAGCTGACTAATATGCGGTCTGGTACGGCCAAGCGGTGTGCCTGGATAAGGGTTTGGTATGGACCATTTTTTTGGCTTAGGTTTTCCCCCTTACAATCTAGACCAAACCTAAGGGCCTGGTATGCTCCTGAAGGGTAACCCACACCATTTTTTTTTATTTAGTGTGGAGTTCCCCTTCATGATCAGCGTCCCCCGCTGGCCCCTGGTCCCGACGCGGGTGCCCGGCGGCGTGATCATTGCCGTGCACCCGCGATCGCTCTTTACAGAGCGAGAAACGGGAGTTCTGTGTGTAAACACCCAGCTCCCGGTCCTGTCAGGGGGACAAATGCCTGATTGTCTGTTCATACAATGTATGAATAGCGATCTGTCATTTTCCCAAGTCAGTATCACCCCCCTTCAGTTAGAACACACACAGGGAACATAATTAACCCCTTCCTCGACCCCTAGTGTTAACCCCTTCCCTGCCAGTGGCATTTTTATAGTAATCAATGCATTTTTATAGCACTGGTCACTCTAAAAATGGCAATGGTCCCAAAAATGTGTCACAAGTGTCCGCAATAAGGTCCCAGTACCGATAAAAATCGCTGATCGCCGCCATTATTAGTAAAAAAATATTACTAAAAATGCCTATTTTGTAGACGCTAGAACTTTTGCGCAAACCAATCAATAAACGCTTATTGCGATTTTTTTAACCAAAAATATGTGGAAGAATACGTATCGACCTAAACTGAGGATTTTTTTTTTATATATATATTTTTGGGGATATTTATTATAGCAAAAAGTAAAAAATATTCTTATTTTTTTCAAAATTTTAGCTCAATTTTTGTTTATAGCGCAAAAAAAAACAAAAAACGCAGAGGTGATCAAATACCACCAAAAGAAAGCTCTACAGTATTTGTGGGAAAAAAAGGATGCCAATTTTGTTTGGGAACCACGTTGCACGACCGCGCAGCCCAATTTTTGGTGATAATGTGAAAGATGATGTTATACCGAGTAAATAGATACCTAACTTGTCATGCTTTAATATTGCACTTACTCATGGAATGGCGCCAAACTTCGGGACTTAAAAATCTCCATAGGCGACGCTTGTTTTTTTTTACAGGTTACCAGTTTAGAGTAACAGAAGAGGTCTAGTGCTAAAAGTATTGCTTTCGCTCTAACGCACGCGTCAGTATCTCACATGTGTGGTTTGAACAGCGTTTACATATGTGGGCGGGACTTACATGTGTGTTCGCTTCTGAGTGTGAGCTAATAGGGACAGGGGCGTTTTAATTTTTTTTTATTCTTTTTTCTTACTTAATAATTTTTCTTTTTGCACTTTTTTGTCCTTTTTTGGATCACTTTTATTCCTATTATAAGGAACGTAAATATCCCTTGTAATAGGAATAGTGTGTGACAGGTCCTCTTTATGGAGAGAGGCAGGGTCAATAAGACCTCACATCTGTCCTTCAGGCTGGAAAGCATGGGATTGGGAAAAAAAACACAGATCTCATGCTTTCAGCCGTGATTGCAGCTTTGTTTGTTTCTGCCTCTGCATTTCTGGTGATCTGAGCATCCCCAGGGACTTAGATTTTTTTGATGTTGCTTTTTGTGTGTGAACAGCACTTGGATGTCTCTGAGCATGCTCATAGAGCGTGTTTTTTGGGTTAGTAATTTAAGGACATCCTTAACAGGTGTACCCACTTACAAGTTCACCCAATGTAGAGACTGAACTTTAGTTTTGTGTTTCATGGTCTTACTATGTGTTTTCAATTGCCTCATTAGCTATGTTACCTATGTTATATAAAGCTTGTATAGAGCAGTTGTTAGCTGCCCTGAAAAGAGGGCAGGTTGTGTGTGTGGGGGCCGGCTGGCAAGATTAAAGTTGTGTAGGCTTATCGAATGTCAAAAACAGATATGTTTTTGATCAAGGTTTTTTTTGTCAATGTATGTTTTTTTATTGTGTTCACTTTGGTGTATTTGTCTGTGCTGCATTAATTTCCTAAATATTTCTCAAGATGTTGTGACTAATGTTTCAGTCCTGTGTCTGTGAGTCTATTTATCCTGTTATTTCTAAAGCATAAACCATATTCTGTTTACTGTCTCAAATTAACCTATGTTTATTTGTATTTTTTTTATATTTATTTTTTTATTTTTTGTTTGTTTTTGCTTTCCTTGTTTTGTTGACCAATAAAATTACTTTCAAATTTTGAAGTTTGTTTTTTGTTACTTTTTCATGCTACAGATTTTGACAGCTGCAGCTGATTTGTCTAAAAGCTCTTTTCCTGGTGCCTTCATGCGTGAAATGTTTGCCATGTAGTCACCAGGAAAGGAAAAATACTTGCTGTCCAGACTGTCTTTTAAAGCACATGTGCAAGATGAAGAAAAACCTGCAAACGTGGCCTGTTGGGGGGGGGGGGTATTGGTGGACAGGCTTGAAATGCTGACTTACAGCACTGCGCTTAAATCTAGCGCAAGGCAATACTATTCTAATTGTGGGTGTTTGAGGGAAGCCAAGTGAGTGTTAGAACCCCTGCTTGTGTTTTTTGAGTTGGGCTTTGTGTCCCTTTTCTTTAAATTAGCTTCACTTCCTGTCACACAGCTGAACAGGAAGTGAAGTTAAAACCCTACCAAGTTCTTTTCTTAGGGACACACAGGTCAATCTAACTAGTGTCCCCATTAAGAAAATTGCAGTCCAGTACTGCTGTGTACACCCCAAATGATTAGTTAGTTTGGGGTTTAGTAAAGGCAAAGCCACTCTGCAGTACAAGCGTAGTCGCTAAAAATCAGAGGGGAAGCACTGGATGATTTTAACATCCAATCCTGTAGAAGCAAAGTTTTTTTGTTCTTTTCTTCCTTGCTTGTCCACTTGTAGTGCAAAGTGGATTTGCCTTTAGTAAATGGACCCCAAAGTCCAAGATCCCTAATAATTTGGGGTGTACACAGCAAAATGCTAAAGTGCAATTTACATAATGGGAAACTATTTAGATTGATCTGTCAGTCCCCAAGAAAAGACATTAGTAAGGTTTTACCCTCACTTCCTGTTTGGATGTGACAGGAAGTGAATACATTTGAAGTAGAAAGTGACAACATTTGGGAGGTGTCTTCACCCTATCAGGAGTGCAGTCATCCCCAAAAAAATGAGCAGATGATACTTATTTGCAAATTAAGAAAATTGTTTATTTAACATTGGGTGGTGTTTGCGTGGGTCCCTAACACACATTCATACATATTAGCAATGCCGTATCCTGGCCTATTGGCATGGTTATATTTTCTTAGTCCTCTCAATAAAATTATCAGAAATTTGTGCTTAAAGTAGAACTATAATCAACACTTTTTTTTTTTTTTTTGGATAGAGTGAGGGAGGTAGGGTTATAGCCCCTGTCAGTTTATTTTGTACCATCCCTGTCCAATTGCGGAGATTTGGCTTCACTTCCTGCCCCATAGCCAAACAGGAAGTGAGAGAAAAACTATGCAAATTAAGGTAATACAGTGCCCCCCTCCCCCAGAACTAGTGTGTCTGTCCCTGAAAATTTCTGGGCAGTTCATAAAAAACAGGGTGTGGCCTTGACAGAAAGGGGTGGGTCATTTTTCTATTAGGAGGTGCAGAAGTTTAGTCAGGCCTAGGGCAGCACAAAACCTAAATATACTACTGCATATTAGGGCTTATTTAGACAGGATACGATTTACAGCATGTTTTTAGATTGTGGGAGGAAACCCACGCACACACTACTAGTCCTATTACAAGGGATGTTTACATTCCTTGTAATAGGAATAAAAGTGATAAAAAAAGGGACAAAAAAGTGAAAAAATAAAAAATATAACGTAAAAAAAAGAACAAATAAAATGCCCCTGTCCCTAGTAGCTCGCACTCAGAAGCGAACACGCATGTAAGTCCTGCCCACATATGTAAACTGTACGCAGGCAGAGTTTTCCAGTCGAATAGCGAGAGGTATCGGATTTTGGATCGAAAAGGTCACAATTGTTACATGCCGTTTTTGCATCGAATATATGTAAGTGCAAAACTTATTAAACCTTTATGTTTTTATGCGTAATACGCTATGAGAGTTTTCCTTTCTATTGTCCATGTACCCACCTCGGAGTCATCACTGAATGTCAGTTGGGATTTATGCTGAATGGTTTTAGGGAGACCGGATGTCCCTGTGCTTCATAAGACTGGTGCAAAACAGTCTTTCTTTGCGGTAAGCAGGCATTCTTACCTCACGAATATAGGGTGTCTTCTCTCCTTCTCCATCTGATGGGTATTGGATTTCATCTGGCAATTTTTCTTCACATCTTTTCTTATCACGAAGATTAACACTGGACTTTACTACTAGATCTCTTAACAATTTATTGTTAGAGACTTTTCCTTTCTTTTTTATATACTTTATATCTTCAGTTGTATATCACATATGATTGTTGTTATTGTTTAGTCCTGTTAACCCTTTCACTATTAGGATTATCACCGGACTTTAATACTAGATCTTTCAATATTTATGCTGGAAATTCAGGTTCCCAGCAAGGTGTGTTTTAATTTTATTTTTGTTACACAGGGTTTTTTCTTACTTAATTCATATATGAATGTTGTATCATAATAATTTTCCTAATATCAAGTGTTCTTAGCGCTGCACCCTCTTTTATTTTTTATGCTTTATTGATTGTTGTACACGATTTTGTGCCAGCTGCTTACTAATTTACCCTATCATTGGTAACTACTTTTGATTAGCGCAGCGTCAGCCCTCTGTGGGCGTTTTTTTGTTGTCACATATGTAAACGCTGTTCAAACCACACATGTGAGGTATTGACACATGCATTAGAGCGAGAGCAATAATTTTAGCACTAGACCTCCTCTGTAACTCTAAACTGGTAACCTGTAAAAAAAATTCAAGTGTCGCCTATGGAGATTTTTAAGTCCTGAAGTTTGACGCTATTCCATGAGTGTGTGCAATATTAAAGCGTGACAAGTTAGGTATCTATTTACTCGGTGTAACATCGTCTTTCACATTATCCCTAAAAATCGGGCTAACTTTACTGCCTTGTTATTTTTTTATTCATGAAATGTTTTTATTGCGCAAATACCGTTGGAAAAAAAATAAATGAATAACCGCCACTTTATTCCCTATGGTGTCTGCTAAAAAAATATATATAATGCTTGGGGGTCCAGGAACAAAATATAATTTCTACATGAAGGAGAGAAGTGCCAGAATAGGCGCGGTATGGAAGTCAAACAATAAAAGTGAAATATTCCTTTACATTTCATAGGGGGGGAGAGGGGTATAGTATGCCTGTGAAGTAGTGCATGTTTCCTGTGCTTAGAACTGTCCCTGTACAAGATGTCATTTCTGAAGGGGAAAAAAAAGTAAGTTAAAAGTACTCATGGCTATAAATAATACAGTCATTGCTCATAAAAAAAAATTTGGGGGTCCCCCCAAATTCAATTACCAGGCCCTTCAGGTTTGGTATGGATACTAAGGGGAACCCGCCGTAATAAAAAAAATGACGTGGGGGTTCCCCCCAAATATCCATATCAGGCCCTTCAGATCTGGTATGGATTTTAAGGGGAACTCCACCATAAATTAAAAAAAAGGCATGGAGTTCCCCCAAAAATCCACACCAGACCCCTTATCCGAGCACAAAACCTGGCTGGCCGCGAAGAAAAGAGGGGGGACAGAGTGTCCTCAACATGCCCTCAACATGGGGAGGGTGCTTTATGGTCCCCCCAAAGCAACTTGTCCCCATGTTGATGGGGACAAGGGCCTCATCCCAACAACCCTGGCCGGTGGTTGTTTAACAAAGGGGACCCCCAGATCCCGCCCCCCCTGTGTGAAATGGTACTGTGTGAAATTGTACCTCTACCATTTCACCAAAAAAAGTGTAAAAAATTTTAAAAATGACAATAGCCGGTTTTTGACAATTCCTTTATTAATGTCTTCTTTCCACGCTTCTTCTTCTATCTTCTTCTTTTCTGCTTTCATTCGGGTTTCTTCCACCATCTTCTTCTTCTTCCTCTGCTTCTTTTTTGGGTCTTCTCGTCTCCATCTTGCACCGGCTTCTTCTTCCATCTTCTTCTCCTTCCGTCGGCCTACTCGTCCGCATCTTGCTTCTTCTTCCCTGGACGATGTGCTTGCAATTGAAGTTCCTGCCGTGTGACGATCCTGTGACCCTGCCCCCCTCAGATGCCACGAGGAAAGTCATAAGAAAGTCCCCGTGTGGTACATGTGCGTCAGAGGGGGGCAGGGTCACAGGAGCGTCACACAGCGGGAACTTCAATTGCAAGTGCATCGTCCGCATCTTGCATGGCTTCCAATTGAAATTCCCACTGTGTGACGCTCCTGTGACCCCGCTCCCTCTGACGCACATGGGGACTTTCCCCTTAGCGTCAGAGGGGGGCGGGGTCACAGGAGCGTCACATGGCCCAGCACCCTCCTGCTCATCTGTGGATGACACAAAACATTCACAGGTTGGAGGATCTACACACTTGCCACATATTCCCTTTCACCCCCTCCCCCACACATGCTACACACCTGATAGGGCAAAAAAACCTTACCTGGCATCACGCCTTCATGACTTGAGTCATAGCCGGGCAGGCACTCCACCTGTTGTCTATGAAAGGTCTGGGACACCGCACGCTCCTCCGCTGTCAGCCTAACAGGGCATGGTGGGCCCCCTCCTGTGGCCCTGGCATGGGCTACCATTTTGGCCAGCTTCTTTCTGACCAGACGCCGGAGGTCATTGATCTTCTTTTCAATCCCCGACCGTGTCCGGGTCTCCCCCCCCCCCCCGATGCATTCACCTCGTCAGTAATGTTCTGCAAGATATCACGCCTCCTGACCGGGGTGGTGTTGGCACTCTCCGGGCCGTGGAGGAAACGCCCATATTGGGAAATGGCCCAGGCAAGAATTTGTTTCTCCCCAAAGTAAAATTTAACTTCCTCTTCCTCTCAGTCATACTCATACAAAAACTCTCTCCCAAACAATCAACACAAATCACTCACAAAAACAAGCAGGAAAAATCAAGCAAGAAAACAAACAAACAAAAATCTATCAACCAAAAAGTCTCACAAGCAGTCACCAAAAAACACTTTCAAATATCTTCTACAAAACACTAGATCACACAGTCCACAAATATAACAAAGACAAATCACAACGCAACAAACAACAGAACAAAAGCACCTTGTTGTATAGGAAGGGATACAAAGGGATGTACTTTTGCAAAGGAAGTGCGTTTGTCTCTGTCTATTTATGCTGTCTGCGTAGTTCACTAATTTGCCCTAGTCCACTTCCAATTTCACTGATTGCGCCGTTCCCGAGTTGTGAGCATGCGCACAGAGGTGCTGACCATGGTCTGCTTCAAGCGCGCATTCGTGAGCCGGCCAGCCCTTCATTTGCATGGGGTCACGGCTCATTTCAATGTAACACGCTCATGTCCTTTCCAATTTGAATTACTCCGCCTTGCGCCTCTGAAATAACGTTGCGCAGGTGCAAATTTCTGCGCAAAACCGACGAGAATAGGGTGATTGCGCCACTACATTGCGCCAGTCTAACGTAAAGGCGGTGCGCTACGCCGGTCCAATAATGCGCAGATGTACGTGAATCTGGCCCCTTGTTTTAATGCCATTAGGTTCGACCTTGCATTTTCCTTTTAAGCTCTGGGAAGAATAGAAGCCATTAACACTTTACATGTGTAATTTAATTCTTCTTTTTTTTAACCAGCTGATGAGGATTTCAGTAGCACTGAGTCAGTAGTATCGTAATATTAAGCAATACATTTTTTAGGGTACATTCACACTACCATCTTACAGAATCACATACTCTAGTCATTGTGGCATCATTTATTTTGAATTATACCCAAAATGCATTTCATAAGTACAACTGTGTTACAGAGCATCACAATGAAGGCCCCATTAACCTCCTTCAGAGAAAGGGAACCTTGACTGCTGGAAGCATGGAATCACTGTGAGCGTGAACCTAAAAGGGAAGTTGGGTGACTCCCTTGGCATTGGATACAAAGACCTGAAGCCTGAACTCTAGGAAAAGGCTACGCTGGGGCACGTCTGAGTCTGTTGTCCTTCAGTCCAAAAATGTAGAACTTGCTTTAAAATCGGACTGATGGACGCCTACTGATCGGTCAAAACCGATGGTTAGTACGCAAAAGCATCGGTTCAAAACCCGCGCATGCTCAGAATCAAGTCGACGCATGCTTGGAAGCATTGAACTTCAATTTTCACTGCACATCGTTGTGTTTTACGTCACCGCGTTGGACTCGATCGGTTTTTGAACTGATGGTGTGTACGCACATTAGACCATCAGACCGCTTCAGCAGTGAACCGATGAAACCGGTCCGTCGGACCATTCTCATCAGATGGACCGGACGTGTGTACGCGGCCTAACTGCTCTTAGGAGATTCTTTACTGAAAAAAAAAAATACAGACTTTTTTTTTTGTGCACTAAGGTGCATTACAGACTGTTTATTTTAAATGACACTACAACATACAAGATCAGTAGAATCATTGACATGTCTTTATGTGTCCTTTTAAATGGCTTGTCCAACGAAAACCACCCCAGTGCAGGAAGACACATGCATTGTGGATTCTTTGTGTCACTGGCGCAAAAATAAAAAATAAAATTAGTGATTCAAAAACTGTGATAATGGTTATTATGTGTTGTAAGCTGCAGCTAAAATATTTTCACTACAATGCAAAATACTAATTCAACCAATATAAATATAGATAGCCACGCTACATAAAGTAAAGAACATCACCCTGTGATTGAGTGAGTGAGTGAGTGAAAAAACGTATACAGCACAGGACATGCGAACTAAATCCCCTCTGGGCGCTCGTTGTTCCTGTCTCCTTTGATATCAAAAGAGATGGGTCTTGATTTGTCTTCTGAAGGTCAGGTGGTTCTCCTCCAACCGAATGCTGGTTGGCAAAGCGTTCCATAGTCCGGGACCTTGGAGCGCAAATCTTCTCTCTCCTTTGGACTTGTATTTGGCTTTGGGTATCTGGACCAGATTTTGGTTTGTGGATCGCAGAATGCGATTGGAGTTGTAAGGTTTTATTTTTTCGCATAGATAAAAGCAATTCTGTCTTTTACTGGCAACCAATGAAGGGATCTCAGCGAAGATGAAATTGATTCCCAGGGTTTTTTCCCAGTCAATTAAGATATAAAATATAGACACCACTGTATAATGTGCTCATGAATAAGTCCACAATTTAAAAAATGTCCATTAATGCAAGAATAATTGCTGGAGCATAATCACTCTGTAATTTAATATCCCAATTCAGTGCCGTGCATGTTATTCACCACCGGTCCAATGTGAAATCCTCTGCCATCCAAACTATTCACTCACCAGATAACCTTTAATAATAAGTGTTATCATCCACTCCACCAGGGATACTGTATTCGCTAAAATTCTCAATTATAAACAGGATTCTTCAATCCTCCAGGGTTCCTGCATGCTATATTGCACTCCTCTTTTGCTCAATCATCAAAATGAGATAAATGCTATCATTGCACAACATGTTTATTCAATTTAAAAGTGTTCATTACAAAAAACGATACCAACTCACATGTTAAAGTGCCCTATGACTGGCACTAAGTCTATCCAGCAAACCAGGTCTGTAACTGTCATGCCACTCTGTGCATTGAAGCTGGCGTGCCCTTCAATTCTCAGCTGTATTAACCACATTCCTGATGATGCATTGAGCATACAAAACATGTTAAAGCATAGTGACGCAATGGTTACTGTATGTCAGTTCCTGCATGCGTTTTTAATAAGAAACACTTTTTTTTACATGTGAGTTGGCATCTGTTTTTAATACTAAACACTTTCAAATTGAATAAACATGTTGCCCAATGATAGCATTTTTCTCATTATATGATTGAGCGAAAGAGGAATGCAATATAGCACACAGGAACCATGGAGGATTGAAGGATCCCATTTATAATTGAGAATTTTAGTGGATTCAGTATTCCTGGTGGAGTGGATGATAATGTTTATTATTAAAAGTTATCTGGTGAGTGAATGTTTGGACGGTGGTGTAACAGCTCTGGTGAACTGGAGTGAACCACAACTGCAGTTAGCTAGGATTTCATTGCACTTCTCTGTGTGAGAATTCAGTATTGGACCCCAGGCGTCACTCCAAACAGAACAGGAGTTTGGGGGTTCTCTACATCATCTCTCTCTCACATAAAGGAATGCGTTGAGCTACTAGGGGTGGGAGTATTACAACATGCAACCAACCCCTAGTGTTAAAAGAATACAATACATATAAAGATACCAATGCACCTCAGTATGCAAGTGATTATCAGTACCGGACCCCAGGCATCACTCCACACTGAACAGGAGTTTAGGGGTTCTCTACATCATATCACTTAAGCATAAAGAAGTGCATTAGGCCACTAAGGGAGAAGGTATGAAATACCTTTAACCCTTTCAATAGAAAAGTTAAGGCGAACATGTTCAGCAACTTAGGACATGGGCCAATAAACAAGTATCAACTTATGTCAAGCACGTAGTAGTTAAAGAAGGTGTAGGCAACTAATAGTTGCGTAAGAGAGGCATATATAGTTCAGGGTATTTGAGAGTGTATGTCCCTTTAAGATACTCCACAGTAAGCAGCGCAGAACACAACAGGCAATCTCAAGCAGTATGTTAATACTAAGTAAGCCAGAGTTGATTACAGCAATTGATTAGATGCAATATGTGTAGCAGATGATTCTGAAGTACTACAAGTGAAACAATGGCTACTTATCTATTTGCAGAGGATGGGTCTTTGTTGTAAGGAATCACTGGCATTTAGCTAGAGGCCAGGCAACCTGGCATGATGTCCAGCAATGGGAGCGATGGTAGCAGTGTTGTAGCGTGGCCGAGCTACGGCTGACAATAAGAGAACAGCGTGTATAATACACACCGTTATGTTTATACTAGAGAAGCATGTGTGCCGAATGCAGAGCTAATTACATTCGGCACTTCCGCTTTCCAGGCTGGAACGCATGAGGTGCCGGGAGAAGACGTCCAGCGTGGAACGCATTACGGCGCCAGGCGCCGATTACAGGTGGAGTATTTCACATTAGAGCAGCGGTGAATAGCATGCACAGAATTAGAATTTTAAATCACAGAAGAGTGATTACACACCAGTAATTATTCTTGCGTGGATGGACATTTTTTTAAATTGTGGACTTATTCATGAGCACATTATACAGCTGTGTTTATAGTTTATATTTTTTATTACAGGATGATGTTATTTACTTTATTTAGTGCGTCTATCTATATTTATATTGGTTGATTGTGGATTTCAACGCCACTTAGGCCTCCAGCCTCTACCAGAAGAAGATCTCTTGCCAATGCCCTCCATGCCTAAACCAACGTTTGCTCTGAGTCGAAATGACAGAAATCGCAGAAGTCTCTTTCCACTCCCCAGAGGGGTCCATCAAACAGATACCCAACCTTAAGGTATCTTTTGTGACCACCAAATTCACATTATAAAATTGTGGACTCTCTTTCATCCATACCTCTTGACATATTCCCTGTACTTGCGAAATAAATTTCCCCATAAACATGGGATAGCTTTCAGGTTGTTCAGTTCAGATTTTTCATTTTTTAATTCACTTAACGGAAGATGGTGGGGTCCTCCTATGCCGGTCTTTGGAGGTGTCTTTGCTCCTCTCCATAAACCTAGGCTTTGGCCCTGGTTTCCCGGTTGGTTTTCAGTCTCTCAGGTTTTTTTTCTCTACTTGTGCTTGTTTTTTCTCAATGGTTTCAGGTCTTCTTTTTTCTGATGAACCAAACGGACTGTTTGAACATTCTATTTACTGTTTTTTATTGTTCGATTTTTATTAAATTTTCACTTTGCAAGGTGAAGCTCCAATAACTGCCATCATCTAATCATGTGCAAACTAGTGCAGTTTTCTTTTCCTTGCACCTACTTGGGTATTCTTTGCAAAATACAATTTCACCAAATTCACTAAGCTCTGGAAAAATTCCCATGTAACACCTTACTTCTGTGATACCAGACTAGATCTTAATATACCAGGCTGGACTTCTCTTCTCCAGGACAAGACAAGACTGATTTTTGTTTCAAACTATTTATACTGATTCCCAGAAACCTTTAGGGCCACCCTCCCTAGGATTGGAAAGGGCTGCATTCATGCTGCTATTTGCATTGCTCCACACCTATGTTCCAAAAAGATCCACAGTTCTCTGGAAAGCAGAGAAAGCAATCAAACTTGCAGCAGCTGCAAAACTGAACAGACCTAACTATTCACATTCAGCTGCACTGATTTCAGTGAGCTAGAACTAAATTCAGAAATTGCAGCCACACTTACGCTCCATTCACATCTAGGCGTACGCTGTAGCGGCGTATTGCGGCGACAAATCAATAGGGATTTTGTCCCTGCGATTTGCGGCGACAAAACGCCTATTGATTTTTTGCAGAAGAGGTGAATTAACATTGCCGGCTATGCCCGTACGCCCGATACGCCTGAAAAAAAGGGTCCGGGACTTGTTTGAGCTTCAGGCGTATGGGCGTTTGGGCGTTCGGCGTGGAGATGTGAACCATCTCCATAGTCGACAATGTTAATTCGCCCCTCCAGCGTATCTAGGGCTGCTTCAGCGTCGGGCGTAAGGCGACAAAATGCCTAGATGTGAATGGAGCCTTATTACACTGGGACAAACTAAATTTATCTAACAACAAAAATACAGCTCCAGTGAACACGGTCAGCCAGAACTAAATCTACATAATCCTACCACCTATCTAGGAGGGTGTTACATTTTCAAAGCAGATATCCAAGGAAAAATGAACCAGTGGCTGTTTCTCATCATACAATGCTTTTTTGAATTTGGCAAACCATTTCTCAAATGCTGTGCTCAAGTTTAAACTGCAACCATTTTGTCAGGTAAATGTGAAATAGCAAATTGGTTTACTGAATGCTACAGCTCCCTATATAGCTTTTCAGTGCCAACTTCATCTGTGGGCCAAGAAGAATATTTCCAGGATATTAACTTTTCCCAGGTGTTGCTCAGTCAAAAAGTTTTCTAGATTGAGATATTACAAAATAAGAGATTATTGAAGCCATAGAATAACTGGTGTTGCTCTACCAGTCTTACTGAACTATCCTGGAATTACTGTATGTATATCCTGGAATTACACCAGAAGTACTCCCAACACATTAATATAGTACTGATTCCCCAAGATCTTTTATGAAACAACAATTATATTTGGGCTTAAAATAAATAAGGGTCCTCTGGAATTTCGTCAACTAAAATATTGGTCAGTAATAAACAACGTGTGTCACATCCAAAAGCCGCAAACAGGTTTCCAACACTAAAGATGACCAAACAATGATCACGCATGCGTTGTAGCGTGTGTGTGTGTGGCAACTGATTCAATGTAAGTGCAATACTTTTTAAATATAACAGATGCTTACAAAGTATTTATAAGCTTTGGAACATGTTCCAGTGCCTATTCCCCAAACAAATCTTAATGGCACTTACTTTAACGAAAAATTTCCTTTATTTCGAAAAATGTTCATTGAGAGCTAAAGTTATCCAATCCCTAGAAATCCAAAGCTCAAGTGAAACATTTTACTATAATTTTCTCAATTGCAGAACATATTCACTCCTGGGATCCTTCAAGCCTTACATGTCCAATTTAGACATAGAAAAAGACTGGTCTGAATTTGATTATCTTTCATAGGGGTATTATAATTACAAGGACTAAAATGCCTAATCTTTACTATTTATAAACACTTAATAACAGGTAAGGTAGATAGTCAACCCCTGAGTGTTGTTAGGCTGGACTTAGGTCAACTTGTAAATTGAAGATATCTTCCAGGGAGTGTATTACACTAATTATGTTATAGAGCAATTAACCTTGAGGCATATTACTCATAACCTCACACCATTCCCAATATAAATCACATACTCTCACGATGCAGTCTTTAACCCAGTTTTATATTTACATGTTTGATTTTGTAAACCAATAGAGCGTGTTTTATGCAATAGGTATCTCTTAGGTACTTTGTCAAATTCCTGTGTCAAATACCATGCCAATAGGCATTGTTTCTCAATTTCTACCTGCCCCTCATAAAAGAGAACAAGATTCAATTAACATATCCTATTGAATTTATGCTGGCTTTCACCTGTTACATAATTTTCTATACCACAATAGAAACATAGAAACTTGGGTGAGAAGACCAAATGGTACAGCGAATCTACTCCTTTTTGAATTTTTGTTGTTATTTGTTTTCTGTCTTGATTTGTTATTATCATATATCCAATTTCTCCTCTACAATGCAAAGCATTTTATATTGTAGAGTGAATTGTGCTAATTTGTTAAATAAATATATAAATCACTACTCCTCTATCACTATGTTATTAAAACAATTGAGTGTGCAAATCATGTGAACTTTGTGCTCTATAAATATGGTATCTGCAATTACCTATAGAGTGCCAATCAGATTATACATGCCATTAACAGCAATTATGTACCAAATAACTACTACAATTTATAAAGTGCAAAAGGTGCAAAAAAGTGCAATGTGTAAAACTATGTTGTATAATTCATTAAATCCATCAATTATGATATAACAAAAAATATGCTACGAATATAGCCAACAGATTCAATCGCCCCAAAACTTTTTTTTATATATAGCAGCAAAAAAGTCCTTTGTAAACAATTCTTTTAACCACTAGAGGTCCGCGCTATTGACAGAATACGTCAACAGTGCGGACCTGAGGCGCCGGGGTCACGTCTTTGGACATGATGTATTTGTAATTCCCGGCGCGCGCCACAGGGTGGCGTGCGGCGGTGAAAAACAGTCCCGTCGCATCACCGAGGATTCGATGCGTGTACCCGGCGGCCGCGATGTCCGTCAGGTACACGCGATCGGCGGTGACAGAGCAGGGACGTGGAGCTCTGTGTGTAAACACAGAGCTCCACGTCCTGTCAGGGAAAGGAGACAGATGCTGTTTCCCTTGTACATAGGGACACAGCATCGGTCACCTCCCCCAGTCACCCCCCTCCCCCCACACAGTTAGAACACACCCAGGCAATACATTTAACCCCTTCCTCACCCCCTAGTGTTAACCCCTTCAATACCAGTCACATTTATACAGTAATTAGTGCATATTTATAGCACTGGTCGCTGTATAAATGTGAATGGCGCCAAAAATGTGTCAAAAGTGTCCGATGTGTCCACCGCAATATCGCAGTCCCAATAAAAATTGCAGATCGCCGCCATTACTAGTAAAAAAAATATATAAAAAAAAATCATAATTCTGTCCCCTATTTTGTAGGCGCTATAACTTTTGCGCAAAGCAGTCACTTATTGTGATTTTTTTTTTTTTTTACAAAAATACGTAGAAGAATACGTATCGGCCTTAACTGAGAAAAAAAATATTAAAAAAAAAAAAAAAATTGGGATATTTATTATAGCAACAAGTAAAAAATATATTTTTTTTAAAATTGTCGCTTTTTTTTTTTTTATAACGTAAAAAATAAAAACCACAAGGGCGATCAAATACCACCAAAAGAAAGCTCTATTTGTGGGGGAAAAAAAGGACGCCAATTTTGTTTGGGAGCCACGTCGCACGACCGCGCAATTGTCAGTTAAAGCGACGCAGTGCCGGAAGCTGAAATTTCGCCTGGGCACGAAGGGGGTTTATGTGCCCAGTAAGCAAGTGGTTAAAGGTGACCTGCCGTACTTCCACCTTCACCGCTTGTGTGCCTACACCGCCACCAAGTAGAATGGCCACTCACCAGATGGACTAGGTTAAATGCCTTTGTTTCATAAGGATAACCACTCTTTCTCCCAGACTTGTCATCAGTCCCCCCCAATGTACTGGTGGATAATCTTGTTCTATGACCGCTCATGGAACATATAAAGGACTAACATGGTGTAGTATGTCATAAAATGTATTGAAGTTAAAAAGTATATGTATCATTCACTAACATGTAAAAGTGCCTTGAAGCCGGGACTATGTCATGACATGACAAAAAAAGCATTATAATCCTTCCCACCTACACTATAGATTTCACATTAATTTCACCTGCATAAGATGTGTGTTGATCCTGCAGTTACATGGTGTAATTTGTTGCGCTGTACTCACAGCCTATAGTGGAGTAAATCTTCAAAAGTATCTGTTAGTGCTCAAACATGAGGCATGCTGCATGGCACTGCATATGGATGACCTCTGATGTCTGTAGTAAAGAGAAGTGTACCGCTCCATAAAACAAATGATCCCCGTTGCTTCCGTCCCAATCAAACCAAGAGGGTGCTGGCTGTGCACAATTAGCATGGGATGAAAGAAAAAATACTGGATCGCTGCACTCCTCGGAAAACGATGTCTTTATTTAAGCATAAGCAAACAAAATTTCAATAGAAAAGAACAGCCAAAATGCATGCAGTCAAAAACGGTGAGTGGACAAGGAGAAAAGGGCTGACATGTTTCACATCATGTGATGCTTACTCGTAGCTATATCGAATATTCGTGATATTTTATCCAAAAAAAAAATAGCGAAATTTCGCATTGGCGAAATTTCGCAATTTTTTATTTTTTATTTTTATAAAATATCACGAATATTCGATATTAACGAATATTCGCGAATATTCTTTGAAATATTCGCGAAATATCGCAAAATCGAATATGGCGTATTCCGCCCATCACTAATAAAGACATCGTTTTCCGAGGAGTGCGGCGATCCAGGATTTTTTCCTTCATCCTCTGATGTCTGTAGTGTGAAAACTGACACTTCCTGTGAGGAAACTATATATTCCACAGTCCCTGGGTCTCTCAGTCTAGCACTGGTACAGATGAACACCAAACAGCAATTAGATTTGACACAGGCACAAGCAGGTGGAACAATTAACACAAAGATTGCCATGCTAGAAGTGATGTATTTTAATCACATTGGCACTTCCACATTTGTGATGCAACACAGAAAATATGTCAAGGCATGGATTGGATGCTGTGTGACCCAGATTCTGCATGTCCCTTTAGTGACACAGGTAATATAGATACACTAATACCTAGTTAAAACAAAAAAAAGGTAAAACTAGAAAAAAGTTTGAAAATGCACAATGCCTTTAACATTCGATTTTGCAGAGAATGGACTTTCCTTAACGAAAACAACGTTAACTGTTAGGCCTGGTTCACATTATTGTGGCTCTGTGGGCTTGTGTTTTTTCATGGACACGGTAGCCCATTCCTTTGAATGGGCTGCTGTGCCTGCATTTCACACAGGAAAAATGTTCCTGCAGTGTTTTCCCTGTGGTTTCCACACCCACAATCGGTGCCGTTAAGAATTAATGGTAGCCCCATGCATTTTTAATGAGAAGTGTGTTTTGTCTGCAGGTGGATTCTGGTGTGGGAAAAGGTGCAACCACTTGCAATAGTATGAACCAATCATTAGAAATTTGTTCATTCAATAAACATTTTTCATCCTGCTCTTTTGGCTGTTCTCGTCACTGCTGGAGAAAACAAACATCAACTTGACTCCACTAATAGTTAGTGATAGTGACAACAGTAATGAAAGTTTATGCTAGTATATGGCCAGATTTACTCGTCTGTTCACACACAGACTGCCACTGTCTCTTGGCAGTCTCCAACTCTCAATCATAAGACATGATGTTGGTTTAGGTGCCTTTAGGAAAGACAGGACTGGACATACTTTCACAGTGTGTCCTCCCACACAGAAGCACCGATCGGTCAGTCTCCATGCCTGTTATGATAATTCAGGGACACTTTTACTGCCAAACAGACCTCTCCTGTCACTTACTGTATTTTCACAGTGACAGGGGGAATACATGTGTGAATAAATATGAATAAAAAATAAACAATGGCAAACCAAGGAGTAAGCCCAGAGGGATCAGGAGATCATCTGTCAGATTTCAGGAAGACTTTTGTTTACCATAAACACATTTCTAGATCTAAACGTTATGAAATATATTTGCTATGAATTGCATGGCTGCCAGACATAGAAATTGCTAATGTTATTTTTGCTTAACCTCATGCTCCGGTAGGTACCACATGGGTATGTAGCATGTGGGTAGGTACCACGTGGTACCTACCGGAGCATGATGGGACTGCAATGTCACAAGATAGGCCTATATAATTCGCTGGGAGCCGCGCGCCAGGCATAACAGCGGGAGGAAGTGTTGCGTCAACATCTGGAGAAGAGAAGAAGAAGACGACGACGTGACAGAAGCGGCGGCCAGTCCTGAAGAGAAAGAAAGCACCGGAGAGCGCCGAATCAAGAGCGGAGAGCGGGAGAAGACCCCGGAGAGTGGAAAAGACCCCCGGAGAGCAGAGAAGACCCCCCCGGAGAGCAGAGAAGACCCCCAGAGAGTAGAGAAGAGCCCCCGGAGAGCAGAGAAGACCCCCGGAGAGTGGAGAAGACCCCCCGGAGAGCGGAGAAGACCACCGGAGAGCGGAGAAGACCCAACCCCCCCGCCGAAGATGTCAGAAGAAGCCCGCCGGAGGGGGGCGCTTTTATAAAAGCTACCACACACCCCCCCCCGGCGGCCAACTAATAAAATATTTCAATACCCTGTGTGGTTTATTTGTGTTTACACTTTTCTTGCAGGTGAATGGGTAGGGGTACGATGTACCCCATACTCATTCACTTAGGGTGGGGGGCTGGTATCTGGGGGCCCCCTTATTAAAGGGGGCTCCCAGATTTCGATAAGCCTCCCACCCGCATACCCCGACAACCAACGACCAGGGTTGTCGGGAAGGGGCTCTGTCCTCATCAACATGGGGACAGGGTGCTCTGAGGTGGAGGGGCCGCAGTGCGCCCCCCTGCCCCAGAGCACCTGACCCCCCATGTTGAGGGCATGCCGCCCGGTACGGCTCAGGAGGGGGGGGGCGCTCGCTCGCCCCCCACTCCCCTCCTGACCGGCCGGCTGGCGTGCTTTGGATACGGTTCTGGTATGGATTGTGGGGGGATCCCACGCCGTTTTTTCGGCGTAGGGGGGTCTCCTTACAACCCATAACAGACCTAGGGGCCCGTTATGCTCCTGAGGGGGGAACCTATGCCGGATTTTTATTTAAAATCCGGCGGGGACTTCCCCTTCAGGATTCATAACAAACGCCGCCCACGTGTAGAATTGGCGGGAATCCACGTCGAATCCCCGTCGCTTCCATGACGGCTTTGTCTCCATCGCGGCAAGCCAGCTCGGCGCTGGCTCCCGCGATGGGGCTCGCAGGTGGTCAATATCACAGTCACCTACTGTATATGAGGTGGCAAAAAAGGTGGGCTGAGGTCATGAATGCATGGGGTTGTAAAGGCAAAGTTTTTTTTTTTTTTTTTATCCTAATGCATTCTATGCATTAAGATAAAAAAAACTCAGCTTGTGTGTCTCTATAGCAAGCTGCTTGCTGTGGGGGCACTGCACAGAAGGAGGATTTGGGCTCCTCTGTTCAAATCCACTGCACATAAAAGGTAAGTATAACAGATTTATAATTTTTATAGGGAAAAAAAAAACAGGACTTTACAATAGCTTTTCGTCCAGACCTCTTATAGTGAGCTAACGGGATGGGCTTCCTATCATGTGACCACCTGGAAAGCCAATCACAACGATCACATGAAACAGAAGCTGTTCCAACTTCAGGACATTAAAGCCCACCTAATGGCCACTGGGAGGTGGCTCAATAGTGTTAAAGTGGTTGAAAACTCTTACATACACCTAGTAAATTGATTGGCCTCGGTTGATACACGGAGATGAAACAAATGCTCCTACAGTGCATCTCTAAAGTGTTGACATCACTTCACTTTTTCCACATTTTGTTATGTTGAAGCCTTATTTCAAAATGGTTTAAATTCATTACTTTCCTCAAAATTCTACAACAAATACTCTATAATGACAATGTGAAAGATGTTTGTTTGAAATATTTGCAAATGTATTTAAAAAAAATTGCATGTACATAAGTATTCAAAGCCTTTGCCATGACACTCAAAATTGAGTTCAGATGCATCCTGTTCCTCTATTCATCCTTAAGATGTTTCTACAACATCAGTTGATTGGACATGATTTGGAAAGGTACACACCTGTCTATATAAGGTCCCACAGTTAACAGTGCATGTTAGAGCACAAACCAAGCCAAGAAGTCAAAGGAATTGTCTGTAGACATTAGAGACAGGATTTTTTTATCGAGGCTAGGGAAGGGTACAGAAAACATTCTGCAGCATTTAAGGTCCCAATTAGCACATTGAGCTCCATCCTCCATAAATAGAAGAAGTTTGGAACACCACCAGGACTCTTCCTAGAGTGGGTCCCCTGGCCAAAACGATCAGGGGAGAAGGGTCAATCCAATGGTCACTCTGACAGAGCTCCAGCATTTCTTTGGGAAGAGAGGAGAACCTTCAAGGAGAACAACCATCTCTGCACTCCACCAATCAGGCCTGAATAGTAGAGTGGCCAGATGGAAGCCACTCCTCATTAAAAGTCACATGACAGCTCGTTTGGAGTTTGCCAAAAGGCACCTGAAGGACTCTCAGATGACGAGAAACAAAATTCTCTGGTCTGATGAAACAAAGATTGAACCCTTTGGCCTTAATGGCAAGGTCATGTCTGGGGAAAACCAGGCACCGCTTATCACCTGGCTAATACCATCTCTACAGTGAAGCATGGTGGTAGCAACACACAGCCAAGATAACAAAGGAGTGGCTATAAGACAACTGTGAAAAAACAATAAAAAATAATCATTGAAAACAAAACATTCCACATTCTAGCATTCTTAAAAACAAAATAGATGAGAAACAACAAAATAGAAGCAGCAACATTGTTACAAGGGACATTTATTTCAGAGAAAGATACATTTCATCTCAACATTAAAAGTATTTATTTGGGGAAGTTATAATTGTACCATTAGAATCAATGGCTGAAACTTGCATTGGACTATAAAAGCACAGATTTACATTCTTAAAAATGCATTTAAAAAAAATGAAGGGCCAGATTCAGAGAGCCATTACGCCTGTCTAACTGGTGTAAGACTGGAGTAATTTCAAATTACGTGCGTTTTCTAGCTAGTCGAAAACCTCAAACCATGAATAGATGGCTGCGGGCTTCAATTCGACTGGATTACATGTTCGTACGCCTTCGGATCTACGCTGCAATAAAATTGCGGCCACTGGGTGGACTTCCCGTTGTTTTCCGCGTCGGGGTATGCAAATGAGCTTTTGCCGGCGATCCCCGAAATTACGATCTTCAATCGCAATCTCTTACGGCACCTTTAGTCATCTTTTATTTGCGTAACACTATACCAGCTTTTTGCTGCTCTAATATTAGACAGCCCATGTTAAGTATGGCCGTCGTTCCCGCGTCGAATTTCTACGTTTTCCGACGTCTTTTATTATTTTTTACATAAGTCGTCCGGCAATAGGAATGTTCGTAAATGGCGCTACTCAAACAACGAATGACGTAACGACGTGATTTCGCGCAATGCACGGCGGGAAATTTCTAAACGGAGCATGCGCAGTTCGATCGCCGCGGGGATGTGCTTAATTTAAATGCTTCACGCCCCCTAATCGCGTATTTCGATTACGCGGCGAGAAATAGACTACGCCGCCGTAGCGTACGGGCAAAAATCTACCAGGATTCGGTGTAGAGCCTGGTAAAATACGGCAGCGTAGAGTATTTCGATTACGCAGCGCAATATTAAGTGTATGTGAATCTGGCCCGAAGTTTTTTTCAACCCGGTCGTGTGTGCGCGGCATGACACTTTATTTTATCACCACATTTTTTTATATATTGTTTTTTGCACTATTTATTGATTGATTATGTAATGCACAGCTTATTTGCAGAGTGTCTTGTGTTGGCATACACAAGATATAATATATCCAAAAGCGCAGGGCATGTTTTAAATATTATGTAGCAAAATATATTTTGCTACATAATATAATTAGAATTTTTTTATTGAATATGATGTATAACAGAAAGTAGAAGATCTTGGGTTTTTTCAAAACGTTTCGCTTCATTTAAAAAAAAATGTAATAAAAAGTGATGATCAAATACCATCAAAAGAAAGCACATAAAATGTGTGTGAAAAAATTCTATACATTTAATTTTGTATACAGTGTTACATGACCACACAATTGCCAGTTAAATTAGCACTGTGCTGAATAGCAAAAAATGCCCTGGTCATGAAGGGAGTAAAACTTTTCAGAGGTCAAGTGGTTAAGTAGGCCAAAAACTTTTGACCAGAAATGGGTATGTTTTAGGAATCACCCACATGTATTGCATGGTTCTCTCCATGACCACAGAAGTCTCTGGAGCTATAAGAAGAGACAACAAAGGCTGCACACAAATGCATACAGCCACCTTATCTTATTAATTTGAGTGAGTGGCTGTGCTCAGGTACTGTGGGAGATATTACATATGCTCTGCATACTGTACGCCCTATTTTGGCTGTGACCCTGAAGACTTGTGAATGTAAAGTTTTATATTTTTAGGAAACAAACATTGTTGAACTTACCTCTTCTTCTCGTGTCCACTGCAGGTGAGCTTAGCCCCTCCTCTTCTCTGAGTACCACCATAGAAAGCTGCCTCCTATAGTGGCACAGGCTCAAGCATGATTCTATTGACACACACCCTCACCCTCTTCTCACTGGATTTGATTGACAGCAGAAGGAGACAATGCTCTTACTGTTACATAGTTACATACAGGGCCGGAACAAGGGGTGGGCAGGAGGGAAGGTGCCCTGGGCACAATGGCTTATTGCAGGGATGTGACTCCAGAGCATAACCCCAAGGCAAGGGGGGGACACAGAAGGTTTTTAACCTTTAATGCAGAAGGCTTTACAACCACTTTAACTACTTAAGAACATTTGGAATTTGAGAATCTTAAACTTATCTGAGTATAACAAAACATTTTTTTTTTAATTTCTGGATTTTTTAAACAAATGTGTTTGAATGGGTATTAATAAAAGGGTGAGAGAGGAAACTTGGAGTTGATTTCAAATACAAGCATATTTTAGCACATAGGACACTTTATTGCAGCCATCCGTGTTGCTGCCCACTGCAGGAAACCATTAGAAGCAATACACCTCTGTTTGTTCTCAAGTGACTAGAAACGTGGGTACTGTTAACTGGCTCTTTTTTTTGTTTATATAAATGTTGTCTTCAGAGAAATACCAAAACATAGTTTATACAACGTGCTGGGTTTGTTTCATTTGGCACAGTATTTCTATAACAGATAACTAAACAGGATTATTTTTAACAACCTGACTGGCATTGCACAACCGTTGGGTATTTTTTTATAATTAACTCTTCATTCCTGACTATTTCTTTATGTGTTTTTTTTTTTCTGAAGTGTATCATGTTATATATACTATGTATGCGTTGGATGGAAAGCACTGGTTCAGCAGATTTCTTTCCTTAGTGCAACTATGAAGGAGCATGGACCTAATTAGAGTCTTCCCAGAGATAAGAACATTAATGTTCTACAAGCCAGGCAGCCATCACCCAAAATAACACATATCACACGAAAAGCAAGGAAGAGGTTAAGACAAAGTTCACATAACTTCTGACTACATGAAATATTCATTTCTTCATAGAGAGCTGAAATGTCTTCTAGGAAAATATTAAATTGGCTATATTTTTAGACGACTCAGAATACTTTAGTCCCCAGATTCTTATTAACTGACTGTTAGCTACGTTCATAGAAAGAGGTTACATATTCTGATGCTGATCTCTCAATGCCTTCAAAGAACAATTAGATAATTGCTAAAAAATGAAGTGTTTACTTATCACTTTGACATCTCAGATAATTACTATATAGATTATAATACAAAGGTGGTGCTAAGCAGGCTCTTTAGTTTTTGAGCACCTGCAAAAATTAGCCTGACACCCTTGCAACATCAAGAAATAATCATGCATCTCTACACCTTTGGACAGAACTAAGAGGTCATAGATGCCTGAAAATGGTTGAAGAGAGCCAGGCTAGAATTATGACAGGCAGCAGAAAGAACAAGCTATCCTATTCTGAATGCCTATGTGATCAAACAGACAATTTAAGCTTGGTAGGAATGCAAAAACTTCTACTTCTGTGCATTTAACTGTAGCTAGCTGACCAGCAGAGGACTATCATTTACTTATATCTATTTCCTGCAGATAAATAGGGATGAAGTGAATGTAAGAAATTAAAATATTTTGTGGTTTCTGAAATCTGTTTGCAGCCATTAAATTAAAGCATTATCACTTTCACTTTTTTCGACAATTACTGCAAAGATCAGTGATGGCAAACCTTGGCACCCCAGATGTTTTCCCATGATGCTCTTGCACTCTGCAGTGTGTAGCTGAGCATCATGGGAAATGTAGTTCCAAAACATCTAGGGTGCCAAGGTTCGCCATCACTGACAAAAAAATCCCAAGAACAGGAATTGAGGGTAAATCTTCCAATGACACTAGTTCTTGTGACAACCAGGAATTCTCTAACTTTGGAGGGTTTCCTCTCACTTCCTATTTTGGATATGGGACAGGGATTCAAGGGAAATCTCTCCAGTGCACAAAAAGCTGGAAAAAACTCTCCCTTACACACAACCGTTTTTCATGACAAGAAAAATGCATTTTTTTTAATTGGTCATTAAAAATGATCGTGTGTAAGCTCCAGAACATTTTTCACGTCGTCGTTTTTCTCGTCATGAAAAACGGTCGTGTGTATGCTTTAACGATGGGGAAAAAACGTACATGCTCAGAAGCAAGTTATTAGAAGGGAAAGTTGCATAATCAGCCCAAAGGGTGGAGCCATTTGAATGGAACTTCCCCTTTATAGTGCCGTCGTACATGTTCTACGTCACCGCACTTTGCTTGAGCATTTTTTTTTCCACGATCGTGTGTATGCAAGGCAGGCTTGACAAGAATCACCTAGAGAAAAACATTGTTTTTTTCCATGACATGAAAAACGATCGTGTGTACGCGGCAAAACTCTATATAAAAAAATATGCCTTTAATTCTACTTCAAAAGATGTCTAGGAAAAAGGAAATTTGCAACAAGGTTTTACTGCAAATTATTCTGTTAGCAAAGGTTTTTTTTTTCCCATGAGAAAAAATAGTGTTCCCAGTTGTAGCATAAAACAGTGAGAATCTTTTAAAGCATAATTAAACTAAAAAAAAAAAAAAAAGTTGTATTTTTACGACGAAGAGACCCTAGTAGTCAGCATGCCTTAAAAAAATCTCAGATGCTGCCATCATTGCCTTGTCCAGACCCCATGAGCACTCCCAGCCACTTGAGCACATGCACTTACAGACCACTTTTACATACAGGTAAGCCTAGCCTACACGGTTTAGGAGATATTTGTAAGAAAGACGGGTACCGATGTCTACGGCGCATATGCCGTAGACAGCGGTGCAGTTGCTCTGTGGAAACTATTAGAAACGGGGAGCGTGCCATTTCTAAAGGCGACCGTGCCATGACTGGTGGCTCCAGCACGCATGAGTGACGTCATTGTAGCTCCAGGCAGTCATAGCACCGTAGCCGTGATACCCGGAACTCACTCTGGGAGAGATGGCAATGACGGAGGAGGGGAACGAGGACCGCTGCAGGGGCTACGATCTCAGGTAAGTAATTCATAATGAGCTGGTATACTATGCATACTAGCTCATTATGCCTTTGTCTTGCAGGGTGTTCTTTTTTTTTTTGCAGAGGGTTTACTTCCTCTTTAATATCTCATGCCAATGCAGTAGGTCTTTGCTACCTTGGAAAAATGGTGCCATAGATACTGTTATTTGCAGCAGCAGTTTTAATGTGGCACCACACATTTTTCTGCAGGTAACAGTTTTTTTTACAGAGATCTATCCCGTGCTCTGAAGAAAGGATTCTGACTGGTTACAATGTTTGGGCACCACCAGCACCCAAGGCCCAATTTTTTATGCGGCTGTGCGACAGTTGTAAAAAAACATACATATGTTGCCCAGGAACAAGCCTCTTCTGTGCAAAAATATTCATGTTGGGTAGAGATGAGCTTCGATGAACATCATATGTTGGATCGTTCGTCGAATTACGAACGCTTTGGGCCGTTCGCGCCAAATTTAAGTTACGTATCATAGCCCATAATTCACTGCGGCAATGCAGTGCATTGCTGGCTGATGATTGGCCAAGCATGCACTATGACCCGCATGCTTGGCCAATCACAGCTTGCAATAAACGGAGAGCCATAATTGGCCAAAGCCAGGGTGGCTTTGGCCAATTATGGCTCAGGGGGTTTAGTACACGCCCCACACTATAAAAGGCCACCTGCAGGTCGGCCTTGTGTAGTGTGTTGCGGTGGTTAAAAGAGAGAAGAGAGAGAAAGAGAGAGTGTAATTTTTAGTAGGTAGATAGAGCAGGCAGGCAAGTCAGTTTAAGTTACAGTGTGTAGAGGATATATATGCATCCCAGGTGTTGTATATATATTTATACACTGTATAGTTTAGCTAGATTAGCTCTTCCTAATTTACTGGCAGGCAGGTGATTGTGCTATCTGCAGTATTCTCATGTGGTGTATTGCCTGTGACCTCTGCAGTGTGCACCATAAATCTATGTGATGTGTACTGCCTGTGTCCTCTGTAGTTTGCATCTAAAGCTACTTGGTGTGTACTGCCTGTGTCCTCTGCAGTTTGCACCTAAAGCTATGTGGTGTGTACTGCCTGTGTCCTCTGCAGTTTTCACCTAAAGCTACGTAGTGTGTGTACTGCCTTTGTCCTCTGCAGTTTACACCTAAAGCTACATAGTGTGTACTGCCCGTGTCCTCTGCAGTGTGCACCTAAAGCTACATGGTGTGTGTACTCTCTGTGTCTGTGCTATTTTTCTCAATGATTTTCATCCATATTGCAGGGACCAGACATTCCATTAAAACCGCAAGCAGTTTTAAATTACTTTTTCTTATAGTAATCTCACAGGCATACTATAGACACCCAGCAGGTACAATATTTAAAGGATTTTTTTTTTCACTTTAAGCATCATTAAAATCACTGTTCCAGAAAAAATACCATTTTAAAAAAAATCCATTGATACATGTTCCCTGGGGCAAGACCCAGGTTCTCAAAGATGTTTTACGACAATAACTTGCATATGGGGCATTAAAATTAGCACTTTTGAATTTGAACGTTTGAGTCCTATAGACGTCAATGGGGTTCTAAATGTTTGCGCGAATGGTCGGGCCGTTCAAAGGTTTTGGTGCGAACCAAACGGGGGGGGGGGGGTGTTCGGATCATCCCTAATGTTGGGCTACAGTGCTTTGGCATTGTCAATACTTGAAACATTATTTTACAAAACTTCTTTGCAGAAATTGTCCCATTTTGGGTGCTGGGTAAATACTGCATTGGCCATTAAATATTTTTTATGTTTATGTTTCTTCACGCTGCTCCTTCAGTTGTGAAATTTTGAATAAAAACTTTACAGTTGTGTGGCCTAACAGTGATTCCTTACTTAGAAATGACCTAGTCTCCCTATTCACCTCTGAAATTCTAACTAACTATTAAAGTGTGCCTTGAAATATGTGCAGATACTACCTCAAAATATTTTTCTTCTTTGTCACAGAGATATTAAAAAAACCTTTTGAATTTATACATCCTGGATCCTGCTCCTTTACTATTAACCTTCTTTTGATGAACACTATTTATGTTTTGAGCAGAAAGAAAATAATATTTCTAGATTATATGTCGGAAAAATAAGAATCTGCTTCAGAGAATGAGGTTCTCTGTCTAAAATCTGTACAATATTTATATCATACTGTATAACTGCCAATATATATTCTAATTACATTATTTCAAGTTAAATCTGCATGCTTTGTCTCTCAGAGATGGTGATCTCTCCAAAATTGGTATGAAAGCTGGCAAATACTTTAATCTGTGCATCTTCTGCATGGAAAAACTTAATTGTAAGGCACAATCTGCTTGTTTTGTCTCTCTTACAAATAGTGGACCGGTTGAAAGGGTTAAAAAGGTATAAAAACCTGGAAAATTGCAATCTTGTTACTCTCCTTCTTGACAACAAAGGCTTCAAAGTTAAGTTTTTTAGTGTCCAAAACAAGGGCACTTATATACATTTTTCAGCAGTAAAATGCCTGCTCTACCCCCCAATATTGTGAACTGTCCACTCCAATTTGATGGTTGGGTTACTAAGCTGTATGCTTTTTCTCAGTGTACAAAAAACACACTAATTGCTTATTTTTTGTAAACTAGACATCTTCCTAATCTTTCAAAAACACTAATATTTTTTGTAGATGCTAAATACCTGCTTAATTTCTCAGAACTTGCAGCCTTTTTAAAAAGGCTTTGAGCTGTGGTGCAAACCTGTTTGTATGACCCCTTTCACAATGAGGCAGTTTTCAGGGGTTTTAGCACTAGAAATAGCCTCTACAGAGCACCTAAAAGCTGCCTCCTATTCTGTACAATGAGTGCTTTCACACTCGGGACGTTAGAAAAAGTCTTGCAAGCAGCATCTTTGGGGTGGCGCCAAAACACCCCTACCCATTCCAGAGCGCCTTAAAAGTGATTTAAAAGCACCATAAACTGGATTGATTTTCCTTTTTTTAAGGTCTCGTTGTCAAGTGACCTTAAAAAACCCATCCCTCTAGCACCTGAAAAGCGCTGCAAAAACGCTGCTAAAGCCCTGGAAAAATGATCAGCGCTGTTTTAGCAGCGCTGCAGTGTGAAAGGGATCTTATTCCCATGCTTGGATGCTAAATTCCTACCCAAATTCTCAGAAAATGCATTGCTGTGCTGTAAACCTGTATGCCATTTCTATCATCAGAGAACATTTTTTTTTTATGGATGCCAAGTACCTGTTTAATTTCTCAGGAATTGCACCCCTTTCAAAAAACACTTTCTAGCTGTGGTGCAAACCTGATTGCTATTTCTATTATCAGTGCACAAAAAAGACAGTGGGCCAGATTCACAGAGCCGTAACTCCTGTCTAACTGGTGTTAGACCGGAGTACTTTCTAATTACGCACGTTTATTCACTAGTTTGAATCCTCAAACCATTAAAAGACGGCTTTGCGCTTCAATCCGACTGGCTTACGTGTTCGTACGCCTTCGGATCTACGCTGCAATATAATTGCGGCCGCTGGGTGGACTTCCCGTCGTTTTCCGCGTCGGGGTATGCAAATGAGCTTTTGCCGTCGATCCCCGAAATTACGATCTTCAATCGCAATCTCTTACAGCATCTTTAGTCATCTTTTCGCTGCGTAATGTTATACCAGCTTTTAGCTGGTCTAATATTAGACAGCCCATGTTAAGTATGGCCGTCGTTAATGCGTCGAATTGCAACGTTTTCAGACGTCTTTTATTATTTTTTACGTAAGTCGTCCGGGAATAGGAATGTCCGTAAACGACGCTACTCAAAAAAAAAATTACGTAACGACGTTATTTCGCACAATGCACGTCGGGAAATTTATGAACGGAGCATGCGCAGTTCGATCGCCGCGGGGACGCGCCTAATTTAAATGCTTCACGCCCCCTAATCGCGTATTTCGATTACGCGGCGAGAAATAGACCTATGCCGCCGTATCGTACGGGCAAAAATCTACCAGAATTCGTTGTAGAGCCTGGTAAAATACGGCTGCGTAGCGGATCTCGGATACGCTGCGCAAATGTACGTGTACCTGAATCTGGCCCAGTGTTTTTATTATGCTAACTGCCTTTTCCATTGCTCATTAATTGCAGCTTGTCTATACTGGCTTTATAAATTTGCTGCAGAGTTTTAAAATGTGACCTTCAAAACTGTTCAATTTTTCAGTCTTCAAACATAGAATAAAGCTCTAAATGTACTATTTTTTGTTTTACATGTAATCTGCCTGCTTGTTCCCTCTGGAATAGTGGAATAGTAAAAAAGCTTCAAGAAACAGAATCACATTTTTGTAGTTGTTTACTGTAGCTACGTGAGGGGTACCAGTGGAGCACGGGGGGGCAGAGAAGCACAAGGGTACAGAGGAGCATGGGGGCGGACAGAGAAGCATGTGGGGGAACAGAGGAGCAGGGGGAGGACCGGAGGAGCAGGGGGAGGGGGCGACAGAGGAGCATGGGGGACCAGAAGGAGCACGGGGGAGGGGACAGACAGCTGACTCAACAGCTTTGGCCTGGGAGTTTCTCACTTCTGCCTAATCTTGCTGATTCTTTGCCCCGGGTGAAATAATGTCTAGCTTCCCCACTGGTACTGCCTATCAGAGTACCAGTACCAGCCGTTCTAATTTAATAAAGTAGAATGGCTAGTGAAGGGGGTTGGCCGGCCGGGGGAGCGGGTTTGTCCCGCTGCCATGGGAGAAACCTGTCAAAGTGGGCCTGTCTGGATGAAGTCCAAGGCCAAATTTGTTTCCCAGTCCAGCCCTGACTCCATGCATCTATGTATTTACTGAATATTTTAGAAATGGTATTTCATTGCAGATGATTCCTGCTTATGTTTTTCATCATGTATTCAGTTTCGAATTGACCAAGTTATAAAATGTTATTAAAGCTGTAAAAATTCAAAGTCACTTCTAGCAATGAGCGAAATATTTTTCCCAAAATGGGATTTGCAAAAATCAGACTTGTTGCAGAACACTGATGCACCTGGGTAAACCAATCACTTTTATGGAACTTGATAAAGAGATACCTTTGATTGTATATTAGTTCACTAATCATTTACCAATATGAAAATCTTGTACGGAGGGCTCCCCTTGGCAGTTAATGAGAAAATGACTCAGTGGGGACCCTGCTTTTATGGACAAGTAAGGCCTTGAGGAATTATGGGGCAAGAGTCATAGGCCTAATATAAACTCCCTATACATTGTTATTAGGGTAGTGTCTAAAAAGAAAGTATATTTGTTCCTTATCAAAGCTGTGATGTTACTGGCTGTAGCGAGTAGGGTAATATGAATCTCATCCGCCACTTCCCCATGAAATATCACATTTATTGAGATTTACTCACAACTGGTCTACAAACAAAAATACATATTTTCTGACTGGAAGAAAGAGAATAAATATTGAGATAGGGAAAATAAACTTTACTGTGAAAGCTGTGAAACTGTGGAATGGTCTTTCAGAGCATGTGGTTTTATCAAATACCGTAATTTCATTAAAAAAAAATGATGCCTCCCTAAAATAATTAACACATTTTTATAATACTAAAGATACGTGGGGTTGATTTACTAAAACTGGAGAAGGTAAATCCTGGAGCAGCTGTGCATGGTAGCCAATCAGCTTCTAAGTTTAACTTGTTCAGTTAAGCTTTGACAAAATAAAAATGGAAGCTGATTGGTTTCTCTGCAGAGCTGCACCAGATTTTATACTCTCCAGTTTTAGTAACCCCCATAGACTACTGATCCAGGTGTTGACCTTATTTATCTGACTACCACTGGGTTTCAGAAACAAAGGTTTCCCTTAATGTAAATTAGGTCATGTTTTCTCTTGTTTGTCTAGGGCAGTGATGGCGAACCTTGACACCCCAGATGTTTTGGAAGTATATTTCCTATGATGTTCATGCTTTCTGCAGTGTAGTTGCGCATCATGGGAAATGTAGTTCGAAAACATCCGGGGTGCCAAGGTTCGCCATTACTGGCCTAGGGTCTCTGAAAAGTGGAAATATTTGTTTAATTGAGATTAAGGCCAATAGACACATGTCCTTTTTTTCATTCTACTTTTGTAGTTACTGTATGAGGAGGCTTTATCCTATTTATCTTATCTTTGTACTGTTATCCTTGGTTGTGCTGATTAAATGATAATACTCCTTATTTTCATTCATTAAAAAATGCTTTGTATGCTCACATTTTCCAAGGCTTAACTTTGAAGTGGTATGCCTATATAAGCACTCTATGCAAGGAGTTTATTTTGGTGTTTCACACTGAAGCTGGTTTGAATTAAAATGCTAATCACTCATAATATTCCAATCAAAGTTAACTCATGTAATAACTCATAGTTATGCTTTAATCTTTATTTGTTAGCAGTTGCTAAGCATTATAATACTGGCAATTGCATTTGTTAAAATTTGACTGTGAACACAATTTGGCCAGCTCAGACATATACCTAACGCTGCCAGCTACATATTATATGACTGAGAAAGTATATTAAGGATTGTTTTTTTCTTGGTGTTGAAAAATGACCTGGGAAACTTTTTTTAACATCATGAAAATAACAACTAAATGGCAGATGTGATTAAATATTTGCTGTTTTCCCCTTGATTCTCTTTGTAAATATGACCACAATCCAGGGTACCCAATATCTACTCAATTGCCCTTTAGTGACCATTAACGTTTGGTTGTTCTTTGACCTACTGCTGTTAATTATCCCTGTTTTTTTAATATACTGACAGGGCTAATATGGATGCGTGGCCTTTTGAGATCACCCTTTGTGGGATTTTTGCAATGTGGCACAGTTTTTTGACATTCAATTAAATGTTTTTGCGTGATTACCACCAATCCAGCATCATATCCGAGTGGGAGGGCAGACCTCCGGTATACGCCAGGTTTGTGTACGTTTTCACATCACTTCCAGCGTCTCCATGTGGCTCTCCATCACTTCTGGTGCGCTCCTTTGACATCTAACGTCACGTCCAGTGTGACAGCATTTACGTACCAGCATTCTTGAGCGTCATCACCTCGTTTTGGTGCCATAATTTTGGAGCAAAAGGAGGTTCAGGGAGATATAAAGGAATGCTATCAGCATTCATTGTTGTCTGGTCTAATTTGATAGAGTGAGAGGTTTGCTGACTAATCCCCTTTGCAGGTAATTTGGCTTATTGTAACCATGGATAGGTTGGTTTTGAAGAACTTGATGAATTTTTTGCCTGACTTTGGTTATCTGTCTGATTTAACTACATGCCGACCGCCCGCCGTCATATTACTGCGGAGCAGTGGCTCTGTCTCGCGGGAGCACGTAGCTCTACGTCCTCCCTTTAGAGACTTGTAGGGCGCGCGGGCCCCCGAGTCCCGCGCGCGTGCCCGGCGGGTACGATCGCCGCCGGGCACCCGCGATTGCTCGTTACAGAGCGGGGAACGGGAGCTGTGGGTGTAAACCCACAGCTCTCGTTCCTGTCAGCGGGGGAAACGCTGATTTTCTGTTCATACAATGTATGAACAGAAGATCAGTGATTTCCCCTAGTGAGGCCACCGCCCCATACAGTTAGAACACACCCAGCAACACACTTAACCCCTTCCCTGCCCCCTAGTGTTAACCCCTTCACTGCCAATGGCATTTTTATAGTAATCCAATGCATTTTTATAGCATTGATCGCTATAAAAATGACAATGGTCCCAAAAATGTGTCAAAAGTGTCCGATGTGTCCGCCATAATATCGCAGTACCGAAAAAAAACGCTGATCGCCGCCATTACTAGTAAAAAAATAATAATAATAAAAATGCCATAAAACGACCCCCTTTTTTGTAAACGCTATACATTTTGCACTAACCAATCAATAAACGCTAATTGCGATTTTTTTTACAAAAAATATGTAGAAGAATACGTATCGGCCTAAACTGAGGAAAAACATTTTTTTTATATCTTTTTTGGGGATATTTATTATAGCAAAATGTAAAAAATATTGCATTTTTTTCAAAATAGTCGCTCTATTTTTGTTTTTTAGCGCAAAAAATAAAAACCGCAGAGATGATCAAATACCACCAAAAGAAAGCTCTATTTGTGGGAAAAAAAGGACGCCAATTTTGTTTGGGAGCCACGTCGCCCGACCGCGCAATTGTCAGTTAGAGCGACGCAGTGCCGAATCACAAAAAGTGCTCTGGTCTTTGGACAGCAATATGGTCCGGGGCTAAAGTGGTTAAGGGTGGTTTTTCCAAAAATGTTGATGTTTTACAATTATATCTTTGATTCTTATTAGATGGACCAATAATGGGCATCCCTTTCTATTTCATTATCCATCTCTATTGTATTACCAGTTGATCCAACT
Source organism: Rana kukunoris (assembly GCA_029574335.1). Classification (NCBI taxonomy): domain Eukaryota; kingdom Metazoa; phylum Chordata; class Amphibia; order Anura; family Ranidae; genus Rana; species Rana kukunoris. The sequence continues at coordinate 304,167,791 of CM056051.1, read as the reverse complement.
TTATCCATCCATATTTTGGAGTCAATTCTACTGAATACACAGATCTGAACCAAAGCCAATGTAGTGTGCTGTATGTTCTCTGTCAATCTGGGAAATTTAAGTAAATTTGTATTTGTTTAAAAATATATTTGGGTGTGTGTTTGTTCTTCTAAAATCCTTTATTTCTCATTTCAGTAATCATATATGCAGCGCCTAATAATACATTCTCCTGAAGAAGCCATTGAAATGGCGAAACATGTAGAGATTTAATCAGTTTGCACGTCTGCTTGTATTATAGGATAATTTTTGAATGTACCTTTTTGTATTCATATTTTAACCTATTCAATTTATATATTTGTCAATTTATTTTTTATTTTTTGCACCTAAAAAGTCACATAAAAACTCTTCTCTACAGTATATGCTACTATTGTAGCGCTGGATGATGATTAAGGTTTAAAAACGAAATATCTAGTGAAAAAAAAAGATTATGAACCATATATAGATCACCAAGTGAATGATGTGTTAACTGAATCAATAAAAAAGACGAAGCAAGATTTTGCGAAAAACGCGTCGGGATACTCCACTGCTGCCATGCACATTTGATCAAAGTTTTTTCCTTCCACTTTCATGTAAGTGTTTCCAACCATTATTAAACGCTCATTGCCTACAGTATTACGCTATGTGCTTCTTCTGTTCTACTCTTTTCCATCTCATCGGGTTTACGGTCTGACCATCCGTGGGTCATTATCTTCAAGCATATACGTCTTCTCCATTTCATTAGTGGATTTACTGTCTTTTGCCCTGAGAAGATCTGTTCCTGCATTGATACACCTATCGAGCATATTCAGCCTTGTTGACCCTTTAAGCGTATGCTTATTTGGGTTCAACACTATTGGTAAGCCTCTGTACAATTGGTGGCGGTTTTCTTCACAAGTGTGCATCACGTTCAAGTGTGAAAATATTGCATGTTTTCCCTGATCTAAGAACGATTAACCTAGTCGTACACATCAATCAAGTTTTTTCCAGTTTTCACATATGTTTGGACTTTTTTATTGATTCAGTTAACACATCATTCACTTGGTGATCTATATTTGGTTTATAATCAGTTTTTTTCACTAGATATATAGTTTTTAAACCTTAACCACTTAACCCCCGGACCATATTGCTGGTCAAAGACCAGGCCACTTTTTGCGATTCGGCACTGCGTCGCTTTAACTGACAATTACACGGTCGTGCAACGTGGCTCCCAAACAAAATTGGGGTCCTTTTTTTCCCACAAATAGAGCTTTCTTTTGGTGGTATTTGATCACCTCTGAGGTTTTCAGTTTTTGCGCTATAAACAAAAATAGAGCGACAGTTTTGAAAAAAAATATTATTTTTTACTTTTTGCTATAATAAATATCCCCCAAAAATATATATAAAACAATTTTTTTCCTCAGTTTAGGCCAATACGTATTCGTCTACATATTTTTCGTAAAAAAAAAAATCGCAATAAGCATTTATTGATTGGTTTGCGCAAAGGTTATAGAGTTTACAAAATAGTGGATAGTTTATGGCATTTTTCTTAATATGTTTTTTTTTACTAGTAATGGCGGCGATCAGCGATTTTTATTAGCCCTGAGATATTATGACAGATTTTTGGGACCATTGGCATTTTTATAGCGATCAGTGCTATAAATACATTGATTACTATAAAAAATGTCACTGGCAGTGAAGGGGTTAACAGTAGGGGGCGAGGAAGGGGTTAATCATGTTCCCTGGGTGTGTTCTAACTGAAGGGGGGTGGATTGACATGGGTAAATGACAAATCGCTGTTTATACATTGTATGAACAGACGATAGGTAATTTCCCCCTGGCGGTTCTCGCTCTGTAACGAGCGATCACTGGTGCCCAGCGGTGATCGCGACCGTTGGGCACGTGCGTCGGCGTCCTTTTCCATTGGTTCACTGGTTTTTGTAGCTGCTCACTATTTAGATTATTTTGTTTTGTATATGCTACTATTTACATAGGGATTTGATGCTAATTTTATTCTCAGTTGCCCTGCTAAAGTCTTTTCTCCTAGTTTTATCTGCCTATAGATTGGTATATCAGGTAGAGCTACAGTGGTGATGTCATCATGCCCACTGGGCTGATGATCATGATTATCTGTGTTATATGCAATTTTATAACTGTCTGTAAGTCATTTTAAAGTGGTTGTAAACCCCACTTTTTGACTTTTACCTACAGCTAAGCCTATAATAAGGCGTACCTATAGGTATAAAGAATATCTCCTAAACCCGTACGGCTGATTGCAGCGGTGCATGCGCAGGGGGGAATCCACGGCGAAAGGACCGGCATCCGCCGGACCTTGCCGATTTGAAATCTCCCGCGTGCACGCGCGGGAGTGACGTCATCACCGCTCCAGCCAATTACAGCGCTGGAGCGGCGATACCCGGAAGACACGCCGAGTCCAGATGACATCTCGCTCGGCGTGGACCAGGTAAGTTCTCTTCTCCTCGTTCAGAGGTAAGTATTTCATAATGAGCTATTATGCGGTGCATACTAGCTCATTATGGCTTTTGCCTTGCAGGTTTAAAAAAAAAATGTATATGCAGTTTACAACCGCTTTAAGCTTATTAAAGTTTTTTTAAACAACTACACTATGAGATCCTCCTTTGCCTTTATTTTATACTGAGTTTTATAAATGGATTGCCCTGCTTGAATATTTTCCTCCTGGTTCCTGGATAACATTATCCATCCATCCCAGTGGGTTATTGCCCAAAAGCGCAGCCAGACCTCCATCCTTGACGTATTACCTGCTGGTAAGCGGCTTGTCAGTTTGAGTGTGCATCCCAATGCTGAGTTCTGTTCACACTGGATCACTGGAATTTGGTGATACATGAATTTGCTCATGGACTTTTTGCACTGAGCACCTTTCTATGGAGATTCCTTTTTTTATTTTTTTGCACATATTAATGATTGATTTGTTTGTTTCTAACACATAATTGTTCTGTTATCTTTTTTATCCATTTGCACTTTATCTGGATAGTGCACTATAATTTTGGTTATATTGGCAGATTTGTATATCTGTTCAACTAGCCTTTGGATGTAACACTTACTAGACAGCATACCATGTCAGCAATGCAGTTTGGTTGCCAACACATTACCCTCCAGCTCACTGGACAATAAAACATTTATGATTACTCACCCTCACTCCGCTCGGTTGACAGAAATGTGCAATGTAGTAGTGCCCTGGTTGGCTTACAATGCTTTATATCCCTTTTATATAAACACAGAATTAAATAATAATATTAGAATATTTAAAATACATTTATAATCTTGTAAATGCACTGAATTAAATTGTGATTATTTTTCTATTATTCAGGTGATTTTTTTTTAAGGAGTCATATATAAGTATAGGTGTTGACAGTTAATATGTACGAAAGAATGATATTGGGTACACCATACACCAAAATAAGCACCTTAGATAGAAGACATGGAAAACAAAACAGTTTGTGAAAGCAAAAGGAATAGTTGGGAAGAGGTAGGGGTGAAGGTCAATACAATAAATTATAGCTGTTTAACCTAGCCAATGTATAATGTATAGTGTTTTTTTGCATCTGCCATATTTGATATCAGGCAGCACACTAAGTAACGTCTTATATGCCTTTTATTTTGTAGAAAATGTATAATTTTTTTTGTAAATTATATACATTCCCAGGTAGTATTATGATGTTTTTTATAGTATCATGTTATGTTTTTTATAGTATTATGTAATATTTTTATTGATGGTTTTGTCCTGAGTGATGTCTCACCTCTAAAATGGAGAGATCTCGCTTCAATACAAAACAAAGTTGGCTGCAGTGTAGAGTAGGTTCCGGCATTTGTATGTTCCGGTGTCACTCTCCTGCGTGATTGCTTAAATAGGAACGAGGTGTGTGACGTCCGATACTTGAGCCTCCTTTCCCCGTAGAAGCCCGTTTGGATGAAACGCCGTGTCGGGTGGAGCTAAGTATCGCAGGCGTCACCATGTTCATTAGCTTACCAGCTGGCTGATTTGATCGATCGCGCGCCTAGCTGGAAGCATCTGCACACACAAAAACTTTTTTTGAATTCATGCTGAGAACCCGCATATGTGCAGGGTGAAGGACTGTTGTTTTTAATTTTGTCAGTGTAAAACTGAATAAACTGTCAGTTTCTTTTTAAACCTGTTACACTATGGAGTTCCTTTTTTCCCTATCTTTTATGATATCCTCAATCAAGCTGAGCATCTGAGCTACCCCTTGGAGTAAAACATCTCTTGGAGTGAAAAATCTCTTCAACCTTTCTGAGTAGTCCTGAGCTGTCAGCAGTGGAGTGATTTCTAGGACCCAGCCGCGGATAAGTGTGTTGAATGCTTTACTGACCCTTGGAAGGGTCCAACATTGCGGTAAGCGGCCATCTATCACTCCCTTACATAGAACAGATGAGGGTCATCATTGGAATTATCTACAACACTACATTGGGAAATTTCCTATGAACTGTGTTTCAAAGGCATTAGGAAACAAGTTTTTGAGCACCTAATAATTGGAATCCTATTTGGGACGTTGTACATTCCTTTTTCACATATTATTTGTATTTAGTTTCACCATTTGCAGGTTGCTGTGGAAACACATATTTTTCTATACATATGTCACATTGTTGCGCGCCTTTGTCCTTTGTATATATATATATGTCTTGTGGAGCCCTATATTGGGCTTCTTTGTATTAAGGTGCAGCATTTTTCACTTTTATTTTCAATTTTTTCACGTTTTTTTTACAACTATATATCAATCATTCAAGGGGTGGTAGCGCGGATTGTTTTTTGTCTTTAATGAATATAATGACTATTTAATCAAATTCATCTCCAGGCCTTTTCTGTCACTTTCTGTAACAATCAGTATTTTTTTGCTAGAAGATTACTTAGAACCCAAAAACCAATGTTAATTTTGAGGTCAAGTTTCGATTTCGTTTTAGTCATAGTCTTTTGACTAAATGCAATTTTAGTTTTAGTTGTATTTTAGTCATCTGATTTGTTTTAGTTGTGTTTTAGTCAACTAACATTTCCAAAATATTAGTCAACTAAAGTGTTCAGTACATTTTAAAATGGACTAAAATCGAATAGGTTTAGTTAAAGTGTTACCACAACACTTCATATTCCTAATATGTGCCTGCTGTACCATGTATGGAAAAGTATCCTGTTCTCTTTGTATTGCTTTCATATTAGAACCTGACCACACTAAGCAGGAGAGCACACCATGGTCAGTTCTCTAGGTATGCTGGGAACATGGTGTATTCTCCTCCAATGATAAGACTTGTCTTGACAGGCCCCGGCTGCACAGCCATTTACTGGGATGCTTAGTGTGCTACTGCTTTTCTCCCCCCTCTTATAAATCTTATATATCTATACAAACTTTTTTCCTTTAATTTCTATTTTAACCACTAGCCTACCACCCGCCATCATATGATGGCGGGATGAGGAGGCTCTCATTCTGGATGGACTTCATATGACGGCTTCACCTTCCCAAGCCACTAGGGGGAGCGCAGCGTCACTGGGGACCCTGGCAAGCGTGATTGTTCAGTAACTAAGCAGGACCGTGGATCTGTGTCCTGTCAGGGAGAGGAGACCGATGGTGTATCTCTTGTACATAGGGACACCGATCGGTCACCACCCCCCACTTGTGCTGATACATACCACCTGAGCGCAGTTAGTGTCACTGCACGTTTGCTGTTACATACCACCTGAGCACATTTGGTGTCACTGCAGTGTGCTGTTACATACCACCTGAACGCAGTTGGTGTCACTGCGCTTGTGCTGTTACATAGCACCTGAACGGAGTTGGTGTCACTGCACGTTTGCTGTTACATACTACCTGAGCACATTTGGTGTCACTGCACCTTTGCTGTTACATACCACCTGAATGCAGTTGGTGTCACTGCGCTTGTGCTGTTACATACCACCTGAACGCAGTTTGTGTCACCGCGTTTGTGCTGTTTCATACCACCTGAGCACAGTTAGTGTCACTGCACGTTTGCTGTTACATAAAACCTGAGCGCAGTTAGGCCTCGTACACACGAGCGGATAGATTTGTTCAAATGTGTCGGCCCGACCGTTTCCAGCAGATGCGGCAAATCTGTCTATTGGTCTGCTGTGCGTACACACGATCGAATAGAAATCTCCCCGGACCAGAACGCGTGCACGTAAACCAAGTACGACGTCACTATAAAGGGGAAGACCAAAGCTTACGGTGCCGCCCTCTGTTCCTATTTTGCTAGTAACGTGTTAGCAAATGTTTGGTTAGAGTCGATTCGCGCTTTTCGGTCTCTGCGCTTTACAGGTCGTATTCTTGGGTTCAGTGTGTGCTTGTGGGTGCGTATTTGGCAGTCAGTGCTGGCTGTCAGGTCGTTTCTGCTTTGCAATGGCGTCCTGTCCGCGGGTATCTGTTTGTCGAGCGTACTTTGCAGGTATTGCTGGATTGGGGGGTGCTTTCTGTTTGAGTGTGTTCTTGACTGACCAGCCGGCCGGTTTGAAGCCATTATGGAGCAGCAGCGTAACTTTGCTAGAGTTCGTGCTGGATATGGGCTTGCTTCTGGATGTTATTATTATTCCAGACCTTTGGCCAGGAACAGGGGGAGGAGGAGTTCCTGGGCCAAGAATTGGTTGCACCAGCGTGACCGATTCTCTCATATGCCTCTGCTTAGGGAAATCCGGGAGAATAATCCTGATGACTTCAGGAACTTTCTCCGTACGACGGACCCTGTTTTCAACCGTCTGCTGGATCTTCTGTCCCCCTATATCACGAGGCAGGACACTGTGATGCGCAAAGCGATCACGGCCGAGCAGGGGCTTATTGCCACGTTGCGGTACCTGGCGACTGGGAGGAGCCTGCAGGACCTCAAGTTCTCAACAGGCATCTCTCCCCAGGCGCTTGGGATCATCATACCGGAGACGTGTGCTGCTGTCATACAAGTCATGCAGGAGGAGTATCTGAAGGTAAGTTTCCTCTTTTATGAAGCTCACAATCTCTGTCTTTATTAATTGTAGCAATTGTTTTTTTTTTGCCATTTGTTCCCTAATGACCATGATTTTTCGATGCTGTGTGTTGAATGTTCCCTTTTCTCCCCATGCATGCATGTTGATAAGCTTTCCATGTTCTTTTTGTTGGGCTACCTACATATTTTTTCCTTGCATCACTATTAACCTGTACAGCATGCTATCCTAGGGACAAACACACCTAGACTTTTTTTTTTGTGTGTGTGGCATATTTTTCTTTGCTGCATTGTAGTTCAACCCCAACCCCCCCTAAAATGTTGCCCCATCAGAGGGGTGGGGAGTGTGATAATAAGTGGGATTTTTTTGTGGCCACAACTCCACCACAATAATAATATAAAATTGTTAATACTGTGATGTTGCACAAGGATGGTTTTTGTATTGTGTTTGCAATGTTTATGTGCCTAAGTACTAATTATATTTTTTTTTTGTCCCCACAGTTTCCCTCCACGCCACAGGAATGGCAGACTGTGGCTTCCCAATTTGCCCTTCGTTGTGATTTTCCGAACTGCGGAGGAGCAATAGATGGGAAACACGTCCGCATAGTGCCACCACCCTGTTCGGGGTCCTACTATTTTAACTACAAAGGTTTTCATAGTATCGTGTTGATGGCGGTGGTGTCGGCATACTACGAATTTTTGTATGTGGACGTGGGAAGAACGGCCGGCTGTCTGATGGGGGAGTGTTCGCGCGGACTGAATTTTACACCCGTCTACAAACTGGTGGTCTTGAACTGCCACCGGATGAAGACAATGTGGAAGGACTTCCGTTTGTTTTTTTAGCGGACGAAGCTTTCGGGCTTGGACCTCACCTCATGCGGCCTTTTCCCCAGAGGACTCTTACCCCGGAGAGGAGGGTTTTCAATTTTAGGCTATCCAGGGCCCGGAGGGTAGTCGAGAATGCCTTTGGGATACTCGCCAGCCGGTTCCGCCTGTTCCAGACAGCGATACACCTGGCGGAATATAAATTGAACCATGTTGTTTTTGCCTGTTGCATATTGCACAATTTTTTACGCAGGCATTCCCAGACTTACCTACCCAACATCGGTGCTGAGGCAGGACTACCCTCAGATACCCTTCCTGGGCTGGACACTGGTCGCGTTGGCTCGGCCACCCAATCTGCTCGTGAGGTACGCGACAAATATGTTGAGTACTTCATAGGTCGGGGGGCCATAGCTATGCCAGATCATATTTCTTTCTAATTCGGCCCCCAAAAGAAAGAAATATTACAAAATATAATAAATAATTTGACCATTGGACTCTATATACAGTTGTTTGTCATTATTGCTTTTTCTATTTTTCTCTGTCTTCTTGGTTATCGAACTAGTGCACTTCTAGTGCCAAATGTAATTGTCATGTTTTAGTAAATAACCACAATTGTACATTACAGGCATACCCCACTTTTAAGTACACAATAGAAGGGTCACTTCTGCACACAAACCAATGAGCTTCCAGCATTTCTAAAACCTGGCTTAACTGAACAAGCTGGTGTTGTAAGAATATTGGTTTTTATGCAGAAGTGAGCCTGATATTGCGATTTGCAGCGGTAATAAATAAACCCTAGTGTGTACTTAAAAGCGGGTTATGCCTGTAGTTACAAGTCACTCATCTACAAACTGTGTATTGAGCATATATAAAGAACAAGCCACTAATTTTAGCGTTTAAATATTTTACTATAAACTTTTTTTTTTTGCCAAAATTTTACATTTTTGGAGTAAAAAATATATATTTTTTTTTTTTTTATAAAAACTATTATAGATTTTACAAAACTTTTTTTTACAAAAATATAGAAAAAATAGTACAAAAAAACAAATTACAAAGTACAACAACGTAATTACTACAACAGTCTCCCAATGTCACCCCGGAACACGCCAAATTTGGAAGATGCACACATTCTGTGTGTGAGTGAGAGGGCCCAAATGGGGTTTATATCCTGACCTCACATGACAAATGTCCACATGTGCTATCTGGCATCATCGGTGATCAATGCATGTGGTTTGTGGGTGCAAACCCTTCCCTCTCACCTGCTTGAGAGAAGGGAGGAAGGGGGTGTACCCACAAAGCAAAGACAATCGATAACCTGTGATGGCAGATAGCACATGTGGACACACTGTGTGTGCATCTTCATATTTTTTTTTGCTTTTCAAGACGGATGGGTGATGGGGGGGGCGGGGCAGGGGGATTTAGTCTTTGATACGGCCCATCATATCAATAATATTTTTAAAATTTTGCTCAATTACAACCATTCTTTGCCTCATATTATCCATCTCTGTGCTACACTCCATAATTTGTTGTATGACAATTTGTGCACTTGCACATGTAAAAAGTGGACTACTGGATGTGCTTGCAGCATCTTCATCCCCTATAAAAAAATAAAAAATAAAATAAAAAAACATTAGTAATGTGCAGGCCTATCTACACCTCTTTATCCCTGTGAAGCTGCGGTGACACTGACCTGTTGTGCTACTAATCTCCACCTCCCCATCATCCACAACTTCGCCTTCTTCCACAATAAATCCTTCTTCTACAACTCCTCCTTCTTCAATAAATCCTCCTTCTTCAACAACTCCTCCTTCTTCAATAACTCCTCCTTCTTAAATAACTCCTCCTTCTTCTACAACTCCTCCTTCTTCAATAACTCCTCCTTCTTCAATAACTCCTCCTTCTTCAATAACTCCTCCTTCTTATTCACCAACTCCTTCTTCTTCTTCACCAACTCCTTCTTCTTCTTCACCAACTCCTCCTTCTTCTTCTTCACCAACTCCTTCTTCTTCACCAACTCCTCCTTCTTCTTCAACAACTCCTTCTTCTTCTTCAATAACTCCTCCTTCTTCACCAACTCCTCCTTCTTCTTCAACAACTCCTTCTTCTTCAATAACTCCTCCTTATTTTTCAATAACTCCTCCTTCTTCTTCCATAACTCCTTCTTCTTCACTAAATACTCCTTCCACATTTTCCTCTTCCTCATCTCTCCCTTCCACCACTCCTTCTTCTACCTGGTCCTCCTCCTCCACATGGCTAGATTGTTTCTTATGAGAGAGTTTGGGCCTCCTTGCCTCCTCAAATTGCTGTCCTGTTCTTTCCCCTAGAAATATCAGGAAACAAAAGGTATACTTATCAGCACACAGATATTGGAGGAGGGCATTAATAAATCATAATCATTGCGTCAAAGTGTGTTAAAAAGTTTTGATTATTGGCTTCCGCCACCAAACCTTACCTTGTTTTTATAATGACTTCTCCCAAGCTGTGATAATGACCCTTTTTAGCGAAGGGACACACATGGAAGCAGGGGCGGACTGACAACTCATGGGTCCCCCGGGCAATAGAATATTAGGGGCCCCCAGGCTTACAAATGCCCACTAAGCCAGGTGGCAGTATAGAGGCGGGGCAGCTAAAATCTCAGTCAGTAGTTTCACATCAAAAGCATGTAGGCTTTGGACATATCAGGGACAGTTGAGCAAAATATTCTGATTTTTACATACTGTCCCTGGTTTTAATGAGCCTGGCATCTCTGATGGGGCCCCCTAGGGGCATGGGGCCCTCGGGCAGTGCCCGAGTTCCTCAGTGGTCAGTCTGCCCCTGCATGGATGCCCCTTCCTCATAAAATAGGTGTCAGAGACTGTTAAAAATTAATCTCATTATGGGGGAGACACAGGTGCTCTTGAGTCCAGATGTCAATCCAGCTGCTTATTCTCACTGTGTGAATGAATCCTGTTTGTCTTCTAATAAGTTAGGAAATCTACATTATTTTATCCACAATGTGTAATAACTATTCTATAAAAGCCAAATAGCCATGTCCTGGTGTGCTGTTCCTAGGACATAGTATTTGTGTGAAACGAGGTGATGTAACGATGTTTCTAAAGAACGATCGTGCAAAACTTCTTTTTTGCTTTTTTGTTTTTACAGGAAAAATAAAAAAAAATGTGTTCCAAAGTACAACCAGTACAACAAGGCACATGCAGAAATATACATAGCAAACAATGATATCACACAATTGCAAACCACCCCCCCCCCCAAAAAAAACACCTACTTTTATCCAGGATTTTCTTTATCTTCCGAAACTGGTGTGGCTCACGCAACTTCAAATCGGACCAGCGCTTGCGTAGCTGCTCTTTGGACCTGCTCACCCCAAAGATCTCAGTAAGCCTCTTCGCCACCTTGTCCATAATTTTGGCCTTACGGCGGTTCGGGGTGCTGTATGGGCCATAATCCCCATCATAATCCTTCCTGCGCAGGATGTGTACCATCTCCACCATCTCCTCAAAACTCATATTCGTGGCCTTGTACCGTTTGCTCCTTGAGCGGGACGTTCCTGGCTGTGTCCCTTCCTGATCCTCATGAGAGGATAATGCACGCTCGTGTGACATCGCCATCTTTTCGTTTCACAGTGACAAGGGGCGTGGAAAAGAGGAAAAGTTCCGTCATGGGCGTGGACGAAGGCGGCGTTTCACGCATGCGCGGATGAATACGTCGTGTTTAGGCGGAGCTTACTCGCGTGGTAAAACGATGACATACACATATGCCGGTAACTTGCAATATGAGGCCCTGGATGTTGAAACATGTAATGGGGGAGTTAAAAGCGGGCAGAGACATTGCGAACGAAGAGGGCGGCGGTATATCTTTGCGCGGCCTATATAAGGATATCGACGTGATTACGTCGGTTACGCGGAGATTACTCGAGCGTACGCGAGGAGCTACAGAGACGAAGGTAAATTACAACATGGGATCAGCAGAGGCCTCTAAACTTTTAAACCCCATGGGGGGGTGGGGGTTTGGGATGTTGTTAGGACCGTTTGCGCTATTTAGGTAGCTTGGGGCCCCCAATGCGAGTTTTGGCCAAAACTGCTTGGACACATCACTACATATATATATGACAATGCTCTACCTCTTTATTTTTGTCTTGTGTATTCACATCATGCATGTATTGTTCTGTATTGGTTGGACAGAGGTAATTAGGTAGTGTATTAGCTCATCAATGCTGTGTGAGGGGCATGATATCTACACATGAAATAGTGCCTTGATGATTGGTAACATAAAAAAATTGTCGATGATTAGAGATGGCATGTATTTATTTTCATGTTACCAAAGGGTCTGCATGTTCCAAAAATGAGTTGCACAACAATGGAGCGGAGCTGGCCAGCATTGTAGCAGCAGGACACATTGGGGGTTATTTACTAAAGGGAAATCCACTTTGCACTACAAAAAAAATGCATTGTAAAAAAAGGAGCAAAAAAAAAATGCATTGTAAAAAAAGGTGCAAAAATAATAAAAATGCATTGTAAAAAAAGGTGCAAAAATAATAAAAATGCATTGTACAAAAAAGGTGCAAAAAAAATGCATTTTTTAAAAAAGGTGCAAAAAAATGCATTGTAAAAAAAAGGAGCAAAAAAAAATGCATTGTAAAAAAAAGGAGCAAAAAAAATGCATTGTAAAAAAAAGGTGCAAAAATAATAAAAATGCAGGGCCAGATTCACAGAGCGATTACGCGTGCGCAACTGCTGTTGCGCGTGCGTAAGTCTAAATGTGCGCGTGCGTATAGTTGGACGCGATTCACAAAACAATATACGCCAGAAATCTACGTTTTTTGGTCCGGCGTAATTGAGTTAGACATTCGCTTCCCTTCGCGCAAAACTGCGCTAGACACACCATTGATTTGCTAGTCAAATATGCTAATGAGGGAGTTACGGGGATCCACAAAAAAACGCAGTTGCTGCGCAGGCTACGCGATGTGCGCAACTGCAAAATGTCCTGTCTAAAGTTAGAGCACATAAAAGCTGATCTAACTTTTGAAAAAAAGTCTAATTGTCAGATAAAGCAACACCGTTATTGAGGAGCAGACCACACACACGTGTTGCACTACAATTTGACTGCCAACATGCTAGGGGCATCGTCGCTCATAGCTGCACTAGTGAATATAGATGACCAAAGAAGGAGGAGGGCACAGAGGATGGCACGGAGGATGGCACGGGAGAGGGTATACCGCACCCGCATACACCTGTTTGGCATGAATGATTCAGAGGTCTTTCGCATCTTCAGATTCCCCCCTCATGCCATCCTGGAATTAACCACAACCTTGCAGGAGGACATCACCAGCCCAACACAACGCTCACATGCAGTGCAGCCACTGGTCAAGGTCCTGGCAACACTCCATGTCCTTGCCAGTGGCTCTTTTCAGCGTACAAGTGGAGTGGTGGCTGGGATGTCACAATCCTCCATGAGCAGATGTGTGCACCAGGTTGTCCCTGCAATCCTCACACGCTTGGCCAACCAAATCATCAAACCCACCACTGAGGAGCTTCGAATCAAGGCAATGGCAGATTTCTACCGAATTGCCAGATTCCCACGCACCATCGGGGCCATAGATTGCACACATGTGGCACTCCAGCCCCCCCATGAGACCGAGCACATGTACCGCAATCGGAAGAATTGGCACTCCATCAACGTACAGGTGATAGTTGATGCCCAAGGCCTCATATGGCACGTCCGTGCCAAACACCCAGGGTCCAGCCATGACAGCTACATCTACAATCAAAGCCACATCCGAACAGAATTCGAACAGAACGTGTATGGGAACACCTGGCTGGTTGGTGAGTGACATGGGAGTCAGGCATGACTATCCCCTCCCGTGATGCACAACAGAAGTGGCACATGCATGACTAACATTCTCCTGTCTTTTCCTTTACAGGTGACTCTGCATATGCACTGGGACCCCATCTCATGACTCCTATCCGGAACCCCCAAACCCCAGGAGAGGAACGATACAATGAAGCACACATCAAAACCCGTGCAGTGGTGGAGCGCACCTTTGGCCTCCTGAAGTCACGTTTCCGATGCCTGGATAAGTCTGGGGGTACACTGTTGTATTCCCCAAACTTCGTGTGCCATATCATCGCTGCATGTTGCATGCTACACAATCTCGCAGTGAGGAAGGGCCTGCAGGTTGAGCTACGTGATGATCTGACCCCCCAACCAGAAAATCAACCCCTAACCGAGGATACCCCGTCTTCTGAGGGAAGAGCAGTCAGGAGGCAGCTCATATTGGGCATCTTTGCACGTTAAACACACACATTAATCATGGCACAATGAGAATGCATGCATGCACACCACTATGGTCCCTAGCACACACACCCCACATCCTCATCAAATTGGATTGGCACCAGTCCACCATGCAAGACTGGTGAGCAGTAACGCCACGTCAAGGCTCCAATTATGTCACTGTACATTCATACACCATTCACACGGACCTGGGAATCACTTCTCCCTGGTCCTGGGGAACCCTTCTCCACCAAAATTGAGGGTGACACCCCTTTTCCAGCAGGAATGTCACCCCCACATTCAAACATCATTCACAACCCAAAATATGCCAAAAAAGTCAAACAAACAAAAATGCATTGAAAAAAAAAATGCTTAGAAAAAACAAAAAAAAGCAGAGAACAAAAATAAAAAAGCTTTCAAAACAAACAAAAGGGGGAAAAAAAAATTATTGCCCTCTGCCTGAGCCACGCCTGGGGCGCCCCCGGCCACGGCCCCGGACCCTCAGGGGAGACGCATGGGGGAGGGGAAAAGCCGGGGAAGGAGGAGCAGCCCCTGAGATCTGCCCACCTGGCGGCCTGCCCTCCAAGGCCACGGCTATTCTGTCCAGGGCAGCACCAAGTGTTGCCGTGTTGCCCTGGATAGCCTGGGTAAGGGCCCTCACATCCTGCCCAACGCCTGCTGCTGTAGTTTGCAGGTCATTTAGGCAGGTTGTGGAGGCCCGGGAGTGGGAGTCCAGGTTACCCAGGCTATCATTAATGGAGGACAGGCTCTGATCCACCCGCCCCATAGTCTGGCAGAGCTGTCTCAGAAGGCGGGTCTGGGTGGCCAGGTTCCTTCTCAGACAGGCGGGCATGAGATTGGGCGCCCCCCTGGTGCTTGGGGATGACCTCCTGGCTCTTGCTGATGGTTGTGGCCGGGGAGAAGGGGAGGCCCTTGTGAGGGGAGCCATGTTGGGGGAGGAGGGGGGGGGGCTGACCCTTAGGGAGGGCAGGCTTCTTGCAGCCAGAGGGGAAGAGTCCGCAGAAACCAAAGGGCCAGTGCCTTCCATGGACTCCTCCTCCTCATGATTCTGCTCCTCCTCATGATCGTCCTCCGCATGATCCTCCCCCTCCTCTTGTTCCTCCTCTGCGGACTCTGGCCTTGTTGGGGGGGCCTCATTAGGCTGCTGTCCTGGGGTTGGAGCGGTCAGTCCAGATGGCCCTGCACCCTCCTGCACAGCTGTGGATGACACAAAACATTCACAGGTTGGAGGATCCACACACTTGCCACATATTCCCTTTCACCCCCTCCCCCACACATGCTACACACCTGAGAGAAATAAAAACCTTACCTGGCACCGCGGGGACCGGACTTGTGTCAAAGCCTGGCAGGCCCTCCACTTCATGCCGGTGAAAGGTCAGGGCCACCACACGCTCCGTCTCTGAAAATCTAACCCGGCATGGTGGGCCCCCTCCTGTGCCCCTGGCATGGGCATTTATTGCGGCCAGTTTTTTTTTCACCTCACGCCGGAGGTCATTTATTTTCTTTTCTATCCCAGAGCGGGTCCGTGTCTCCCCCTCCCCCGATGAATTGACCTGCTCCGTGATTATATCCAATATCTCCCTCCTCCTGGCCGGGGTGGTGGTGGCACTCTGCGGGCCGTGGAGAAAACGCCCATAGTCGGTAATGGCCCGGGCAAGAATTCTTTTTTCCCCCACAGTAAAATTGAGCTTTCTTTTTCTCTCAGTCATACTTCCAAACAAACTCACTAGCAGTCACCAAAAATCTGTCACAAATACAAGCACAACCAATCAGACAAGAACACACACAAAGAGAAAAAGAACAGCCAAAAATCACACTAGCACTCAGCAAGAAACAGACACAAAAAAATCAGATGAAAAAATAAAGCAAGAAAACAAACGCTCAGAAATATATCAATCAAACAAACAGTCTCAAACACTTATCAAAATACACTTTCACAAAACTACCAACAAGCACAAGATCACACAGAACACTAATCTCACAACTACAAAACACACTCTAACGAACAACAGAGCAAAAGCACTTGATTCAATGGGAAGGGACACAAAGGGATGTACTTTTGCAATGGAAGGGCGTTTGTGTGTGTCTATTTATGCTGTCTGCGTAGTTCACAACATTGCCCTAGTCCATTTCCAATTTCAATGATTGCGCCGCTCCCGAGTTGTGAGCATGCGCACAACGGAGCTGACATGGTTTCCTTCACGCGCGCATGCGCGAGTCGGCCGGCCCTTCATTTGCATGGGGTCACGGCTCATTTCAATGTAACACGCCCACGTCCCTCCCAATTTGTATTACTCCTCCTTACGCCTACGGAAAAAACCTTACGTTTGCGCAAGCTCTTGCGTAAAAGCTACGTGAATCGCCGGATTACGCGGCTAGATTGCGCAAGTCTAACGGAAAAGTGGTGCGCTACGCCGGAATGATAATGCGCCGATCTACGTGAATCTGCCCCGCATTTTTTAAAAAAGGTGCCAAAAAAAATGCATTTTTTTAAAAAGGTGCAAAAAAAATGCATTGTAAAAAAAAGGTGCAAAAAAAATGCATTGTAAAAAAAAGGAGCAAAAAAAATGCATTGTAAAAAAAAGGTGCAAAAATAATAAAAATGCATTGTAAAAAAAAGGTGCCAAAAATGAATTTTTTAAAAAAGGTGCAAAAAAAATGCATTGTAAAAAAAAGGAGCAAAAAAAATAAAAATGCATCGTAAAAAAGGTGCAAAAATAATAAAAATGCATTGTAAAAAAAAGGTGCAAAAAAAATGCATTTTTTAAAAAAGGTGCAAAAAAAATGCATTTAAAAAAAAGGAGCAAAAAAAATGCATTGTAAAAAAAAGGAGCAAAAAAACAATGCATCGTAAAAAAAAGGTGCAAAAATAATAAAAATGCATTTTTTAAAAAAGGTGCAAAAAAAATGCATTTTTTAAAAAAGGTGCAAAAAAAATGCATTGTAAAAAAAAGGAGCAAAAAAAAATGCATTGTAAAAAAAAGGAGCAAAAAAAAATGCATTGTAAAAAAAAGGTGCAAAAATAATAAAAATGCATTGTAAAAAAAAGGTGCCAAAAAAATGCATTTTTTAAAAAAGGTGTAAAAAAAATGCATTGTAAAAAAAGGTGCAAAAAAAATGCATTGTAAAAAAAAGGGTGCAAAAAAAAAAAATTCAAAACCTTTGAAAACAAACAAAAATAAAAATGAATAATGCAAGCACAAAATAAACAGCAGATGACAACGTAAAAATAAATTAGAACAACATTAAGTAAAAAAAAAAAAATCTATTCATGTGGAGGAAAGCTCAAAAAATTAGGACAAAATAATTACAAAAAGACAACGCCAAATACTACAATCAAACTTTGCTATATTGGGACAACTCAGTCTAAATAGCATCAGAAATAGAACGGCTTTATTCAAGCAAAAAAAAATGCATTGTAAAAAAAAAGGTGCAAAAAAAAATGCATTGTAAAAAAAAGGAGCAAAAAAAAAAAATGCATTGTAAAAAAAAGGTGCAAAAATAATAAAAATGCATTGTAAAAAAAAGGTAATAAACGATACACTATAGATAGTTAAAATGACGAATGTGCCAACTCACAAACAAACACGAGGTTTACCTGAACGAGGGCTCCCGTCCCCTCCTTTTGTCTGAGCATGCGCGCGATTTTGGTCCGATGGTTTTGTGTACTAACCATCGAACATGTCGGACAGACGGGTTTGCATCGGACAGATTTCAAAGCATGCTTTGAAATCTGTCGGGTGGACAAATCTGTCTGCTCGCCCGTACACACGATCGAATCTGTCTGCTGAAACGGCCCGGCAGACGGGTTTCAGCGGACATATCCGATCGTGTGTACGAGGCCTTAGTGTCACTGCACGTTTGCTGTTACATACCACCTGAGCACATTTGGTGTCACTACACGTTTGCTGTTACATACCACCTGAGCGCAGTTGGTGTCACTGCACGTTTGCTGTTACATACCACCTGAGCGCATTTGGTGTCACTGCACGTTTTTCTGTTACATACCACCTGAGCGCATTTGGTGTCACTGCACGTTTTTCTGTTACATACCACCTGAGCGCATTTGGTGTCACTGCACGTGTGCTGTTACATACCACCTGAGCGCAGTTGGTGTCACTGCGCTTGTGCTGTTACATACCACCTGAGCGCAGTTAGTGTCACTGCACATTTGCTGTTACATACCACCTGAGCGCAGTTGGTGTCACTGCGCTTCTGCTGTTACATACCACCTGAGCGCAGTTAGTGTCACTGCACGTTTGCTGTTACATACCACCTGAACGCAGTTTGTGTCACTGTACGTGTGCTGTTACATACCACCTGAACGCAGTTGGTGTCACTGCGCTTGTGCTGTTACATACCACCTGAACGCAGTTTGTGTCACCGCGCTTGTGCTGTTACATAGCACCTGAACGCAGTTGGTGTCACTGCACGTTTGCTGCTACATACCACCTGAGCACAGTTAGTGTCACTGCACGTTTGCTGTTACATACCACCTGAGCTCAGTTAGTGTCACTGCACGTTTGCTGTTACATACTACCTGAGTGAAGCTGGTGTCACTGCACGTGTGCTGTTACATACCACCTGAACGCAGTTGGTGTCACTGCGCTTGTGCTGTTACATACCACCTGAGCGCAGTTAGTGTCACTGCACATTTGCTGTTACATACCACCTGAGCGCATTTGGTGTCACTTCACGTGTGCTGTTACATACCACCTGAACGCAGTTGGTGTCACTGCGCTTGTGCTGTTACATACCATCTGAACACAGTTGGTGTTACTGTGTTTGTGCTGTTACATAGCACCTGAACGCAGTTGGTGTCACTGCACGTTTGTTGTTACATACCACCTGAACGCATTTGGTGTCACTGCACATTTGCTGTTACATACCACCTGAACGCATTTGGTGTCACTGCGCTTGTGCTGTTACATAGCACCTGAACGCAGTTGTTGTCACTGCGCGTGTGCTGTTTAATACCACCTAAACGCAGTTGGTGTCACTGCGCTTGTGCTGTTACATAGCACCTGAACGCATAAATGTCCAGAAGGACAACAAAGAGAGGCAGAGAGTCACGAGGGCAAGCAGGCTCTGCATCTAGAGGTAACGCTGGTGGATGGATCCTGTGGTGCATCCTCTTTAGCACGTGGCCGTGGCTGCTCGTCCTTCTTTTCGGGAGCTGGCCGTGTTGAGCCTCAACATGCAGAGAAATTAGTAGAATGTCTTCCTCATCCTCTCTCACACAGACTGATCTAAGTTTGTCTGGCAAAGCAGCTGCCAAGGCGTCCTCTTCCCTCTGCACAATGGCTTCACACAATCCTTCCCTAGTCCCACCATGTCCTCCTGAGGAGTCCCCCGAACTGTTTCAACACAGTGTTGGGTACATGCTGCAGGAAGATGCGCAGAGTTTTAAAGACTCCGATGACGGAACACAGATAGAGGAAGGCATTAATGTGAGCCCAGGGAGAGGGGGTGGCCGAGAGGGACAGCAATCTGGGAGTGATGTTCCCCCAGCTGGAGCATACTGCCAGGTTTTCGACAGTGATGATGAGGAGGGAGGGGATGATGAGGTCACTGACTCTACCTGGGTGCCTGATAGGAGAGAGGAAGAGGAGGAGGAGGACGAGGAGGAGGACGAGGACGAGGCACAGGCACGTCTTCAAAGAGGCAGGATGCCTTCCAGGGGTCAGCTTAAGGGCAGCACACCAACTGCATTGCGTGGCACATCTTCGCATTGCACTGAGGTGTCTCAACAGTACAGCAAAAGTTCTTTGGTGTGGTCCTTTTTTGAAATATGTCCATCAGATCGTACCTTTGCTGTTTGCAACATATGTCTCAAGCGTATCTCGCGTGGCCAAAACATCACCCGCTTGGGCACCACATGCTTTTCAAGACATATGTCGACCTGTCATGCAACTCGTTGGCAAGCATACCAGAAAGACCCCCACCAAAGACCAAAGCGGACCTTCCCTTGCCCTTCTGGGACCTCCAACCCCACTAGACCCCCAGTCCTCTCTGAAGCCTGCACTGAAGTTGTAGAAATAGGTGTGTCACAACCTAGTAGTGGTAGTAGGCAATCTAATGATAGTACCAGACAAATTTCCCTGCCCCAGCTGCTGCAGCGCCGAAAGAAGTACACTCCCAGCCATCCACATGCCCATCGCTTGAATGCTAGCTTAGCGAAATTGCTAGCACTTCAACTGCTACTTTTTCAGTTGGTAGATTCTGCCCCCTTCCGTGTGTTTGTGGAATGTGCAGTACCTCAGTGGCAAGTAGCAAAACACCACTTTTTCTCACGGAAGTCGATTCCCGGCTCTCTACCGGCATGTGGAAGGCAATGTCCATGCCTCGCTGGACAGGGCGGTCAGTGGTAAGGTGCATCTTACCGCTGACTCATGGTCCAGCAGGAATTGACAGGGACATTACCTGTCTTTTACGGCCCATTGGGAGACTCTGCTGGCAGCTGGGAAGGACGCAGGGCAAGGTACAGTAGTTTTGGAGGTTGTTCCGCCACCACGCCTCCAAAACACTACTACTGCTTGTGACACACCTCTCTCCTCCACCCCCTCCTCTTCGTCTTCCTCTGTGGCCTTTTCCTGTGCTTATGTTTCCTCAGAACCAGCCGTGCTCCGTAGGCGTACAAGAGGCTACGCAGGAATGCAGACCAAGAGATGCCATGCGGTGCTAGAGCTGGTGTGCTTGGGAGACAGGAGCCACACTGGGGAAGAGGTTCTTTCAGCTCTGCAGGGGCAGGCTCAGAGGTGGTTGACGCCACGCCAGCTGAAGCCTGGAATGATGGTCAGCGATAATGGCACCAACCTCCTCTCTGCCCTGTGACAGGGAAAACTCACCCACGTGCCCTGTTTTGCACATGTCCTGAATTTGGTAGTGCAGCGGTTCTTGGGCAGGTACCCGGGCTTACAGGATGCCTGAAGCAGGCCAGGAAAGTCTGTGTGCATTTCCGGAGGTCATATAATGCCACTGCTCGGCTGACTGACCTCCAAAGGTAATACAACCTGCCCAAGAACCGCCTAATCTGCGACATGCCCACCAGATGGGACTCTATGTTGGCCATGCTGCAGCGGCTGCACACGCAGCAGCGGGCCATCAATGAGTACCTGTGCCAATATGGCAGCAGAACTGGGTCAGGGGAGCTAGTTTCTTTCTCGTACATCACGGGACACAGAGCGGCATATTCATTACTATGTGGGTTATATGGAGTACCTTCAGGTGTGGACACTGGCAATCTCAAACAGGAAGTCCCCTCCCTATATAACCCCCTCCCCTAGAGGGAGTCCCTCAGTTTTTTCGCCAGTGTCTTAGGTGTTGGTCACGGAATAGCTTTGCTCCACATCCTTGGGATTAAGGGCGGGCTAACCGGATCTGTCCAAGGAGCCTCAGTGCCAAAGTGGACAGTACCCGGGCCCCAAGCCGTGGGGTTTTGCCTATAATGCTCCTCTTTGGAGGGCTGGACCCTGGGCCCAGGACTTGGAGTTTGTAAAAACCATAAGTTCCTGTTTGCCAGGGTGCTATATAGGTCCAGGACAGTGGGTACCTTCATAGGACCCCAGGGCCTGAAGGTCTACTATGCTACCCACGGAGATGGGAGAAGATTGGATCAGTTTGCTGGACAAACATCCTGCAGCATGGAGCAGGTAAGGGGGAGCCTGCGGGACTTGGTTCGACAGCAGGCTCTCCGGGGTAACCTAAAAAGGGGGATAGCCTAAGTATGCTCTGCATGGGCAACCTTGCTCACTATGTCTAAGAGAGACAGGATGACACCCTTTTCTCCCCCATCACTAGGTCCCCCTGTCTAGATATGTGTTGCTAGCTAAACCTGCTGTTTCTTCCTAGGGCTAGTAAGGATCCCTAGGGGCCTTTGGAGAGTCCTACCTGGCCGGGGGTTTGAATCTGCCGCCTGTTTCTGCGTTCCTGGATCTCCAGCAGCGCGGCTCCTCCATGTTCCTCCTGTTTCCGGCATACGCGCGCGCGCGCGTGCGCGCGCACGTCTTATTGACTTTTTTCGCGCCGTTCAGACAGGAGGGCGGGGGGGGGCGTGCCTGCGGCGTCATACAGGGGCGCGCCTTTGTGCTGTTATAGACAGCAGGCATTGTCAGTGCTCAGTCTGAGGCTGATTTTCAGAGGAGAGGACGCAGAGCGGCAGAACAGTGACTCCCGGTGGCGGAAGAGGGGTAGTACATGTGGACTTTGTTCCAATGCCTTTTTTGTTAAGCCAAGAAATCCCCCTTTTTGCAGCAGGTTGGAGGCTGGCAAACTTAGTTTGGGGTCACTGTATGTTGTCAAAAGAAAATATATAATATATATTTAAAAAAAAAAAAAAAAAAAAAACATACGGGATCCCATCAGTTTTTGGGCATTAGTGATCTATTGTCCCCTAAACTCTGGTTTTGTACTCCTGGCCACTACAGTCTGTTGTGTGGGCGGAGTCCCTCGATTTTGTATTATGGCTTCCAAGGGTTCGGGGTCAAAGGGTACAAAAAAGACCAAAAAACAAAAGGGTTCCCTTTCTGATTCTGATATGCCGATACTTTCCCCGCAACTTATTAACATAAAAAGCGCCTTGGATGAGCCATTAGGGGGATCTGGT
Source organism: Rana kukunoris (assembly GCA_029574335.1). Lineage (NCBI taxonomy): Eukaryota > Metazoa > Chordata > Amphibia > Anura > Ranidae > Rana > Rana kukunoris. Next base: position 304,145,104 of record CM056051.1, on the reverse strand, counting down.
GCGGAGGCTGGCCCAGATCAGCCCAGCCCTGTGTTTATCACAGAGGAGATGCTAGCCGTATCCCTAGGGGGGCTAGAAGAGAGAATAGCAGCATTGATCGCTAGAGCTATTCCTGGTAAGAAACGGGTTAGATCCCCATCACCAAGAGGTGTATCCTCAGATGCTGAGATTCTCTCTCCGGAGGAATTGGAATCACAGGAGGATCAACTAGACCTGAACCAAGAGGGTTCAGGGATTGAGGGGTCTGCCTCGGAGGAACCATTTTCAGACTCCCAGACAGAAAGACTGTGGGTACAGTCTTTGACGGACATGGTCCGCTCGGCATTTAGTTTACCATTGCCAGAGCCTCAGGTTCCTCCGGTATCCTCTCTGGGCTCTTTGAAAGCTCCGTTAAGCAACGCAGTTTTTCCAGTCCATCCTCTTTTGGAGGAATTGATCTTTCGGGATTGGGTACGGCCGGACAGGATTTTTCTGCCACCGAAAAGATTTGCGGTCATTTACCCCATGGAGGAAAAATTCTCCAAGAGGTGGAGGCTCCCAGTAGTGGATGCAGCCATCTCATGTGTGAATAAATCACTAACTTGCCCGGTGGAAAACATACATATGTTTAAAGATCCGGTTGATAAAAGGTTAGAGACACTTTTAAAAGCATCCTTTGCTACGGCAGGAGCAGTGGTACAGCCAGCTGTGGCTGCGATTGGTGTTTGTCAGGCGTTAAAAGACCAGACAAAGGAAATGTTAAAGGACATGCCTACCCAACAAGCAGAAGAGTTTTCTGACATTCCCAGAGCTCTGTGTTTTGCTGTAGATGCTATAAAAGATTCCATCCAGCAGGCCTCTCGTTTATCACTATTTTTGGTACACATGAGAAGGCTCTTATGGTTGAAGAACTGGGCGGCGGAGCCCCCATGCAAAAAGCTTCTGGCAGGGTTTCCCTTCCATGGAGGACGACTCTTCGGAGAGGATCTGGATAAATATATTCAGACTATTTCAAAGGGCAAGAGTACCCTTTTACCGGTCAAAAAGACATTCCGGGCGCCTACATTTAAAAGACAGCTCTTTCCTGTCTCGGGGCCCTCAAATTCCAGGCAGTATCGACGGCCGCCTGCACGATCCAACGTTAACAGTAGATCGCAGGGACAGGCCCCTGGGGGTAAGAGGCCGTGGTATCGCAAGCCGACAAAGACAGCCCCTAAGTCTGCCTTATGAAGGGGCGCCCCCACTCTCGCGGGTGGGGGGAAGGCTTCGTTTCTTCTCAGAAGTTTGGGAAGCCAAGATCCCCGACAAATGGGTCCGGGCATCTGTAACCACAGGTTACAGACTGGAGTTTCTAAGGTATCCTCCGCCTCATTTTCAGGAATCAAGGCTACCAAGGGATCCAGCAAGGAAGGCCTCAATGCTGGCAGCTTTGGATCACCTGCTTTGCCAGGACGTAATTATAGAAGTGCCAGCCCAAGAGCAAGGGCTAGGTTTCTATTCCAATCTCTTTGTCATACCAAAGCCCAACGGCGATGTCAGGCCAATCTTGGACCTAAAGAGGTTAAACGGTTTCCTAAGGGTTCGTTCCTTCCGGATGGAATCCATCCGGTCAGCAGCCGCCGCGCTTCAGAAGGACGATTTTCTGGCCTCCATAGACATAAAGGATGCTTACCTTCATGTACCAATCTGTCAGTCGCATCAAAGATTTTTACGCTTCGCGGTGGGGCAGCGACACTTCCAATTCAGGGCGCTCCCCTTCGGGCTGGCCACGGCCCCCCGGGTATTCACGAAGATCCTAGCCCCAGTTCTGGCCAATTTAAGGGTCCAGGGGGTCACAGTCCTAGCATACTTGGACGACCTTTTAATCATAGATCACTCACGGTCGGGTCTGCAAAAGGCAGTAAACCTCACGGTTCGGTACCTCGAAGAATTCGGCTGGGTCCTAAACCGGGGAAAGTCAGCGTTCCAGCCTACAAAGCAGTTGGAATACCTCGGCATGAGGTTAGACACAGAACAGCAAAAGGTGTTCCTGCCCCTGGTAAAGATCGAAGCTATCAAGGAGTTGGTTCAGTTGGTTCTAAACAAGAAAAAAACAACTATTCGCCTATGTATGCGAGTACTAGGCAAGCTAGTGGCCACGTTCGAGGCAGTACCATACGCTCAGATCCACACTCGCGTCCTACAGGCAGCCATTCTAGCAGCCTGGGGCAAGAGGGCACATGCCTTAGAGTCCCCTTTGACGCTATTATCAAGGGTCCGACAAAGCCTGGCCTGGTGGTTGAACCCCCAGAATCTTCTAAAGGGAAAATCCTTCAGCCCTGTTGTCTGGAAGGTAGTTACCACAGACGCCAGCCTGGCAGGCTGGGGGGCGGTCTTCGAGGGGTTCTCTCGCCAGGGAACTTGGGTGAAAGCAGAGAGGCAGCTCCCCATCAATATCTTGGAGATCAGAGCTGCTCGCCTAGCCCTTCTGGCATGGACCTCCAGATTAAAGGGGTTCCCGGTGAGAATCCAGTCAGACAATGCCACGGCGGTGGCATACATAAACCACCAAGGGGGAACCAGGAGTCAGGCCGCTCAGAGGGAGGTGAGCTTGATTTTTCAGTGGGCAGAGGTTCATGTACCCTGCATTTCGGCGATATTCATTCCCGGAGTGGACAACCTGCAGGCAGACTTCTTAAGTCGCCAGAGTCTGTTGCCAGGGGAGTGGTCTCTGCATCCCCAGGTCTTTCAGACAATCTGCCAGAGGTGGGGAATGCCGGACGTAGATATAATGGCATCCAGGTTCAACAAGAAACTAGACAGGTTCGTGTCTCGAGCGAGGGATCCTATGGCCTGCGGAACCGATGCGTTGGTTTGCCCTTGGCATCAATTCAAACTTCTATATGCATTCCCTCCGCTACAGTTACTCCCTCGCCTGTTGCGCAGGATCAGAGTGGAGCACAAGCCAGTCATTCTAGTAGCTCCGGCTTGGCCCCGGAGGACTTGGTACTCACTAGTCCTGAAGATGGCAGTGGGAGACCCTTGGACTCTTCCTCTACAACCAGACCTACTCTCACAAGGCCCGATCCTCCACCCTACATTACAGCGTCTAAATTTGACGGCCTGGAGGCTGAATCCCTGATTCTCAGGGGTAGAGGTCTGTCTAGGCAGGTAATTCCTACCCTGATTAGGGCTAGAAAGCCGGTCTCCAGGGTGATTTATTACAGGGTGTGGAGGAACTACGTAGGCTGGTGTGAATCCAAAAGATGGAATTCCCGCAAATATACTATTGATAGGGTGTTAAGTTTTCTCCAGCTAGGAGTGGATAAAGGCCTGGCACTAAGCACAATCAAGGGACAGATCTCAGCTCTGTCAGTGTGGTTTCAGAGGCCGCTGGCCACCCACTCGCTGGTAAAGACCTTCATACAGGGGGTCTTGCGTATTAATCCTCCTGTCAAGTCACCAATTTGTCCATGGGACTTAAATCTTGTCCTGTCCACTTTACAGAAACAACCCTTTGAGCCGTTGGCTGAGATTCCTTTAGTCTTACTGACAAGAAAGTTGGTTTTCTTGGTCGCCATAGTTTCGGCCAGGAGAGTGTCAGAATTAGCAGCCTTATCGTGTAAGGAACCATATCTCGTTCTGCATAAGGACAGGGCAGTTCTCCGGCCCCATCCTTCCTTTCTACCAAAGGTTATATCCAAATTTCACTTAAACCAGGATTTGGTACTTCCATCCTTCTTTCCAAAACCTACATCTAGAAAGGAGGGGTTGCTGCATACCTTGGATATTGTCCGGGCCATGAAGGCCTATCTTAAAGCTACAGAAAAGATCCGGAAGACAGATGTATTATTCGTTCTACCAGATGGCCCCAAGAAGGGGCAGGCAGCTGCAAAATCCACCATTTCGAGATGGATTAGACAATTAATCATTCAAGCCTACGGTTTGAAGAGGTTGCCTCCTCCGTTGTCGGTAAAGGCCCATTCTACCAGGGCCATGGGCGCCTCTTGGGCAGCACACCATCAGATCTCTATGGCTCAGATATGCAAGGCGGCAACGTGGTCATCAGTCCACACGTTTACAAGGTTTTATCAACTAGACGTGAGAAGGAATGCGGATTCTGCCTTTGGACAGGCAGTACTACAGGCTGCAGTTTGAAATCCTCGGGATCAGAAGCACCCTTGGTTAAAAAAAAAAAAAAAAAAAAAAAAGAAGTTTTTTCTTGACTAAGTTGGAATTATTATTATTATTTGAGTTTACCTCTAAATTGAATCCTTCTTTGGAAGATGTCTCCCTCCCCTCATTAAAGCATTGCTTTCGGACATCCCACATAGTAATGAATATGCCGCTCTGTGTCCCGTGATGTACGAGAAAGAAAAAGGGATTTTTAAATACAGCTTACCTGTAAAATCCTTTTCTTGGAGTACATCACGGGACACAGAGCTCCCACCCCTCTTTTGGGTGACCATTTTGGGAGGCATACTGCTTGCTACAAAACTGAGGGACTCCCTCTAGGGGAGGGGGTTATATAGGGAGGGGACTTCCTGTTTGAGATTGCCAGTGTCCACACCTGAAGGTACTCCATATAACCCACATAGTAATGAATATGCCGCTCTGTGTCCCGTGATGTACTCCAAGAAAAGGATTTTACAGGTAAGCTGTATTTAAAAATCCCTTTTTTTTTTCCCCACGCCAGTGGGCCTTGATCAGGGATGCATGCACTGTCCTGTCACCATTTGAGGAGGCCACGAGGATGGTGAGCAGTGACAGCGCATGCATCAGTGAGACTGTCCCTCTTATTCACATGTTGGAGCACACGCTACATGGAAAAATGGACAGGGCCCTTGAGGCACAACAGAGGGAGGAAGAGGAGGACTTCCTTACCTCTCAAGGCCCCCTTTACCCAGACAGTGGGCCTGCTTGCCCACCTAGCACACAGGAAGAGGAGGAGGAGTATTGTATCAGCAGCATGGAGGTGGAGCCTAGCACTCAGCATCAGCAGCAGCAGTCTTCAAGGGATCATTTACAGTCCCAAGGAACATGTGGACTTTTACGTGGCTGGGATGAGGTGCCTGTGGATCCTGTCGTCCTCAGTGACCCAGAGGACTGTGCCCCGAATGCCTCTGCAAACCTACGCTGCATGGCCTTCCTCATCCTGCAATTCCTGCGTAAGGATCCTCGTGTACGTGCTATCAAGGGGATGGATCATTACTGGCTGGCAACTCTCCTTGATCCACGTTACAAGGGTAAGGTTGCGGAGCTTATGTTGCTATCGCAGAGGGAGCAGAAAATTAAACTTCTGCGGGAGGCCTTGCAGAAGGGTCTGTGCAATGCGTTCCAAGAACCGGTGGGTTTACCAAAACCTGGCTCCGGACGACGTCTTGCTGGGGCTTCGGTGAGTCACAGAAGGATCGGTGGAGAAGATGGCCGTCTGACCGATGCCTTCAGACAACTTTTTAGTCCGCAGCCCCAAAGTCTGACCGGTTCCAGCAACCATCGCCAGCGTCTGGTTTACATGGTCCGGGAATACCTAGGGGCAAGATCCGACTTGGACTCCTTCCCAACCGAAAATCCTCTGGCTTACTGGGTCTTGAGGATGTATCACTGGCCAGAGCTTGCACAGTACGCAATTGAGCTACTGGCTTGCCCTGCATCCAGTGTTCTTTCAGAACGCACATTCAGTGCTGCTGGAGGCTTTGTTACCGATCACAGGGTGCGCCTCTCCACCGACTCTGTTGATCGAGTGACCTTCAATAAAATGAATCAGGCTTGGATCAACACCAGCTACCAAGCACCTGATGCTGATGTTACTGAATAATATTTTTTTGTTGAAATGTCGGATCCCTTTTAGACTGTGTATGCTGATGCTGAGTGACTGTCCTCTTATGCTGCTGATGGAATACCCTTCTCCTCCTCACTTTTCTTGCTGATAGCTAGTTAGAAATGTTGTGTTTCTGGGCTCCGCCACCAGTGCCTAAGGCACAATTTTTCAGCCCCTGTTTAACAGGGGCGCCTAATAACAATTTTTGATGCAATACTTTGCACGCGGCTCTTTGTTGTGCTCCAATTGGAGTTATTGGGAGGGGTTGCAGTGTTGTGTTGTGCCCAAGGCACAATTTTTCTGCCCCTGTTTAACAGGGGCGCCTAATAACAATTTTTGATGCAATGCTTTGCATGTGGCTCCTTGTTGCGCTCCAATTACAGTATGTTTGAGGGGTGTCCTTTTTTTTTTAATTTTTCTTTCACAAAACAATAAGGGCCCCCCACCACCGCTAGCAGTATTATTTACTTTTTTTTATAGTCCTCTCATGTTATGCAGGGACATTTCTAAACACATGCCACTACTATAGACACCCAGCAGGTTTCACTTTAAGCATCATTAAAATGGCTGCTCCGGAAAAAACGGACGTTTTTAAAACTTTTTTTTTCATTGATACATGTTCCCTGGGGCAAGACCCGGGTTCTGAACGACGTTTTCCAACATTAAATTGAATATTGGTCTTTAAAATTATCGTTTTTGAATTCGAACGTTCGAGTCCCATAGACTTCAATGGGGTTCTAAATGTTCGCGCGAACCCGCGGTTTGTTCGAACGTTCTGATGCGAACCGAACACGGGTATGTTCGGTTCATCCCTAATCTGTACATAGCTATAGGACGACAATAAGCCGTACGCTCCATAAAGTTGGGCTTTATAGCAGAGTGGCCAGAAGAAAGCCATTACTTTCAGAAAAATACAAAATGGCACATTTTGAGTTTGTGAAAAGGCATGTGGGAGACTCTTGTCTGATGAGACTAAAATTTAACTTTTGGCCATAAAAAAAACCGCTATGTCTGGCGCAAACCCAACACATCACATTATCCAAATAACACCATCTTTAGTGATGCCAGCATCATGCTGTGGGGATGTTTTTCAGCAGTCGGGACTGGGAAACTGGTCAGCGTTGAGGGAAATATGGATGGTGCTAATTACAGGGATATTCTTGAGCAAAACCTGTACCACTCTGTGTGTCATTTGAGGCTAGGGCGGAGGTTCACCTTCCAACAGGACAATGACCCCAAACACACTGCTAAAGCAACATTTGAGTGGATTAACCACTTCCCTACCGTAGGACGTCATATGACGTCCTGGACTTTCTGCACACAATGAGAAGATCATTCTTATAGGTGGCGAGAGGGGACACCCCCCCCCTCCCGTCGCCATCTGGTGCTTCTCCAGGCTCTTTTGTTTTGGAGTGTAACTGTAAGTATATCAGTGCTGTGTTTTGAGAAATAACTTGACAACTTTGTGAAAAAAACAATTATTGAATTTCTTTATTTTCGAAATAATTGTGACAAAAAAATGACAAATTAAAAAACTCACCATGCCTACATCAGAGCTAATATATTTTCATATATATATATATATATATATATATATATATATATATATATATATATATATATATATATATATATATATATATATATTGTAGACTCTTCTATAACTTTCACACAGACTAAATAATATATACTGATTTGGGTTAGTTTTACTAGAGAAAGGTTTCAGAATAAATTCTGGCCTTCAAAAGATTATTTATTTGCAATATTTTGTAGCAGAAACAGGACATTTTTCTTTATTTTTTATTTTTTTTAAACGTCCATTGTTTTCTTGTGTACATAGCAAAACATAAATAAAAAATCAGTGCTGATTAAATACCACCAAAAGAAAGCTTCATCTGTCTCAAAAATATATGTAATTTGTTGCAATGTTGCATAACTAAGTACTTGTCATTTAAAATATGACAGTGCTAAAAACTGAAAAATGGCCTGGACTAGAAGAGGGTGAAAGTGTCTGGACCTAAAGTGGTTATAATGTATTTCACAGTGAGTTAATTGAAAATTGTCATTCATGTAATCCAGTTATGAAGAAATCACCATTGCAATATTGTGAAATATAGCCCTTGGGGCAGATTCACGTAGATCGGCGCACCACTTTTCCGTTAGACTTGCGCAATCTAGCCGCGTAATCCGGCGATTCACGTAGCTTTTACGCAAGAGCTTGCGCAAACGTAAGGTTTTTTCCGGAGGCGTAAGGAGGAGTAATACAAATTGGGAGGGACGTGGGCGTGTTACATTGAAATGAGCCGTGACCCCATGCAAATGAAGGGCCGGCCGACTCGCGCATGCGCGCGTGAAGGAAACCATGTCAGCTCCGTTGTGCGCATGCTCACAACTCGGGAGCGGCGCAATCATTGAAATTGGAAATGGACTAGGGCAACGTTGTGAACTACGCAGACAGCATAAATAGACACACACAAACGCCCTTCCATTGCAAAAGTACATCCCTTTGTGTCCCTTCCCATTGAATCAAGTGCTTTTGCTCTGTTGTTCGTTAGAGTGTGTTTTGTAGTTGTGAGATTAGTGTTCTGTGTGATCTTGTGCTTGTTGGTAGTTTTGTGAAAGTGTATTTTGATAAGTGTTTGAGACTGTTTGTTTGATTGATATATTTCTGAGCGTTTGTTTTCTTGCTTTTTTTTTTCATCTGATTTTTTTGTGTGTGTTTCTTGCTGAGTGCTAGTGTGATTTTTGGCTGTTCTTTTTCTCTTTGTGTGTGTTCTTGTCTGATTGGTTGTGCTTGTATTTGTGACAGATTTTTGGTGACTGCTAGTGAGTTTGTTTGGAAGTATGACTGAGAGAAAAAGAAAGCTCAATTTTACTGTGGGGGAAAAAAGAATTCTTGCCCGGGCCATTACCGACTATGGGCGTTTTCTCCACGGCCCGCAGAGTGCCACCACCACCCCGGCCAGGAGGAGGGAGATCTTGGATATGATCACAGAGCAGGTCAATTCATCGGGGGAGGGGGAGACACGGACCCGCTCTGGGATAGAAAAGAAAATAAATGACCTCCGGCGTGAGGTGAAAAAAAAACTGGCCGCAATAAATGCCCATGCCAGGGGCACAGGAGGGGGCCCACCATGCCGGGTTAGATTTTCAGAGACGGAGCGTGTGGTGGCCCTGACCTTTCACCGGCATGAAGTGGAGGGCCTGCCAGGCTTTGACACAAGTCCGGTCCCCGCGGTGCCAGGTAAGGTTTTTATTTCTCTCAGGTGTGTAGCATGTGTGGGGGAGGGGGTGAAAGGGAATATGTGGCAAGTGTGTGGATCCTCCAACCTGTGAATGTTTTGTGTCATCCACAGCTGTGCAGGAGGGTGCAGGGCCATCTGGACTGACCGCTCCAACCCCAGGACAGCAGCCTAATGAGGCCCCCCCAACAAGGCCAGAGTCCGCAGAGGAGGAACAAGAGGAGGGGGAGGATCATGCGGAGGACGATCATGAGGAGGAGCAGAATCATGAGGAGGAGGAGTCCATGGAAGGCACTGGCCCTTTGGTTTCTGCGGACTCTTCCCCTCTGGCTGCAAGAAGCCTGCCCTCCCTAAGGGTCAGCCCCCCCCCCTCCTCCCCCAACATGGCTCCCCTCACAAGGGCCTCCCCTTCTCCCCGGCCACAACCATCAGCTGGAGCCAGGAGGTCATCCCCAAGCACCAGGGGGGCGCCCAATCTCATGCCCGCCTGTCTGAGAAGGAACCTGGCCACCCAGACCCGCCTTCTGAGACAGCTCTGCCAGACTATGGGGCGGGTGGATCAGAGCCTGTCCTCCATTAATGATAGCCTGGGTAACCTGGACTCCCACTCCCGGGCCTCCACAACCTGCCTAAATGACCTGCAAACTACAGCAGCAGGCGTTGGGCAGGATGTGAGGGCCCTTACCCAGGCTATCCAGGGCAACACGGCAACACTTGGTGCTGCCCTGGACAGAATAGCCGTGGCCTTGGAGGGCAGGCCGCCAGGTGGGCAGATCTCAGGGGCTGCTCCTCCTTCCCCGGCTTTTCCCCTCCCCCATGCGTCTCCCCTGAGGGTCCGGGGCCGTGGCCGGGGGCGCCCCAGGCGTGGCTCAGGCAGAGGGCATTAATTTTTTTTTCCCCCTTTTGTTTGTTTTGAAAGCTTTTTTATTTTTGTTCTCTGCTTTTTATTGTTTTTTCTATGCAATTTTTTTTTGCTATGCATTTTTTTTGGTTTGACTTTTTTGGCATATTTTGGGTTGTGAATGATGTTTGAATGTGGGGGTGACATTCCTGCTGGAAAAGGGGTGTCACCCTCAATTTTGGTGGAGAAGGGTTCCCCAGGACCAGGGAGAAGTGATCTCCAGGTCCGTGTGAATGGTGTATGAATGTACAGTGACATAATTGGAGCCTTGACGTGGCGTTACTGCTCACCAGTCTTGCATGGTGGACTGGTGCCAATCCAATTTGATGAGGATGTGGGGTGTGTGTGCTAGGGACCATAGTGGTGTGCATGCATGCATTCTCATTGTGCCATGATTAATGTGTGTGTTTAACGTGCAAAGATGCCCAATATGAGCTGCCTCCTGACTGCTCTTCCCTCAGAAGACGGGGTATCCTCGGTTAGGGGTTGATTTTCTGGTTGGGGGGTCAGATCATCACGTAGCTCAACCTGCAGGCCCTTCCTCACTGCGAGATTGTGTAGCATGCAACATGCAGCGATGATATGGCACACGAAGTTTGGGGAATACAACAGTGTACCCCCAGACTTATCCAGGCATCGGAAACGTGACTTCAGGAGGCCAAAGGTGCGCTCCACCACTGCACGGGTTTTGATGTGTGCTTCATTGTATCGTTCCTCTCCTGGGGTTTGGGGGTTCCGGATAGGAGTCATGAGATGGGGTCCCAGTGCATATGCAGAGTCACCTGTAAAGGAAAAGACAGGAGAATGTTAGTCATGCATGTGCCACTTCTGTTGTGCATCACGGGAGGGGATAGTCATGCCTGACTCCCATGTCACTCACCAACCAGCCAGGTGTTCCCATACACGTTCTGTTCGAATTCTGTTCGGATGTGGCTTTGATTGTAGATGTAGCTGTCATGGCTGGACCCTGGGTGTTTGGCACGGACGTGCCATATGAGGCCTTGGGCATCAACTATCACCTGTACGTTGATGGAGTGCCAATTCTTCCGATTGCGGTACATGTGCTCGGTCTCATGGGGGGGCTGGAGTGCCACATGTGTGCAATCTATGGCCCCGATGGTGCGTGGGAATCTGGCAATTCGGTAGAAATCTGCCATTGCCTTGATTCGAAGCTCCTCAGTGGTGGGTTTGATGATTTGGTTGGCCAAGCGTGTGAGGATTGCAGGGACAACCTGGTGCACACATCTGCTCATGGAGGATTGTGACATCCCAGCCACCACTCCACTTGTACGCTGAAAAGAGCCACTGGCAAGGACATGGAGTGTTGCCAGGACCTTCACCAGTGGCTGCACTGCATGTGAGCGTTGTGTTGGGCTGGTGATGTCCTCCTGCAAGGTTGTGGTTAATTCCAGGATGGCATGAGGGGGGAATCTGAAGATGCGAAAGACCTCTGAATCATTCATGCCAAACAGGTGTATGCGGGTGCGGTATACCCTCTCCCGTGCCATCCTCCGTGCCCTCCTCCTTCTTTGGTCATCTATATTCACTAGTGCAGCTATGAGCGACGATGCCCCTAGCATGTTGGCAGTCAAATTGTAGTGCAACACGTGTGTGTGGTCTGCTCCTCAATAACGGTGTTGCTTTATCTGACAATTAGACTTTTTTTCAAAAGTTAGATCAGCTTTTATGTGCTCTAACTTTAGACAGGACATTTTGCAGTTGCGCACATCGCGTAGCCTGCGCAGCAACTGCGTTTTTTTGTGGATCCCCGTAACTCCCTCATTAGCATATTTGACTAGCAAATCAATGGTGTGTCTAGCGCAGTTTTGCGCGAAGGGAAGCGAATGTCTAACTCAATTACGCCGGACCAAAAAACGTAGATTTCTGGCGTATATTGTTTTGTGAATCGCGTCCAACTATACGCACGCGCACATTTAGACTTACGCACGCGCAACAGCAGTTGCGCACGCGTAATCGCTCTGTGAATCTGGGCCCTTGTCTTCATTTAAGCTAAACATGTAGGTCCTTTTGGGGAGCACTATTGATTATCATTAGAGTTGAGCGGACACCTGGATTTTCGGGTTTGGACCCAAACCCAAACTTTGAAAAAAAAGTTTGGGTTCGGGACCCGAACCCTACCCGAACTTTGACCCGAACCCGAACCCCATTGAAGTCAATGGGGACCCGGACTTTTGACTACAAAAATGTCTCTAAAAAACTAAGGGAAAGGGCTGGAGGGCTGCAAATGGCAGAAAAATGTCGAGCATGGCAAGTACTCTGAAAATAAATGTGGATGGGGAAATAACTTAAAACAACATAAAAAAAAAAAAAAATTTTTTTGCAAAATGTCAGGAAGAGCATGGCAAGTACTCTGAAAATAAATGTGGATAGGGAAATAACTTAAAATAACATAAAAAAAATTAAAAATAAAAATAAAATCATTTTAACCTAGGAGGACGAGGTCCATATGTATTAGGAGGTTGAGGTGGATGTGGCGGTGTAGGTGGAAGCGGCGGTGGAGGAGGAGGTAGCCAACACAGCAGGTTTTGGTTTTTAATATATGTATTTTTTAAATTAGTGTAAACCCCAAAAGAGTGAGAAAGATCTAGGGTTGCTACCTCATCCCTTTAACCACTTAAGGACCGCCGCATGTACATTTACGTTGGCAGAATGGCACCGACAGGCACATCAACGTATATATACGTTGGTGCCTTGGGGGGGATCGGGGGTCCGATCGGACCCCCCCCGTACATACGGTGGTCCGCGCGGCTGCAGGAGCGATCCGACAAGTGGGGGCGGCTATCCGTTTTCATCCGCCCCCTCCGGATCGCTCCCAGCCAATGCGCGCGCCCGCCCGCCCTGTCACTTCCTCCTCCTGTGTAAACACAGGAAGGAGGAAGCGACGTGATCTCTCCCTCGGCGTTTGTTTCAAGCGCCGCTGAGGAGAGATCACCACACACCAAGTAAGTCTGCACCAAACAGCACACTTACACACACACAAACACATTTAACCCCCGCGATCGCCCCCCCCCCCCCTCCCCCCTGTCACAGTGTCACTGAATGCAGTAATCATACATGTATGATTACTGTATTTAGTGTCAGTGTGACAGACAGTGTGACAGTCAGTCAGTATTAGTGTCAGGGTAGCCCCCCCACCCCCCCCAATAAAGTTTTAACCCCTTGATCACTGCCCTAGTTAACCCTTTCACTCCCTATTGCCAGCGTCACTAAGCGATCATTTTTCTGATCGCTGTATTAGTGTCGCTGTTCCCGCTAGGTAGCTAATTTTTTTTTAATGCGATTTTTTTTTTACTAAAGACATGTGGCTAAATAAATTTTGGCCTAAATGTTTGACTAAAATTTAGTTTATTGTTTTTTTATTATAACAAAAAGTAAAAAATATTGATTTTTTTTCAAAAATGTCGCTCTATTTTTGTATATAGCGCAAAAAATAAAAATCGCAGAGGCGATCAAATACCACCAAAAGAAAGCTCTATTTGTGGGAAAAAAAGGACGCGAATTTTGTTTGGGAGCCACGTCGCACGACCGCGCAATTGTCTGTTAAAGCGACGCAGTGCCGAATCGCAAAAACCCCTTGGGTCATTTGCCAGCGTATTGGTCCGGGTCTTAAGTGGTTAAAGCTGAACACAGAGTAATTACACAGGTTCTGGGGCTAATTTACTGTTGATAAGGCACCAAGTGAGTTTAATTAGCAGCACCTTAATCAGCCAGAGAACCTGTGTAATTAATATGTTTTTGCTTTTAAAGGGATGAGATGGCAACCCTAGAAAGATCAGAAAAAAACAATGGCTGGGTAAGGCCGGCCCGGTGTCTATTCCGCACAAGGTACGGACAAGTCCTCTGGGATCCATGCCTGGTTCATTTTAATGAACGTGAGCTTGTCCACATTGGCAATTCTCCCTGAACTATGTACTGGATACACATAGTAAATCACATGTAACAGGTGGAGTGTTGGTGGAATAGGCAGAGTCACCTATATATTGCTGTCCCTATGGAAGATAGCTGGAACCTCTCCCTGAACTATGTACTGGACACACACAGTAGATCACAGGGGACAGGTGGAGTGCAGGTGAAATAGGCAGAGTCACGTATATATTGCTGCCCCTATAGAAAATAGCTGGAACCTCTCCCTGAACTATGTACTGGATACACACAGTAGATCACAGGTAACAGGTGGAGTGCTAGTGAAATAGGCAGAGTCACCTATATATTGCTGTCCCTATAGAAAATAGCTGGAACCTCTCCCTGAACTATGTACTGGATACACACAGTAGATTACAGGTAACAGGTGGAGTGCTGGTGAAATAGGCAGAGTCACCTATATATTGCTGTCCCTATAGAAGATAGCTGGAACCTCTCCCTAAACTATAACATGCAGATCTCACAGAAATAAACAGTGCTGGTGAGGATTTCTGAAGCAGCATACACCTATCTGACACTGTCCCTCAATCATCAGCATCCTCCACCTACACTAGCTAAAGCAAAGTGACGAGCTGTGCTGTGTGCTTCTATCTGATATAGAGGCTGGTCACCTGCTGGGTCACATGCTGCACTGGCCAATCACACCCATGCCATTAGTAGGCATGGCTATGATCACTTCCTAGTCACAGTTGTAAAACGAATGGCGATTGGCTGCCGTGCAGCTCGCCATAACATAGCCGAACTCCGAACCCGGGTACAAAAAAAAAACAAAGTCTGTACCGAACCCGAACTTTACAGTTCGGGTTCGCTCAACCCTAATTATCATATGTTGGGTACACATGGCTTTTGTGGGGAGGGAATCATGTGGTGGGAATTAGGATGCATTCCAGTGTCCAATCATTACAAAGGTAGCATGACCCTAGGTAGCAGCTAACTTTTGGGCTAGACTGTGAGATTGCCATGACAGGCAGTGTAACCGCATTGATTGAAAAATTTTCACACTGCCTGCACTACTTTCCCTATTACTGACATCTGGATCTGCTATCTTCATTTCTATTAAACCTCTACTCTTCACCAAGTGTTATTGATTTTACCCGGCTGGGTAATAAAAAGCACAGAAAAATACATTTGTCGTGAACATTCCATTACTAAAACTTTCACCAAGCATGCCGCCCAAAACAAACCAGCAGCTCCTCCGGGGGTAGTGCTATATATATATATATATATATATATATATATATATATATATATTACAGGCAGTGTGACCTCATTGATTTAAAAGTCAGCTTGTATTAGTGTGAGGACAGGTAGTGTGATCTCAATTACTTTCTTATTTATGAAATACACAGGCAGTGCAATCCTAATGATTTATATATCCGGAATAAGCCCACAGTATTGGGCGGATATTTGAGAAGACTCAGTCAGTACACAACTGAATTGAGTGTGATCTCCTAGGTCAGCTTGCAATATTGTAAAAATAGGCACTGTGACCTCTCATATATATAAGCAACATAGGTAGTGTTATCTCAATGATTTAAAGAACTGGGGGAGAAAAACAGAAAAAGTAACCATTAAAACAAAAGCATTGATAACCTGGGCATTATCTTATCTACTCGTGTGATCGTGAAATCTTACTCTTTAAGGACATGAACTCAGCATTACTTGTGAAGTCTCTGGAGTATATTCGGAAGAATCCCATTTCCCCCAGATGGTGTAGAAACTGGCTAGGGAATCTAGCCGTAAGTGCGTTCCATTCTACTGATGTCTGCAAGAGCCACCAAAAATTGTGTAAAAGTAGGGAGAGTGTTGGCGAGCCAGCACTGATCTATAACGCGTTTAACGCTAATAAAATAAAAGCCATTCATTTTCTAAGGGGTTTAGGCATCTTTGGAATGTGTAAACCTAAGAGGAGGTGTATAGGATGGTGAGGTATCGGGATAACAAGAACTTTTCCCAGGAGGGTATGAATCCGTGACCAATAAGGTGCAATCATAGGGCATTCCCAGAATATGTGGTAATGAGAACCTAAGGAAGAGCCACATCTACAGCATTGTCCAAAGGTTGTCAGCCTCCATGGTACTAAAAATTCCGGGGGTCCTGTACCAGAACATTAATATTTTATAGGCGGTTTCCTTCTGAGCCACACATCTGGATACTTTAGAGGTAGCCTACCATATTTCCTTCCATTCGTGGAGAGAAATGGGTCTGTTTAAAATATGGGACCATGTCTGCATATAACTATGAGTTTGCTCTGTGATAGGAGGAGTATCATGTAAGATTTTATACATCATAGATATTAAGTAAGTTTCACAAGGGCCTCTAGAGCATAACAATTCAAATTCTGTGGGCATATCTCATATCAATTGCGCAACTTTGGTGGAGATGAAATGTTTAATTTGTATAAAGGAGTAAAAAAGGTTGTTCAGGACTTCATACTTGAATCGTATTTCAGAGAAGGTAAGGAGTTTACGTGCCACTGGGTGCACTAGATGGTGCGACTGGAATATACCAGCTTTTGTCCAAGGTAACATGGCATTATAGGATAGACTATCAGGAATTTCAGGATTAAAGATAACGTTTATTAAGGGAGAGCATGAGGATGAGAGGGAATTTTTCCCGGGAAAATCTTTACCGAATTACAAGTGTAAATATCATCGGGTTTAAACAGATCCTACGCAATTGAGGGATACATTTGTCAGAAAATGGCCATAAATATACAACATGGGTGGGAAGGAACTGTAATGCTCATCTCTATCTTGGACCATCTGTTAGGGGCACATCTGGATGTCCAAGAGGCTATAGCCCTCAAATGAGTAGCAAAATAATACTTAATTATATCAGGCGCACCCAGACCTCCCCTAGTTCTGGTCAGAAGAAGGACTGAACTGGCTATCCTATGGGACATGTTATTTCAAATGAAATTCAGGGAGTACTGAAATTTTGAAGACATTTAACCTCCCTAACAGAGATAAGGCTAAGCTTCTTTCATGTCTTCAGTAATTTGTTAATTTCTATAAACAGGGGGAAAGTTAACCTGGTAAAGTCTGGAGTATGAGGGGGTCAGATGAACACGAGATATTTAAGCGAATGAGGGCACCAGCGATATGTAAAATTCTCTTTTAAGGTCGTGAACAAATCAGTCCATGTTCACACTGGGTACGATTTAGTTCCATTTGAGATGCGAAATGTGAAATCGTATCTCAAATCGGCGGCATTTGCCGGAAATTGCCGCATCTGCGGCGCTGCACCGATTTCAAAAAAGAGTTCCTGTACTACTTTTTGCGATTTCAGGATGCAATTTACATTGACATCTGTGCAGAAACCTGCACAGATGTCTCTTAAATCGCAGCCAAAATCGGGACTGCCAGCGGGAGCTGAACTCGCACGATTTCACTCCCGCAGCTCAGTGTGAACCAAGGCTAAATGTTTATAGGAAGGGCTTCAGTTTTGGTCGGGTTGATTTTGAAAACCTGAAATATTGCCAAATAGGTTTAGAATTGCGTGTAGCGAGGGGAGTGAGATATGGGGATGAGTCAATGTTAATAAGATATCATCGGCAGATAGGGACAGTTTGTACTCCCGATGCCTCAACGCCACTCCCCTTATGTCTGGATGGGAGAGAAAAGGCTTTGGCCAAGGGCTCCAGACTGAGGATGAAGAGCAGGGGAGATAGGGGACAACCCTACCGGGTACCATTTCTTAGGGAGAATGGCGGAGAGACACGTGTAGCCAACTGCACCTGGGAAGTGGATGTGGAGTAAAGTGCTTTCATGGAGTGTATGAAGGAACCAGAGAAACCTTATCTGGACAAAATAGTGAACATGAACGACCAATTTCAGTGATCACATGCCTTCTGAGCATCCAAACTAAGTACTACCGCAGGTTTCTTGGTTTTGGTCAGTAGGTCAATGAGATCAGTGGTTCATCTGGTATTGTCTCCTGCATGCCTAGTGGGAACGATCCCACCTGATCCCTGTCTATAAGTGCAGGGGGGAGTAAAGAAAATCTATTAGCTAAAATGTTGGTGAAAATGTTATAATCAGAGTTTAAGAAAGCAATGGTGCGGTAGTTGTCTGGTAATGATGGGTCCTTGTCTGGTTTCGGGATGACCGATATAAGGGCATGCAGGAATTGGGAGTGAGGAATTGTCCCTGTCATCAAGGAGGCGAATAGATTAACCATATGGGACATTAGAACCGAGAGGAATCTTTTATAGTGGGAGTAGGGGAGCCCGTCAGGACCGGGAGATTTATGAGATTGAAGGTGGTTTACAACCACTGTGATTTCCTCAATGGAGTTGGGTGCATTAAGACCTGAACAATTCTCAGTAGTTAGTGTAGGGAGCTTTAAGGACTCAATGAAAGTATTAAAAAAAAACTGAGAGTCTGGGTCCTCAGACAGGCAGTTATATCGTTTTCGGTAGAAGTAACCAAAGACTCTGGACATGTTTTTGGGACATTAGGTGGGGTTACTGCCTGGCTGTAGTAAATCAGGTGATTTGCAAAGAAATTACCGCGCTAACATACACAAATTCAAGCGCAACTTCAATTTTTTTCTCCTGTAGTAAATCGGGAATAGAGGCAGCGGTCCTTGGTTTTAATTTATTAACCAACATTCTATGGGGTTTGTTAGCATATTCATAGAACTTTTTCTTAGGCCAAAGCAGGAATTTGGCAATTTTATTCAAATCTAAGGACTTAATGCGGTTGGGTAATGATATCACAGTCCTGAGGCGTTCCACTGCGGTGGATCTAAGTAGATACTCCTCCGCTTTTGCTAAGTCAGCCAACAGAGAGGACCTCTGGAGGTCTCGGTCCCATTTAAGACACGAGCCAGCAGAGATACACTCCCCTCTAAAGAAAGCCTTATGGGATAACCACAGAGTAGATGCCCCAGAGACTGTGCCCTCATTAAAGGGTTTGTAAAGGTAAAACATGATAAATATCTTCCTTTACCTTAATGCAGGGGTGGCAAACACAAGGCCCGCACCAGCTGATCGGAATGTCAGTGTCTCTGGTGATTCTGATTCTGTATTTACCTGGCTGCGCGTACCCGGCTGCGCCGCCAGCCAATAGCCATCCATCACGCTGCGGCTGCCAATGCCATCAATACTTCCCTCCGGCTCCTCCTATGTTTAGAGCGGCCCTGCTCCCCTCCCAGCGGCGTGACGTATCTCAGGGGGTCACAGCCGTATGCAGGAGGGCATGGGAGGAGGAGCTGAGCCAGAGGAGAGAGAGGCTGTTAAATTTACAAGAGGAGGCGGAAACCAGCGCTGCCGAGGAGGAACGATACAGTCAGTGCCAGCAAGTTTAAAAAGTAGGTTAACACAAACACTACTCAGACATCTGCAGTTTGATGTATTCAGATTATTAACTGCGACTGCCATTCTGATTTTTTTAATATGCAGCATGGCGGCGGGGGGATGTACTGTCTGCCACCACTGGTCATAGTAACTGATGTGATATGTGTATGAAGATTATGAACTGTTCATAATCTTCATACACATATCACATCAGTTACTATGACCAGTGATGGCAGACAGTACATTCCAC
The DNA here is from genome assembly GCA_029574335.1 of Rana kukunoris. Classification (NCBI taxonomy): domain Eukaryota; kingdom Metazoa; phylum Chordata; class Amphibia; order Anura; family Ranidae; genus Rana; species Rana kukunoris. The sequence goes on along the minus strand of CM056051.1, from coordinate 304,125,688 downwards.
CACCCTCCCCCCCACCCGTCGCCATGCTGCATATAAAAAAAATCAGAATGGAAGTCTGTGAGGGGGGGATGTACTGTGTATAAAGATTATAAACTGTGACTGCCATTATGATTTTTTGAATATGCAGCATGGCGAGGAGGGGGGTGTACTGTCTGCCACTGGTCATAGTAACTGTCCGTAACTGTCAGTGACATGTCCTGCACTGGTGATGGTCACTGATGAATAAATTTACTTGCCATGGTCACAGACAAATTAATTCACTGGCCATGGTCACAGATGAATAAATGTACTGCCACTGCTGGTCATGGTCACTGATGATGAATGAATGTACTGCCACTGGTCAGCCATTAATGCATCAGTGGCAGTACATTCATTCATCAGTGACCAGTGGCAGTACTGGCAGTCTTGGCAGCAGCACAAAGTGTGTTTGGAAAAATAAAGTGGGCCGGTCTGGCTGAAGTCCTGTGCCACTTTATTGTCCCAGTCCATCCCTGGCCTGCACAGCAACCACCTCATTTTGCCAGGATTTTGGAGAGCGACGCGGCACATATTCCCCTTACTCTGTGCCGCTCCGGCCCTTTGAGGGTAACCATACTGCTGATGCGGCCCCCGATGAATTTGAGTTTGCCACCCCTGCCTTAATGCATTCCCCCTTCACTTACCTCATCCTTCGATTTTGCTTTTAAATGCCCCTCTTTCTTCTGAGAAATCCTCACTTCCTGTTCTTCTGTCTGTAACTCCACACAGTAATGCAAGGCTTTCTCCCTGATGTGGAGTGCCATGCTCGCCCCCTCCCTTGGACTACCGGAGAGTCAGGACGCTCATTAACACAAAGCTCCTTTCTCTATCTGCAACGTAGAGAGAGTCCTGACTCTCCTGCTCGCCCCCTTCCCCCTCAAGGGAGGGTGGCGAGCACGACACTCCACACCAGGGAAAAAGCCTTGCATTACTGTGTGGAGTTACAGGCAGAAGAACAGGAAGTGAGGATTTCTCAGGAGAAATAAGGACATTTAAAAGCAAAATCGAGGGGGAGGTAAGTGAAGGAGGACTGCACTAAGGTAAAGGAAGCTATTTAGGAAAAAAACATTGTACCTTTACAACTACTTTAAGTTCAAATAATTCAGTTTGTTTTTGCTGTAAAAGAATGTGAACATCAAGTGTCGTAAGGAGGGACTCTTTGAGTCGCCAGTGACATTTCCTTGGTGTAGGTCTGGATACAAGAAGGTCTAAAACTATGGGTGCATGGTCCGACCAAGTAATCAGGTTAATTTTTGAATTGACCACATACGTCAGTAAGGGTGCTGAGATGAAAAAATGGTCCAGTCTCGTGTATAACTTGTGGGGTGGGGAATAAAATGTAAATTGTTTGGCAAAAGGATGTTTGATCCTCCAAGTGTCATATTGATTATGAGCCCGAATCAGTTTTCGAAATGAGGTGGAAAGTTTTTGGACCTGAGAGGGTGAACTATTTGAAAAAAAGGGCAAATCTATCTTTGGTTGGTGACATATATAAGTTAAAGTCAAACCCAATGACCATAAAGGGTTGGGAGAAGGGCTGAAGTTGCTCCAAAAATCCTTCTAAGAACCCAATCTGTCCCGATTTGGGCGCATGTATATTAGCAAGGATGAATGAGGTAGACCTGTTATCACAGTCCAGGAGAACATACCGGCCTTGAGGATCTAGGTAGGAGGATTTAATACATATGGCAGAGTAGCGTCTCAATAATATGAGTGTTTGGAAGCAAACTTAAAATGTGTCTCCTGGACCATGATCACCTCCGCCTGAGAGGATCTGAACTCCTTCAATGCTAGCCAGCATTTACAGATGGAGCCCAGACCCTTAACATTGCATGAAAATATTCTGACAGCCATAACTAAGCTGTATAAACAAAGCCACATTACATTCATAAAATATGAAAAGTGTATATACCATGATGTATAAAACTCAATAATTAACAGTATGGATAACCAAATGACAATAAGATGATAACTTGGAAACATAACCAGGTTTCGGATATGGATCAAAAAAGGATCCTCCAGAAAAAAAATGAATAAGAAAAAAAAAAGAATATCAAAAATAAAAGTAGAATCCTGGATTCAATAACCAGACCCTTTAGGTCTGGTATGGATATTAAGGGGAACCCAGCCGTCAATTAAAAAAAAAATGACGTGGGGTTCCAACCAAATATCCATAACCAGACCCTTCAGGTCTGGTGTGGATTTTAAGGGAATTCCACCCCAAATTTAAAAAAAAATGGCGTGGAGTTCCCCCTAAAATCCACACCAGACCCCTTATCCGAGCACGTTGACCTGGCCGGCCGCAGAAAAGAGGGGGGGACAGAGTGCGCCCCCCCCTCTCCTGAACCGCACCAGGCCACATGCCCTCAACATTGGGAGGGTGCTTTGGGGTGCCCCCCAAAGCACCTTGTCCCCATGTTGATGGGGACAAGGGTCTCATCCCCACAACCCTTGCCCGGTGGTTGTGGGGGTATGCGGGCAGGGGGCTTATCAGAATCTGGAAGACCCCTTTAACAAAGGGGACCCCCAGATCCTGCCCCCCCCTGTGTGAAATGGTAATGGCCTACACTGTCCACTACACTACAATGACCACCTCACTACACTACAATGATCACCTCACTACACTACAATGACCACCTCACTACACTACGCTGACCACCTCACTACACTACACTGACCACCTCACTACACTACGCTGACCACCTCACTACACTACGCTGACAACCTCACTACACTACACTGACCACCTCACTACAATGACCACCTCACTACACTATACTGACCACCTCACTACACTACACTGACCACCTCACTACAATGACCACCTCACTACACTCAGGGCCGGCCTTAGGTGTTCAGCCGCCCTGTGCGAGCTAATCCTGTGGCGCCCCCCCCCCCCACACATTTTCACCCCTCACCCCCTGGTCACCTAAACATACACAAAGAGGCTTTCCGGGCCCATCTATCCTCTGCCAGGAGCGACAATGAGGAGGAAGAGGTGAGCCAAGAGTCAGCGGTGCCCCTAGGTGGCAGTGTTTCCTAGGCGGCTGCCTTCCTAATCCGCCTAGTGGTAGCGCCAGCCCAGCCCTGCTACCACTCACATTCTGCGAGCTGTGATGGCCACACGGCGCCCCTGTTGCCCATGGTGCCCTGTGCGGCCGCACAGCTCGCACACCCCAAAGGCCAGCCCTGACTACACTACGCTGACTACCTCACTACACTACACTGACCACCTCACTACAATGACCACCTTACTACACTATGCTGACCACCTCACTACACTATGCTGACCACCTCACTACACTAACCACCTCACTACAATGACCACCTCACTACACTATACTGACCACCTCACTACACTACACTGACCACCTCACTACACTACACTGACCACCTTACTACACTGACCACCTCACTACACTACGCTGACCACCTTACTACACTGACAACCTCACTACACTACACTGAACACCTCACTACACTGACCACCTCACTACACTACGCTGACCACCTCACTACACTACACTGACCACCTTACTACACTACACTGACCACCTCACTACACTGACCACCTCACTACACTACGTTGACCACCTCACTACACTGACCACCTCACTACACTACACTGACCCCCTCACTACACTACACTGACCACCTCACTACACTGACCTCCTCACTGTTCTGACTTCTACACTAATACTGACACCAGAAGTTTTTTTTTTTAAATGTATTTATCTTTGGCTGCTCCCTCTCTCCCCAGACCGTATCCACCCCCTCACCTGCAATTTGTATCTTCTATCAGTCCAGAGGTGAGGGGGAGCCTGGCGGAGGTGAAGGCAGCGATGTTCACAGGGGTGGAGGCGGGACTCCAGGAGCCAGCACGATCACGGATAGGCCAGCCTGGTGGTGATCACGAATAGGCCAGCCCCACCACGATCACTGATAGGCCAGCCACACCGTGATCATTGATAGGCCAGCCCCGTCGCGATCACGGATAGGCCAGCCCCGCCGCGATCACGGATAGGCCAGCCCCGCCGCGATCACGGATAGGCCAGCCCTATGCACATGACCCCATTCACTAATGCTCGGAGATGGCGGGTCGGGAGCCCGCGATCTGGGTATGCCGACCCGCCATCTCAGAGCAAGACATGTGGCCCGTGGGCCAGCGGTTGGGCACCCATGGCCTAACCATTACTTCCTTTCTTTGAGTAGCCACTTGGCTTGCCTTTTAATTGAAATAATTTAATATACCCTACACTTAGTCTGGCGCACCTCATCTCTTTTCTACTTGTCTCCCCAGAGTCTTGCTTCTACTCTCAAGGCTGCTGCTGCTGGTGTAATGAACTGTAATGAAATAAACCTACCTCCCCTTTTTTAACTATTGTTGGGACTTTTGAGTTTTACTACATTATTTTATTGCACCTATTATTGCTGTTTCGAACATATTAGTTGGTTCTTGCGCCATCTTCTCCCTTCCTGGTAAGGATTGAGGGGATCCACACGCTGTTCTTTTTATTCTCTAATGCCTGCTTTTTGTGGTTCAGGGAGGTGCTCACTCATCCCCCTTGTCCTAGCCTGACAGGCTGCATGCTTGGATAAAGATCTGGTATGGATTTTGGGGAGGACCCCACACCGTTTTTTGTAAAAATTCATACCAAACCCAAAGCTGGCATAGATTTTAGGGAAAGCCATGCATTTTTTTTTTTGCATTTTATATTGGTGGCTCTTCTGTTGTTTACAGTCATAGTTGTTAAGGATACTGTGGCCGCCTGCTCCTTAACAACCAGCTAATCATTAATTAGTTTGGTTCATTTGTTATTTCGGATGCTTCAAACATCTGAATGAAACAAATTAATTTTTCTGTTTCATATAATTGATTTAGGATTCATTTAAAATCGTTACTATTGTGGTTCAGAGATTTCAATACATCCGAATCTCTGAATAAGGAAAATTTCATCCGGATTTAAATTTTTAACAATGTGAACCACTCATGTCTACTCCTCATATGAGGGTCATAGATCATCTGGTAAGCATCAGTGTATGATATTGTGGAGAACACAAGGTGTTGCATGGTAGAAGAAATATTGGAACATCTGCATCTTTTTTGCATGCAAATGGTTAACTGCAAACTTACTATCATCACTATACATGAGAAGTACATTTTTGGCACTGGACTCACATGGATATTTTATTTTATTGTTTTTATTTATTTTTTTAGCTTTTTTTTTATATTGTACCTATTAATATGAGGATCAGCACATCAATTAAATGTGAACCAATAAAATAGGGAAACAAGTCTGTTAAGTCCACTCCTTCCATGACCAAAGCATACAGACAGGTGCTCTTTTCCAGTGCTTCACTCTCCAAGTACTCCAGTCAGAGCTTTTTTTCTCAGAAAATAGGTGCAGGAACTCAATCACGACCCCGTTCAGATTTCACAAACAGTAGAAGGGTCTTAAAGGGGCATTAAATACCAGAATTGCACTAATACAGAGTGCAGAGTTCAGGGGGGTTACACACAGAGTGAAGAGCTGGCACTTGTAAACACAGAAACCAGACTTCTGTGTTTACAAGTGATTGTGGTGAGCAGGCACCAAAGGGTCTGAGCCAAAGGTGGTGGAACTGAGTTCCACCAAGTTCCCCCAGAAAAAAAGCCCTGACTCCAGTATATAATCTATATATACTGTACAAAGTGATCAATAAAGTATACTTGGATAGTGAGTTAACTGGGAGATGGCCACCTCAGTTTGTTCAGCTCTTGTACTTGTACCCAGGTCTCACTAAGCATAAATGCAAGCACCAAAACAGCAAAGTATGGACACTAACCACCAAACCTCAATCCACTTATCCTCTGAGATCAAATGAAAGAACAGAGGCAGGCCACATGGAGTAAAATCATACAACTATATCCTTTAATTCATGAACCTGTACTTAAAATGTGGACTTAGAGATTAGTGTGTATCGCCTCACCTTCTGCATTTAGCTGGCTAAATGACATCAACAGCCAGGCCCCACACAATGCATTTTATCTTAAGGAGAACGTCATCAGGGGAGAGGAGCTTATGTTTATACGTGGTAAAACCTAACTAGAGTCCGAATATAATTTTGTTTTGGTTTTGGATAGGAAGAGGAAGTGTTAGAATTTCTGGCTTGGAAAGACTGTATGAGAATGTTTTCTGTGAATCCCTTCTTTACCTTAAAGCAGGGATCCTCAAACTACGGCCCTCCAGCTGTTGCGGAACTACACATCCCATGAGGCATTGTAAAACTCTGACATTTACAGACATGACTAGGCACGATGGAAATTGTAGTTCCTGAACAACTGGAGGGCCGTAGTTTGAAGACCCATGCCTTAAAGGCTGTAGAAATCACTAGACATGTGCATTCGTTTTCGAATGCATTTTCGTCTGAAAATCTTTTTTTTTCGTTATCGTTTTAACAAACGATAACGAAAGCACAAGTAACGAAAACCGAAAGATCCGACATAAAAAAATGCTTTATTTTCGTTTTCGTTGCGGTAAAAATTCGATATAGAGAGATTCGACATTATAGGGAAAAGATTCGACATTATAGGGAAAAGATTCGACACTATAGAAATAATAGATTCGACATTACAGAGAATAGATTTCGATTTATGAGAAAATAGATTCGACATTATTACTAGTCATACAACATTAGAATTCTTGTAGGCGGAACATTCGAACGGAAATGTACGATTCGACGTAAAGATTCGACGTTCCGTCAAATATTCTTTTGACCATTCGACAGAAACCAAGTATTATTGGATTTTCGGACGAAAGCTATTCCCCAACGAAAAACAAAATAAATCAAAACGATTTTTGGGAGTAACTAAATAAATGTATTTTCCAAACGAAAACGAAAAAAGAAACAAAATATTCCAGTCTGCACATATCTAGAAATCACACAGAAAAGCAGTTTTTACAGAAGTAACACCTAACGAGTCTCTTCGATGGCATGGCCAAATGAAAGAAGCAGAGTATTTTATGTCTAAGTTCTGAGATAGAATAGAACAGGAGAGTGAAAACATCAAACATTACTTAGCAAAAAAACTTTGGGTAACCCCTAAGTTGTTCTCTAAACCTTTCTAATTTCATTTTTCTATTATCTGAACTAAACTTTGCCTTTTTATATATGTGTGATCTCTTCCTTTAAAAAAAAGCAACAGCATGCAGATCTGTTGTACATTGTTTATAGAAAGACAGCAGGGTAGTCTTTATCTTTAAAGCTGCATTGGACCACAATGTAAAAGGAGATGAACATTGGCACATTGGCAGACATAGTTGAAAAGTGAGTATAGTCATGAAGGGACAGGAATTATGCTATTTTCAGGATAATCTAGTGAAAATGATTTAAAAATAGAAAACAAGGAAACTAATGCAACTATGGCTGGTAAACTGCAAGATATTGCTTGTTTTGATTTTGCATCTCCTTAAACCAAAACACCTACCTTTAAAGTAAATCATTAATTTTAACAACAGCAAATTACAATTAAGTACAGAAACATACCACTGCAATTTTTTTATTTCCACATTAAAAGTACACTCTAAGGATCAATTATTTGCACTTAATGGAAATGCGGTCTCCATTTTCTAAGTAAAGAAAAAAAACAATGCTCTTTCAGATCGTGCTATACAGTAATAGAGCTCATCAGCAAACAGAACACTTTGAACAATCTCTCTGGAATAGTTACCAGCCTACAAGCTGTTAGTCGCAAGCACAACTGAAAACTAATTGAAGTGTGGTGCTTCCTCCATTTTCCGTGTGAATGCCCCAGTGGACAGGTAGAATTCAAATGACATGAAACCTTTTAAAACAATGGCATTTGAAATGAACAAATGACTGTTCAGAATCCATTTCTCACACGTCTGAATTTTTGCATGTTATTAGAAATCACTCTTTACTTTCATTAGTCAGTGTGAAAGACGCTGCAAACACTGTTTTTTTCTTTTTACAGAACTTTTAAAAACAAGGACAAAATATTTTCTGATCCCTTTTTCAAACAAGAAAAATATGTTGTGAATGATTACAATGCCAGGTAATGAAACAATAAAGAACATATTGATGGCTGTTGGGCTAGATTTAAACATTTGAGTTTTTTTCCCTGCTCATTGAAAAAATAAAATGAAAACGGTTTAGTAAGCACACAAATAAAAATACAGGCATACCCCACTTTTAAGTACACAACAGGGTTTATTTACTATAGCTGGAAAATGCAATATCAGGCTCACTTCTGCATAAAAACCAATGAGCTTCTAACCCCAGCTTGTTCAATTAAGATTTTGTTATAAAACCTGGAAACTCATTGGTTTCTATACAGAAGTGAGCCTGATTTTGCACTCTCCAGCTATAGTAAATAAACCCTATTGCATACTTAAAAGTCGGGTCTGCCTGTACTTTAATTTTTTTAATATGATGTACTATAAATAGATACCAAGCTAATTCACAATTGTATTATAACATCCACCCGGGAACACACTGATTTTTACCTGGTAAGAAAAATATTTTAATCCTCATTATCTTTTGTCCTTAATAACATCAATTAAAAGAAGTTAATGCTTTCATTTTTATTAATCAATAGATTTTTATTGTGTTTTTGAATTACACATAGTGACAAACATTACATTTCCTCCGAAGAGGTAGAACTAATAGATCGTAGATGTATTCAAAGAACATTGCGGCGGTAGAACAACGCCTTATATATAACAGTTTAATATCAAAAACAGTAACCAGGTTGACTAATTTGTACCCAGAGGATAGAGTGTGGGAATGTATAGATAGAGTGTAGAGAGACTTATTTGTGGGAGTCAGAGGTCGCCTCTAGCGGGTGGGACCCACCCGTGCCCCGGCCACCCCACATGGGGACTAGACTGTGGCCAAGGCTCGGAATGGTCCCCCTCCGAGTGTAGCGCAGCCAGTCATTTCAAGGTAGGACGATTGGAGTTAGGCAATGTTTATCGTACCAGGATGTCCACCTAAGCCATTTCTTACGAGCATTATCTCTATTTGCATCCTTGAGCGCCAGTGTGGTCTTGTATGTGTAGTGCAGGTGAGTAGTTTGTATAACTTCCCCAATGGTGGGTGGTAGGGGTTTTTTCCACTTTCTTGTTATGGAGAGTCTAGCTGATAACAGAATATGCAGGACAGTGTGTCTCGACTCATGAGGAAATTTGTCTAGATCAAGCGATAGAAGGGCTAGGTCAGGTTGGGGATCAGCTATTAAGTGGGAGGTTTCTGAGATTATTTTGAAGGTTGATGACCAGAACAGTGCTAGTTTGGGGCAACTCCAGAGTGTGTGGAGCAAGGTCCCCTGGGAGCCACAGTTTCTCCAACATCTGTCACTTTGCAACGCACCAAATTTGGACAGCTTTGCTGGGGTCAGATACCATCTTAACATAATTTTTGTGGATAGTTCCCAAAGGGTAGAGCAGCTGGTAACAGAGTAAACAGATTTGCAAGCTTTGGCCCACTGCTGATCTGAGTAGGAGCTTCCAAGATCTGATTCCCATTTAAGTAGGGGGGGTGATTTTATGAAAATTGATTTCTGCTGTAAAGTATTATAAAAAAATGATATGCCCTTCACCCTTGGGGAAGGGTTTTGTAGGAAGAGCCAAGTGGACCGAGCCATGTAGCGTTCCCAGTGGGGGTATGTAGATAAAAAGTGTTTGGTTCTAAGATATAGGTAAAAGTCGCTATCTGGGAGATTGTACTTTTTTTGCAGGATTGGGAACGGTTCAATGGTTCCATCAACCAGAATGTCGTTTACATGGAGTATGCCATGTTTGTGCCACTGCTTGTAGGAGATCAGGTCTATGTGATGTTGCAGGGACTCAATCGGGATTTTCAGTTTAACATTATCAGGGTGGTCATGGGTTAAGGAGATAAATTTGTTCCATGACTTAATGGTAGCTAGCATCGTAGGAGATATTGATGAAGGGGTCTTAGTGGATGAAGTGGTGGAGAGTAACCATGGAGAGAGGCCCTTGCCAGGTGCCAGGGCAGCTTCCATCTGTGTCCAGGTAGTTCGTGGTGAGGTCACGAACCATTCTCTAGATTGGGTGAGAACCGAGGCCAGGTAGTAATGGTGGAAGTCTATGTATCCCGTGCCGCCCGCCTTACGTGTTTTAACAAGGGTGGTAAGGGCACATCTAGCCCTCTTGCCTTGCCAGATATAGGAAGATAAGATAGATTGGAGTGATTTAAAAAAATGGACGGGAATGGGGATTGGTAAAGTCCTGAAAAGATAGAGGAGTTGGGGCAAGTGGAACATTTTAAACGCCGCTAAGCGGCCTGTCCAAGACAGTTCTTGAGATCCCAAATGTTGGAGTTGGGCCTGAAGTTTATTCCGGAAAGGGACGTTATTTTGGTGGAAGAGCTGCTCGGGTGATTTGGTCAGTTGGATACCCAGATAGGTGATGCTTAGATCAGCCCATGTAAACGGGAATTGGCCCTGTAGCAATAATCTGGTGGGGGTGTTGATTCCTAGGTCTAAGACATGACTTTTAGATTCGTTAATTTTATAGTAGGACACTTTGCTAAAGTAAGCTAGCTCTCGTTGGACCGCTGGGAGTGATGTGGATGGCTCAGATAGTATTAGTATGACGTCATCAGCGAATAGGCTGATCCTGTGTTCACTGCTTCCCATGGTGATACCTGTAATAAGCGGGTTTGATCGTATGGATTGGGCCAGGGTTTCCATCAGTAAATTAAAAATTAGAGGGGAAAGGGGGCAGCCTTGTCTAGTTCCGTTCGTAATATCAAAGGGAGGTGATAACGAGTCTGCTGAATATACTTGGGCCGAGGGATTGGAGTAAAGGGCCATGATTGCTCTATGAATCTGTCCAGTAAAGCCAAATTTAAAAAGGACCGAGGATAGATACCCCCAGTGTACTCTGTCAAACGCTTTTTCAGCATCAAGGGACAGGAGTACAGAGGGGGTGCCTGAGAGATTTGCCTGGTGTATGACATTGATCATTCGCCTTGTGGCATCTGAAGCCTGCCGGCCTTTGGTGAATCCCGATTGGTCCCTGTGTATCAGTGTGGGAAGGATATCATTCATTCTAATCGCTATTAACTTGGCATATAATTTAGCGTCCACATTCAGGAGAGAGATGGGGCGGAAGTTTTGGGGAGTGGTTGGGTCTTTGCCCGGTTTCGGGAGAGTGACAATTACTGCTCTTAGCATGTCAGAGGGGAATGATGAGTTAGATGCGGCCGAATTAAAAACTTCGCAGAGGGTAGGGATTAGAATGCGTCGAAATTTCTTGTAATATTCCCAAGTGAAGCCATCAGGTCCCGGGGATTTAGAGTTGGGGAGATTGGTTATAGCTCTGTCCAGTTCAGTCTCTGAGAAGGGTAAATTAAGAGATTTCAATTGATCGTCAGATAAAGAAGGGAGGGTAATCTTTCCTAAAAAGGTCTCAATGTCCTGTGGTGTCGGTTGGTGTGTGGAGAGATCGTCGCGTATGTTATATAACCCAGCATAGTAAGTACTGAAAGCATTAGCTATCTCCTGTGGTTTCATTAATTTTTCTTTTGTGTGAGGGTGATATATGTAAGGGATTTTGGATTTGATCCTCCGCCCCTTTATCTTTAGGGCTAGTAGCTTGCCCGCTTTGTTCCCTGTAGCATATGTGGTGGCCCTAACCTTTGTACACGCCCTCTCAAAGGAGTCTAATAGGAGCAAACGGAGTTCATGTCTTAGGTTAAATATAGTGGCTTGCAGTAAGGGCGAGGGCCGAGATTTGTTTTGTGAGTCAAGAAGGGCAATTTCAGCTGTAATCTGGTCAATTTTTTTTCGTTCTGGATTTTTTGATCCTAGCCCCTAGTTGGATAAACACACCCCTAATGACGGCCTTGTGGGCGGCCCACACCACCCCCGGGTCAGATACAGAGTTTGAGTTTATGGAGAAGTATTCCTCCAATCGTTGATGTAAGAGGGTTGCTGTGGATGGGTCTCTAATCAGGGCATTGTTGACTCGCCAGAGGTACGAGTTAGATTGTGGAGTGGTTGCATCTATGGAGATGCTAACAGGAGCATGGTCCGACCAGGTGGTGGGGTGGATCACCGAGGCCGAGATCCTTTGTAGCAATGGCCTATCTGTTAGGAACAAATCTATGCGTGAGTAGGTATTGTGGCGCGGCGAGAGAAAAGTGTAGTCTCTCTCGCTAGCGTGACAGCACCTCCACACATCATATAGGTCACTATTGGAGATAAATCTGTTCAGAGGAGATGCGTGTCTCTTAGTGGATGCTGTGGAATCTAAGTCATTGTCTGGGACAAGATTGAAATCGCCACACATTAAAAGATACCCCGATTGAAGGGATTTAACTTTTTTCATAACACATTTAAGAAAAGGCATTTGGCGTTGATTCGGAGCATACAAGGAAACGAGTGTATATGGAACATTATTAATCAAGCAGACCAAAATGATATAGCGACCCTCCGGATCAGCTACGAGTGTCTGTAATTGGAAAGTTACCGTGTTCCGGACGGCTATCATAACACCCCTCTGCTTTTTCTTGTATGAGGATGTGAAAACATGGGGGAATTGGTGGTTCTGGCAACGGGGGTGAGAGTCCTGCTGAAAGTGAGTCTCTTGGACGCAGAGGATGTCGCATTTGAGCGATACAGCTGATTTCCATAAGGACGAACGTTTAACCGGATGGTTTAGACCTTTAGCATTTAGGGTCAGAACGGTAAAGGACATGATGTGGTGAGAGGTGTGCAAGGTGTATGGATACAACTCACAGTTAGGAGAAGTAGTCACAACGGATTGTCACTAAGCGGTAGATCTCCTGGTAGGATAGTTGAGGAAGCGGAGTGCTTGGGATCTGGATACGTGTAGTTTGTGTTGAATAGATCGGAGTCTTGGCGTGCGGGAAAGTATCTCTGCTAGAGCTCCATCCACTGGGTGGTCAAAATAACAAAAGAATAAAAGAAAGGGTTAACGTAAAACAATAACAATCAGCAAATCGGAGGATATCCTGATGCTGAGCAAACTTGGGGTACAGTTCAGGCTCAAGGAGCAGTAGTGCAACAAATGGAGCATAACGAGCAGCCAGTCGGAGTAAACGGTGGGCTAATGTAGACAGGAACAGGCATATGGAATCAGCGCGAATTATCCGGGTGGTGGTCATCAGTATTAGGATTGTTCCGGGGGTTCCTGCGGGGCAGGGGAGGTTTTCCCCGTGGGTCAGCGTAGGCATTTGGAGGATCTGGAATGATGCCCCATGACAGTAGCAATTTGGTACCCCCCTCCATAGTGGATATGGTATGTGGAATGCCATTGTGAGTCACTAGAATAGTGGCAGGGTGACGCCATTTGTAGACTATCTTGTGGTTTGATAAGGCTTTGGTCACGGTACTCAGCTTCCTTCTCATCTGGAGTGTAAATTGGGACAGGTCTGCATACAGTTGTATGTTCTGATAAGGAGCGGGAAGGTCTCTAAGTTCACGGGATTTGGCCAGGATCTGTTCTTTTGCTTGGTAGAAATGAATGCGCAGCAGCACATCCCTCGGAACTGTGTCAGCAAGATGGCGCGGCTTAGGTAGTCTGTGGATGCGGTCTATGGTCAGTTCTATGGGGGACAGGTCAGGCAGTAAGTTTGAAAACAGGGTATTTGTATAGGAGCGGAGGTCAGCTGGGAGTACAGATTCTGGGACGCCGCGTATTTTTATGTTATTGCGTCTGGATCTATCTTCGAGGTCCGCTAGTTTAGATTTGATCCAGTCAGTGTCTTCCCTATGAACCTCATTGGCGTCAACCAGACTGTTAACAACATCAGTGCATTCCTCCATTTTCTCTTCCATGTAAGAGACCCTGTCCCCCATATGTTGCACATCAATAGAGACCTTGTGTATCAGAGATGAGAGGTTAGACATTAATGAGGACTGGAGGAGCATCAACATGTCCTTCATTGTGGTGTCTAAAACTGGCTGGCCCGTTGTTGGGAAAGCCGCGATAGAAGATTGCAGTGAGGAGATGGCGTCAGTGCCTCGTGCAGTGGTACTCACATTTGCGGCGTGGTGCTGGACATCCAAGCGCATCCGCGCTTTCGCCGGGCTCCGTGTGTCAGGGGATAGCGGTGGGGTGCCGACCAGGGGTGGGGACGATAGACCTTCCGTGCATCCATCAGGATCGCTGCTGGGGAGATCTGTATAGGCGGCGGGTGCGCGCCGCGAGGTGCCGTCGGCGCCATCTTGAGGTTCTCCCCTCAGCGCCGGCCTGAACGAGAAGGCCGTAAGCTTCTGAATGAAGCGATCGTCTTTTCTTTTTCGGGACATCGCGTCTCTACGTTCCCAGGGTAACCACCGTATGGATAGGAGTCTCGGTAGGGCCGGAAAACTGTCCGATGGTCGTCGCTTTGTCTCCGGCTGGCTGGAGCTCAGTGTCTAGGCTGCCATCTCGCTTGCGCGCAAGCCACGCCCCCAATGCTTTCATTTTTAAAGAGATGTATACATGGTTGTGTGTCGGTCTTCCTTTAAGCGGCATTGCCTTTCCCTCTTTCAATTAATAACATTTTTTTTCCCATCTTAATTTGGAGTTCCTTATAGGACATGGCAACTAAGTGTCCCTGTCTACGGTGAGGACAGGATGCACTTACTGATTGTCCATCCGTACCAATTAAGTTGATGTGGTATATAAATCTGTTCCCCATCCTGCAGTTGGCCATTGAGTGGATGTCCGCATAGGACTCTGCCGTCCAGATTCCTTTATCCAGCTGCTATTTTCATGTAAACGCGGCAACGTTTTTTAGCACTTTTCCCTCACTTCATCCCTTCTTCAAGATGGCGATGGTGTGGGTATTACTGCGGTGACGTGGAGCGTCGTCCTTATCCCGTGACCAAGTCTTTGTGAAGATGAAACGTTGGGAGGAGACGTTCCCACGTCACTGCAACTATACGGAAGGACGCACGCGTTCCACCAAGCCGGCCGGCACTTTGTTTTTAAGCTTCATTTTTACATCTGTTTGTAAGTGCACATCAATTTATCCTCTTTAAATAAATGTCATCGGGTTTTACACTATGTGAGTTCTTCTGTCGTTTCATGGTACCATATCAATACTGCTATCTGCTGAAGTCCCACGGCTGCTGTAATCCACCCGATCCTAGGCGTTTGCATCTACCCTTAGGGGTCTATTGTCTGGTAAGGGTCAGTGTGTATAGTGGTGGTGGGTTTGCACTATCCCCTCCCCATTTCACAACTGTCCCACATGGGTGTTGCTGTACACGTTGTCCATAAGGTTTCACACTATGCAAGTTTTCTGTTTTTGTTTTGTTTTTGGTGCTGTGATTCTACATTCAAATCCGGGAAAGCCAGAGTGTGACGGACAACATAGAGATTGATGCATTTCTATCATCTAGAGAATTTGCCTCCTTGATCTATACACCACAATTTTGGGAGAAATATATCCATCCTCATCTGAAGACTTTTTCCTACTAAGATCCTACCCCGGTTCACCATAAACTATGAGTAGGTTTCTCTGTGACCAATAGGTGGACTTTCTAATATTACAATATTTTTTCTTCTCCTGTTTTTTTGTCACTGTGGCTCCAGAAGTATGTCATTTCCACACTGCACACTTATACCACTTACGTTTGTGTTCCTCACATGATCACAGCCTCAAACTATAAGCAGTTTTTTTTTAGATTATTAGGTGGACTTCTCATAAGTTTTCTCTTTTTTTGGTGTGGGTTTTTGCATTTCTCTGTGGGTCTATAGGTTTGTAATCCCACATTGATTGTTTCCACCACGCACTGTGCCCTGTATAAGGTCACAGCCTCATATTTAGCACGATTCCATCTTTTTCTGTATATTTGTTTATGTCGTATAACATTTTTGAATCGCAGCTTTTGCTTATTTGTTATTCACTGGGTACGCGCAATTTTTTCCCTTGTTTAATACATGCACAGTGGTAATTGAAAAAAAGTATACTGTTCTGTGAAAAGTAAATACAAAAATGACAGCCAACACAGCTGTGGACACAAAAGCAAATAGTATGTATGTAAAAAAGTGTAGCGCTATTTTTGTAAACAGGTGTATGTTAAATTATGCTTTAAACAGTAAATAAACACCTATGAACATGAACAGTGAGATGAATCTTTAAATATGATCAGTACAGTGACTCCTTTATATTGATCATGATAATAACACCTCTACTGGTGTGTGAACAATAATCCAGGAGAGGGAAAAATTTGTGATAATAAAAAATGTGTAACTGGAATAGTCCAAAGTGAAAAAGTAATTTGAGAGGCTGACAAGAAAATCCAACCAGGAAAGTGACCCTCTCTTTGGAAGGAATGCCTGAAAACACTGCCATCAAAGATAAGAGGAGGCTTACCAGGTGTCTCCTAAATGGTCCAAAACGGTCATTCAACGGTCATTCAATGCCAATCAGTCAGAACATGGGTATAACATATATTCATGTATCCATGTAACATATGTAATATAATGAAAAAAATTGCATAGCATGATACCATTTAAAAAGGGTAGTATTTAATAAAAACTAAAAAATGAACACTCTCATTTGGATGGTCATAAATGCACTTATCTAATGGAAGTACATGTAACATATGTAATATAATAAAAAAAAATTGCATAGCATGATACCATTTAAAAAGGGTAGTATTTAATAAAAACAAAAAAATGAACACTCACATTTGGAAGGTCATAAATGTACGTATCAAGTGGAAGTACAGGTACTTGAGTGATGTGTATAGGTAGGTCCACCCGACTCATAAGTCATCATCTGGGGTATAAGCTGTGTGTATATGGGGGCGGTCCATACCCCAGATGACGACTTATGAGTCAAAACTAGTCGGGTGGACCTACCTATACACATCACTCAAGTACCTGTACTTCCATTAGATAAGTGCATTTATGACCATCCAAATGAGAGAATTTTTTAGTTTTTATTAAATATTACCATTTTTAAACGGTATCACGCTATGCGATTTTTTTTCATTATATTACACGTGTTACATGGATACCGGGCCTCTGCTCTCTACATGAATATATGTTATACCCATTGATGTTCTGACTGATTGGCGTTGAATGACCATTTGGATCCAGGACCAGCTGTATTCTTCGGGTCTACTGACCATTAAGCCTTTCTTGACTTGGGCGGTATATGCCTCTCCAAGTCAGAGACATCTGGTAAGCCTCCTCTTATCTTTGGTGGCGGTGTTTTCAGGCATTCCTTCCAAACAGAGGGTCAATTTCCTGGTTGGATTTTCTTGTCAGCCTCTCTTTTTCACTTTGGACTATTCCAGTTACACATGTATTATTGTCACACATTTTTCCATCTCCTGGATTATTGTTCACTCACCAGTAGATGTGTTTTTATCATGATCAATATAGTGGGTAGTGATGGACGAACATCTGACGGGGCGGTTCGCAAACGCTAACCGCAAACTTTCTCAAATGTTTGCGAAACCGCAAGTTTGCGGTGGGCCCCATTCACTTTAATGGCAGGCGAACATTAAAAAACTGCAGGCCATATTTGCAGCCACAAAATACTTGCCAGCTGTGCACATATAGTCCCACAACATGGACACTGACCTACCAGAAGTATTAAGTGAAAAACCGGATACAGAAGTAAGTGTCGGCCATTACAGGCCCCAAAAATTAGCCGACAGGCGTTCACCTGACAGCAAACAACTTTGTATTCTGTGGCTGATGGTACATTAGGCATTTACCAGATAGAGAAGTAAGTGTCGGCCAGTACAGGCCCCAAAAATTATCCCACAGGCATTCACCTGACAGCAAACAACTTTGTATTCTGTGGCTGGTGGTACATTAGTGGCGGCTGTTGCTACCTCCTCTTCCTGATCCAATGCCAAGAATAGTTGTGCATCGCAAATGTCTTCTGATGGATCAGAAAATAAATTCCTGTGACTCAAGCGGAGGGTATATGGTGGTGGTGGTGAGCCACTCAACCAAGTCTGGTGCGTCTTTTGACCTAATCGAACGCACCTTGTGCCACTTCCCACTTTGGCTCCGGCCTGGTGCTCCTGCCCTACCCCTCCCACCCCTGCGGAAGGGCCTGCCTCCTCCTCTGCCTGTCATTTTTTAAATGACCCTGTGACAAAAGTCTCTAGAGAAGCACAGTATATGTGGAAGAATGTATATAACACCCCACTTCAATCTGTCATTTTGGGGGGCCACTGGTTTATCGCACCAGTTCTAAAACTTTTTTTTCAGTAACTTTTGTCTCTGTGTGTAGCTTAGGTAAAGCATCAAAACAGAAAAAAATAATTCTGCAGTACCCAAATACACTATTATGAAATTATATTTTTATATAATACCCCGCTTCAGTCTGTCGTTTTGGGGGGCCGCTGGTTTATCGCACCAGTTATAAAACTTGTTTTTCAGTAAATGTTGTCACTGTGTGTAGCAGAGGTAGCGCAGCGAAAGAGGCAAAAATTCTGCAGTACCCAGATACACTATTATAAAAAAGTATATTTTTATACAACATCTGCTTCAATCTGTCGATTTGGGGGGACATCGGTTTATCGCACCAGTTATAAAACATTTTTTCAGTAAATTTTATCACTGTGTAAAGCAGAGGTAACGCAGCGAAAGAAGCAAACATTCTGCAGTACCCAAATACACTATTATGAAAGTATATTTTTATATAACACCTCGCTTCAATCTGTCGTTTTGGGGGGAGCACTGGTTTATCGCACCAGTTATAAAACTTTTTTTTTCAGTAACGTTTGTCACTGTGTGTAGCAGAGGTAATGCAGCAAAACAGAAAATAAAATTCTGCAGTACTGAAATACACCACCAGTCACAATGCTGCACAATACAAATCCACTATAATATGCTTTCTATATTAGAAAGTATATTATAAGTGTATTACACCCCTATATACAGCACACCAAACAAAAGTACACCTATACCAGTCCTTAAAAATACTTTTGTGGACCTTTTAGCTAGAGATTTATTTCAATACAGCCTGCCCCTGCTCCACACAGCAACCTCTCCCTACACTGACAAAAAGCAGAATGTAAAATGGTCACCAGATCAAGTCTATTTATAAGGTAGGGGGTATGTCCATGTGCTGAAATGTCTCAATTGGCCTGTACCACCTAATGGATGTGTCATGGGTCAAAGTTCTTCTCAATGTAAAATTGCGGATGGGTGCGAATATCGCCAGATGTCCGCCTGTTCGACGAACTGCGAATGAGCAAAGTTCGACCGCCGGGCGAACTGCCAGGCTATCTCTAATAGTGGGGTCACTGTACTGATCATATTTAAAGATTCACCTCACTGTTTATGTCCATAGGTGTTTATTTACTGTTTAAAGAATAATTTAACATACACCTGTTTGCAAAAATAGCGCTACACTTTTTTACATGTATACACACACACAACATGAGACCGATGCTTGCTAAATAATGGTTAACAATAAAACACAGTAAACAGTAAAATATAAAATAATTACATACCTGAAAAGCAAACCTGATAAAATGTAACAATAAAATATTACAGTTAAAAAATACAGTAAAACAAAGCAGAACAATAGAGATAGAACAGAGTGGGAAGAACATTAAAACGACAACTATTTTTAGGCTTTTTTATTTTATATATATATATATATATATATATATATATATATAAAACTTTAACGGTTCCAATCCTGGGTCTCTCAAAATCCGATGACATGTTTGGAGACCATGTGAAAGTGTG
The DNA here is from genome assembly GCA_029574335.1 of Rana kukunoris. Classification (NCBI taxonomy): domain Eukaryota; kingdom Metazoa; phylum Chordata; class Amphibia; order Anura; family Ranidae; genus Rana; species Rana kukunoris. The sequence goes on along the minus strand of CM056051.1, from coordinate 304,105,955 downwards.
TCCTAGACTGTGCAGTGCTGTAGCCTACACTAAAACTCCACTAGTGTGTAGTAGCATTCTAAATATTCACTGATGCAAAGACCAGATTGTCTGGGACAGGGGGGACAATAATAGCGGGTGTCACTGACTGCAAATTCAAAGACTATTTTTTCTGATATTATTTCTGTTGCCTGAATCACTGTGCTGTTATAGACTTTATTTATGTACAGATCCAGTTACATTTCCCATATTCGCAGCTACATGTCTCAGCACTGATCTCTTTAGTCTCTACTGTTTAAAACATTGCATTTAGACAGAGCACAACCTTCTACTTCACAAGATGAAGCAGCTTTGCAAAAGTTGAAGATATTTGCTAGACTCAAACACAAAGCCTTTCTTGAAGCTTATAGAGAATTAGGAAACAAACAGGGTGGAAATGTATAATAAATAATCTGATCTGTGGAAAAGAACTGTGTAATGAATAACTGTTGCTGATGATACAGAACATTGATAATGCAATGATACAGAACAGCTAACCATAGACTTGTAAAACGTGAATTTTATAAAAGCTATAAGAAAATTAAAGTAATGTGAAAATTAAATGTTGCTAAGGTTTGCTACTGTAGTTATGGTTAAGAGATAGTTTGTTGTTTTCATGTATGGGTTTGGCTCCTTCTAGTGACTGCTGGACCATATAGCCTCGTACACACGTATAGGTTTCCCGTCGGGAAAACTGCCATGAGAGCTTTTGGCCGGGAATCCCGGCCGTGTGTATGCTCCATCGCAGTTTTCCCGACCGGAAAACTGACGGGAAAGAAAAGAGAACCAGCTCTCTTTTTTCCTGCCAGCAGTTTTTAAGCCGCCAGATTTCCTAGGGGTAAAGACTGCGGTGGAGCATACATACGGCCGGGTTTACCGACAAAGGCTCTCATGACACTATTCCTGTTGGGAAACCTGGCCGAGTGCAGGGGAAAAAGTAACCAAGCAGGTTCTCAGTTTTCCCCTCGGGTTTCCCGGTCGTAAAAAGTCTGTATGTGTGTACAGACTTTTGAGTGTTTTTTTTCCTTCTGTGAAAATGACCAGAGCAATGCATTATGGGACATATAGTCTGGAACAAGGAAGTGACACGGTTGACCCAGGCCAATCTGGACCACAGGACACAGAATGCAGTGCGCACAGAACAGCCTGCTGGGAGAGGAAATAAAAAGGCCTGTGTGGCTTGATTTTTCTCTCTATGGATGCCATCTTGAACCTGCCAGCAGGAGGTCTGTGTGACATGGAGTGAGAGTCTGCGACCTATACAGCAGAGAGCCGGATCGCCAGCCTCAGATGGATCTCAGAGGACAGCACCCAGCAAAGTGTCCAACCTGCGATCAAGATCATCAGGGTACATCTGCATTCCAGCCCAGCAGGAGTTGCAGCGTGGGGTTGCGGCGTCATTTCCAAAGGACACAGACACCAGGGATTTCCTGCTGAAACCCTCCATCCATCTAATGTCCACAGTGGTGAGCGGGCACAGCCCATCTTAATTGTGATAACAGTATTCCTGAGTAGTTATTTTACAGACTGGCTTGTGATACCTGTATTTCCACGGATGTGAATCTACTTCTTCACATAACAGGCGCTTGGGGCCTATTTTTTCCCATTGCGCCCAGAAGTCAGTATTGTGTTCCACTCATATTTACAGTTAAAGAGGAACACACACGTGGTTCTAGTTCTTCCCATAATGTATAAATTAGTTCATCCTGCGCTTTTCCTTTTATGGCTTTCCTCACTTTGGATTACAAATAGTACAGTATGAACTACAGGGCTAGCTGAAGTTATACGGAATTGAAAGAACATTTATAATCTCCTCTTGGTAAGTGCCACTGCTCTGCATTTTATTGCTAAATTATTGAACTATAACCTAGGGGAAGCCAATTGGTAGGATATTACTCAAGTTATATTGTGAATTGTATGCCTATGTCTATCATTGATTATTGGTCTGTATGCTAAGGCCTCAGAGGAAAGGTATCAGAGAAAAGGTATCCAACACAATTGTTAAGGGTGTTGGATATTTGTTTCTTTGTATCCCTGGTAGAGGATTTATGTTAAGTACCTTTTGTATACCAGTTTCAAGAAATGCCCCCCCCCCCCTCCCGCCGCTATCCGGTGCTTCGGCCAATCGGCCGGCACTCGTTGGTGAAGCATAGAGATGACTGTGACCAGATGGTCACCATTCATCTCTATGACTGTCGGAGGCCCAAGCACGACGTTATGACGTCACGTGCGGTACCCGGAAGTAAACAAAGCCGCGATCGCCGATGTCGTCATGTAATCAGTGATTTTTTTTCACCGATTTCATGCTTGCAAGCCTGGAGGAGAGATGTGGGGTCTTATTGACCCTACATCTCTCCATAAAGAGGACCTGTCACACTGATTCATATTACAAGGGATGTTTACATTCCTTGTAATAGGAATAAAAGTGATCAAAAATTAATTAAAAAAAAAGTACAATAAAAAAAAAAAAATTAAAATGCCCCTGTCCCCGTTATCTTGCGCACAGAAGCGAACACATGCTAGTCCCGCCCACATATGTAAACGCCGTTCAAACCCCACATGTGAGGTATCATCGCGTGCGTTAGAGCGAGAGCAATAATTATAGCACTAGACCTCCTCTGTAAGTCTAAACTGGTAACCTGTAAAAAAAAAAAAAAAAAAACGACGCCTATGGAGATTTTTAAGTACCGAAGTTTGGCGCCATTTCATGAGTGTGCGCAATTTTAAAGCGTGACATGTTAGGTATCTATTTACTCGGCGTAAAATCGTCTTTCCATGTGAGAAAAAAAGTTGCAATGAAAACCATTTTATTCCCTAGGGTGTCTGCTAAAAAAAAATATATAATGTTTGGGGGTTCTGATACATTTTCTAGCAAAAAAATTGTGGTTTTTACATGAAGGAGAAAAGTGCCAAAATAGGCCCGGTGATCAAGTGGTTAAATACCATCAAAAGAAAGCTCTATTTGTATGAAAAAAAAGGACAAAACATTTATATGGGTGCAGTGGAAGAAATACTGTTTGAAAGATTGAAAGACTTTTCCAAGATATTTGGTAAGGATAATCAGAAGTTTCAAGAAGTGGGTTATCATTTGCTTCAACTACAACTTGATAAGAACTACAGAAAAGAGTGGTGCAAAGTCAGATCAAATTTGTGCCAATCGGTGCTTATCCATAAAATGTCAGAATCAAAATCAATATGTAGTAGGTGGCAGGGATTTTAAAGGGTACAGCACACAATAATAGAAAAAATACATACAGTAAGGGATATAATATATCTCAATCCAGTGGGTGTGGTCCAAAAGGAATGGATTCTTATGCGGGTCAACTTCACTAATGAAACAGACCTTTGATTACATTTTTCTGTCCTCTTTGGGCCTGGGATTCCGTCCTCAGAACAACATTAATATTTAACCACTTAAGACCCGTACCAATATGCAGGTTAAGGACCTGGCCCTTTTTGAGATTCAGCACTGCATCGCTTTAACTGACAATTATGCGGTCGTGCAACGTGGCTCCCAAACTAAATTGGCGTCCTTTTTTTCCCACAAATAGAGCTTTCTTTTGGTGGTATTTGATCACCCCTGCGGTTTTAATTTTTTTTTCGCACTATAAACAAAAATAGAGCGACAATTTAAAAAAATATGCAATATTTTTTACTTTTTGCTATAATAAATATCCCCAAAAATATATAAAAATACATTTGTTTTCCTCAGTTTAGGCCGATACGTATTCTTCTACATATTTTTGGTAAAAAAAATCACAATAAGCATTTATTGATTGGTTTGCGCAAAATGTATAGTGTTTACAAAAAAGGGGATAGTTTTATGGCATTTTTATTAATATTTTATTTTTTTACTACTAATGGCGGCGATCATCAGCTATTTTTTTATGACTGCGACATTATGGCAGACACAGCGGACACTTTTGACACATTTTTGGGACCATTGTCATTTTCACAGAGAAAAGTGCTGTAAAAATGCACTGATTACTGTGAAAATATCACTGGCAGTGAAGGGGTTAACCAAGAGGGGGTTCTGTAGGGGTTAACTGTGTAACTGTGTTCTAAGGGAGTGTTCTTGGGGGCGTGGCTGTGCGTGTGACGTCACTGATCATCGTTCCCTAACACAGGGAACAGACGATCACTGACAGCCACACTAGGAAGAGTGGGGAAGGTTTGTTTACACTCACCTCTTCCGGTTCTTCCTCTCTGTGACCCGATCGCGGGACACCAGCGGTGATCCGGTCTGCGGGTCCCGGCGGCACGCTCGTGACCCATGGCTGGGCATCATAAAGGGGACGTACCTGTACGTCCATGTGCCCAGCCGTGCCATTCTGCCGACGTTAAATAGTCGTGCAGTGGTCCTTAAGTGGTTAAGAGACTATTAAGGATCTTAATCTGTTTGCACGTAACCTCACGTCGAAGGTGTTACATTCTAAAGAGAGTTTGTTTTACCTTCCTCTGGACCAAACTGCAAGAGTTTGTGGGGAGCTGAATTTAATGGACATGGTGTCTTTTTCAATCTAGTAAATCCATGTTATTGAGTTAGTGCTTCCCTGTGTCAAAGAAACAGTGATCTTATTTTATATTTTTCTAGGACATACAGTAATTATTTCCTTCCATATATGTTTTGATACATCTATTAGCTAGACTACCAGGCATGGTTTTATATAATTATAGTAATGTACAGTCATTTCTCTTTTAACTTTTTTAGGAAGATGGCATCAATATTTTAGGCATGCAATTAGCTTTTAGAGCAGTGGTTCTCAACCTGGGGGTCGGGACCCCTCGGGGGGTCAAATGATGATTTGCCAGGGGTCACACGATCCTGGGCTGTTACCGAAGCATGCACCACTCTCTCTCCCAGCCTTTTTGCGGCTGCCAACTGACAGTTTTTGCAGCCGCCCATTCAGTTCACGGCATGGCTGGGGGGCAGAGACTAGAGGTCAGCTGACTGGTGAGGAATGTGTAGTGGGAGGGGCTGGAGAAGAGCCTATCTCCTGATTGCGACATAGGTGTCGCTGCTATGAGACACCACAAAGTCGAAGACACAGTGAAGCCGGAGTAACACTACCTGTGATTATAGTCGCCATTGAAAGTCCCCACTACAGTTCTCAGATCAGCAGGTGACCTTGATCAGGAGCACCTAAGTTGGCCAATCAGAACTCCCCCCAGCACTGCCACTCATCCCAAACCCCCCTGCCAGCACTGACACTCATCCCATACCCCCCACCTACCCACCAAGGAGTAAGGAAATAAAATAGAGAATACATGAAAGGGAGAGGAAAAGAGAGGGAGGAACAAATAAAAAGAGAGAGAAAGAGCAAACAAGACAGTTAGAGAGGGATGGGGGTAAAAAAACAACAAGAAATTAGGATAGAGAGGGATATAAGGGAAAGAAAAGAAAACAAAGAGAGTGGTACAGCCTAAAATGTACCATAATGCCGCGTACACACCATCACTTTATGTGATGAAAAAAAACGACATTTTTTGGGAAGTAAAAAACGATGTTTTTTAAACTTCAATTTTCAAAAACGAAGTTGCCTACACCCCATCGTTTTTTTACAATGCTCTAGCAAAAAGCGAGGTTACATTCACCACTCTTGATAGAGACAGGACACATGGGGAGTAGAGATGAAAAGGCTGCTCGCCCCGAAGTTACATGGAAGAAAAGAGTTCCCCAGGTAGGGCTTTTAGGCAGCGGAGTCAAAGAGTATGTTAAGTAGTTTCAGTAAAAAATGACATTTATTGCCGATGAAATTGGATATCACAGTGAATATTGGTGGAAAATATACAAATATAGTACAAAAGTAAATATCACAATCCTGGTTGCAGTAGACATGAATGCATATACATCTCAAAGTACTATGGGTTATTGTACAATGTAGTTCCCCAATGTAGGTCCCCGACGACCTTTTGCTTTTGTGTAATCTCTGTATGAAAATAAAACTTCTGATGTGTTAAAAGCAAACATTGTTACCAAGTTACCAATGTCAAAGATAAGAGACAAATTCAGAAAGATGACATCACCCTCAGCAGTTTGTACATTTACATAAACCTATGCTTGAGTTTAGCCTCATCCTAAAAGGCAACCACTATAGTAAAATGCTTTCTAAGGATCAATTCCAGTGCTCCAATTTCAGACACAATCAAAGGTAATTATTCCTTTTAGAATTACAAGTCTATAGCCCTTAACTGCTGGTGATTATCAACCATTTGCATAATATGTGAAATCATTGTTATATGTCACTAGAGCTATTTCTGTATTTATTTATTTTTGTGTCTATCATAAGCATAAAGAGCAATTTTTGATTAATCATCATGAAGTTTCTTTCCTGTTGACAAATGTTAATATGCCATATGGGCAAAAGTTTGCAGACATCTGCCCATCGTACCTGCACCATATGGCCAAACATATGTGGACATTCTCTACAGTGTTAGGGCTCTTTCACACTTAGGTGCCTAACTCCCTCTGAAAAGTGATCCACAGTGGAACACTTTTCAAAGGGTGGAATAGCAGCAGCTGGCAGTATCTCCTAAATATTTTATTTTTTATTTTTTTTTATCCACAAGGGGGCTTTGCATTTAACCCCTCCATGACGGGGTGAAAACAAAGCCTAATGCCTGAACACAGTTTTGCAACTTTGACATGTGCTAGTAAAGCTGTACATTATGGCAGCGATACCACATATGTGTATAATATTTGATGTATGTACCCATAGTAGGGTCCGGAAACAATAGTGCACATTTTGCCTTTTTTTATCTTACCTAAAACATGGTGACACTGATACTATTTTAAAAAACACTTTTTTTTATCATATCTAAAATACTCTGATCCTGACCTTTAACCCTGGCCCTTGACCATAATGCTAACCTAGATTAAACCCTGATTGAGCTATTTTATTTACTTATTTTTTTCTTACACGCACTGCTTTGTTCAAACTCTTCTCTAGAAAGGAGAAAAAGATGCAATATATATTTGTCTCTATTCAAGAGGATAAAACAATACAGAGGCTTATCACTGGGAAAGCCAATCAAATAATGAGGGAACTGGGGTTCCCCATGATAGGTACAGGATGTGGGGCTCAAATATGCAGTGACAAGAAAAAATATGTGAATTTACTGGTTTTCTGCAGTTATTTGCCATACAAATGTGATCTGATTGTAGGGCGCGCCCGCGCGCGTCCCCCGAGTCCCGCACACGTGTCCGCCATAATATCGCAGTACCGAAAAAAAACATTGATCGCCGCCATTACTAGTAAAAAAAAATAATAATAAAAATGCCATAAAACTACCCCCTTTTTTGTAAACGCTATAAATTTTGCGCAAACCAATTAATAAACGCTAATTGCAATTTTTTTTAACGAAAAATATGTAGAAGAATACGTATCGGCCTAAACTGAGGAAAAAAAATGTTTTTTTATATCTTTTTTGGGATTTTTATTATAGCAAAATGTAAAAAATATTGCATTTTTTTCAAAATAGTCGTTCTATTTTTGTTTATAGCGCAAAAAATAAAAACTGCAGAGATGATCAAATACCACCAAAAGAAAGCTCTATTTGTGGGAAAAAAAGGACGCCAATTTTGTTTGGGAGCCACATCGCACGACCACGCAATTGTCAGTTAAAGCGACGCAGTGCCGAATCACAAAAAGTGCTCTGGTCTTTGGACAGCAATATGGTCCGGGGCTTAAGTGGTTAAATAACCCCCAATAATTACTTAATACATGAGGATGAACAGATGCTTTGGGTATGCAGAGAAGCCTTCTTCAAGGCATGTCCGCATGCATCTATAGTTTTATACAAAACATATACTATTAGTTATAATAACAATTAATTGTTTAACTACATCATTAAAATAGCATATACTAGTAATATACATGCTCACTAAACTTGTAAAATTGATAATTAAGCGACTGCGACAGCGCACAAGGAGAGAACGCTAGTATAGACCCCCAAGCAATGAATTGTTGGTGATAGCCAGATCCACTAAACTGGTCAGTAGGACATCGGATCATGTTGATAACACCAAATCACCAAACCAAGATAATCTACAAGTTAATTAATTAATAAAATCAGATTAGTCAACTATTTAACCTCAAAAAAGATTAGGAGAGAAAAACAGAGACTTCCATATTGTTGTCACTAAATGATGATAAATTAAGTTCTCCCATGTGTAGTCACCTAATTAATAGCACATAATTCATAGTAACAATGGCAAATTCTATAGGCAATTCAGACTGATAATAATAAATATATAAAGCTAATAAAGCTATTAGAGGAACTCCTATCGAATCCACAATAATTACTGTATGCTTAGCTAATAATCTACCAGCAAAAATATATGTTCAGATCGCAGAGATGCGTATAATATACTTAATAGCTGGACATACCAAAAGACTCAGACTAGATGCCTTGTCAGATCTTATACGATTATAAAAAAACAGTGTATACATACAAATGGTACAGCAAAACAATACAATTAGCCCATCAAGGAGAAGAAGCCACATTACCTTAATAAGCAAGGGATCCAGTTATGTCATGGGAGTCAGTAGCCATCCAGCAGAGGATACGCCATTCTCATGTGTTAGAGCAGTGAGGCGTGTGTCGGAAATGAGACCAGCACCGCCGTCTTTTATGCCCACGATCACCGCCGGAAGTGATGGGTCAATCTTCACCCCCTGACATCACTTCCGGTGTGGGTGCCCCTGCGTGCGCGCATCTGCAGAAGCACCAGTCGTATTTCGACTTGTGCTAGACACACAACGCAAACACCAGCCATCCCACAAGAAGGAATCAGCAGGAGGGGGTTATTGTGGAGGTAAAAAGAATCCCTTCCTCATCCACCAGGGGAGCCTGAACGTCCCAACAGAAACCAAACATCACGGAAGGCTCAAAGCACTCCCAGTGCTCTTAGCTGCAGCAGTCGCTCAAACATCAGTCCACACTTCTAATAGTTAATAAACACTAGACATGTGCACAGCAAAAATTTTCGTATTTTGTTCCGTTTCGCATCGTTCCGTAGGTTCGTACCGATTCGTAATTTCGTAAGACACCCGTTTTCCTGTTCGGTTCTGTTCGTATTTCGTACGACGCGATTTTTTCGTATTCCGATCGTTTCGTATTTTGGTTACCGTTTTATTTTCATACATGCAGGATGATTCGTTATTCTGTTTAATTTATTGTCGTTTCTTGTTAGACAATAATTTTCGTGAATTTTTATGTATTTTCAAAATTTTCGTGAATTTTCATCATTTTGTACTTTCATAAATATATCGCGGGATTCGCGGCACTTTCAACACGCGGCTCATCCATATTAACTACAGTAGGTGACTGGGATATTGTGTCAATCTCGCTCCCTTTCTCGGCGAGATTGACCACCTACGAGCCCCATCGCGGGAGCCAGCGCCGAGCTGGCTTGCCGCGATGGAGACAAAGCCGTCATAGAAGCGACGGGAATCCGACGCGGATTCCCGCCAATTCTACACGTGGGCGGAGTTTGTTATGAATCCTGAACGAGAAATCCCCGCCGGATTTTTAAAGAAAAATCCGGCATGGGTTCCCCCCTCAGGAGCATAACGGGCCCTTAGGTCGGTTATGGGTTGTAAGGAGACCCCCTACGCCGAAAAAACGGCGTGGGGGTCCCCCCACAATCCATAACAGACCCGTATCCAAAGCACGCCGGCCGGCCGGTCAGGAAGGGAGTGGGGGCGAGCGAGCGCCCCCCCCTCCTGAGCCGTACCGGGCAGCATGCCCTCAACATGGGGGGGTCAGGTGCTCTGGGGCAGGGGGCGCATTGCGGCCCCCCACCCCAGAGCACCCTGTCCCCATGTTGATGAGGACAGGGCCCCTTCCCGACAACCCTGGCCGTTGGTTGTCGGGGTATGCGGGCGGGAGGCTTATCGGAATCTGGAAGCCCCCTTTAATAAGGGGGCCCCCAGATACCGGCCCCCCACCCTAAGTGAATGAGTATGGGGTACATTGTACCCCTACCCATTCACCTGCAAATACAAAGTGTAAACACAAATAAAACACACAGGGTATTGAAATATTTTATTAGTTGGCCGCCGGGGGGGGGTGTGTATGATCGCTTTTATAAAAGCGCCCCCCTCCGGCGGGCTTCTGTGGGGGGGTGGGTGCCGCCGTCTGGTTCTCTTCCGCCGCCGGGGGGTGCTTTGATAAAAGCGCCCACCACCCGGCGGGCTTCTTTCGACGTCTTCGGCGGCGGGGGGGTCTTCTCCCACTCTCCGGGGTCTTCTCCCGCTCTCCGGGGGTCTTCTCCCGCTCTCCGGGGGTCTTCTCCGCTCTCCGGGGGTCTTCTCCGCTCTCCGGGGGTCTTCTTCTTCTTCAGGACTCCCCTCTTCTGCGACGTCGGCGTCTTCTTCTTCTTCTTCTGCTGTCCAGATGTTGACGCGACGCATCCTTCCGCTGTTATGCCGGGCGCGCGGCTCGCAGCGAAATATATAGGCCTGTCTTGTGACGTCGCAGTCCCATCATGCTCCGGTAGGTATCACGTGGGTAGGTAGCACGTGGTACCTACCGGAGCATGATGGGACTGCGACGTCACAAGACAGGCCTATATATTTTGCTGCGAGCCGCGCACCCGGCATAACAGCGGAAGGATGCGTCGCGTCAACATCTGGACAGCAGAAGAAGAAGAAGAAGACGCCGACGTCGCAGAAGAGGGGGCCGCCGCCGCTAGTAATTGAGCTAACACACGAAGATAGCGGCGGCGAGTCCTGAAGAAGAAGAAGACCCCCGGAGAGCGGAGAAGACCCCCGGAGAGCGGGAGAAGACCCCCGGAGAGCGGGAGAAGCCCCCGGAGAGTGGGAGAAGACCCCCCCGCCGCCGAAGACGTCGAAAGAAGCCCGCCGGGTGGTGGGCGCTTTTATCAAAGCGCCCCCCGGCGGCGGAAGAGAACCAGACGGCGGCACCCACCCCCCCACAGAAGCCCGCCGGAGGGGGGCGCTTTTATAAAAGCGATCATACACACCCCCCCCCCGGCGGCCATCTTATAAAATATTTCAATATCCTGTGTGTTTTATTTGTGTTTACACTTTGTATTTGCAGGTGAATGGGTAGGGGTACAATGTACCCCATACTCATTCACTTAGGGTGGGGGGCCGGTATCTGGGGGCCCCCTTATTAAAGGGGGCTTCCAGATTCCGATAAGCCTCCCGCCCGCATACCCCGACAACCAACGGCCAGGGTTGTCGGGAAGGGGCCCTGTCCTCATCAACATGGGGACAGGGTGCTCTGGGGTGGGGGGCCGCAGTGCGCCCCCTGCCCCAGAGCACCTGACCCCCCCATGTTGAGGGCATGCTGCCCGGTACGGCTCAGGAGGGGGGGGCGCTCGCTCGCCCCCACTCCCTTCCTGACCGGCCGGCCGGCGTGCTTTGGATACGGGTCTGTTATGGATTGTGGGGGGACCCCCACGCCGTTTTTTCGGCGTAGGGGGTCTCCTTACAACCCATAACCGACCTAAGGGCCCGTTATGCTCCTGAGGGGGGAACCCATGCCGGATTTTTCTTTAAAAATCCGGCGGGGATTTCTCGTTCAGGATTCATAACAAACTCCGCCCACGTGTAGAATTGGCGGGAATCCGCGTCGGATGCCCGTCGCTTCTATGACGCGCTCGCTGGAATGTACTTTTACTATTCCAGCGAGTGCGAGATGTCGGCAGCCTGTCGCCGAGATTCAGCGTGATGCTGGCGTGCTGAAAACACATTCTCGGCGGCAGGCACTGTATAGTTAAGCCCCGTACACTTGGTCAGACTTTTTTGCCAACAAACATAAAAATGAACGTTTTCCGTCCGTTTTCAAAAAATCCGTTCGTTTGTAAGCTCCATCAGAAAACCATTTTTGGGTTCAAAAGTCTGGCCAACTGATCTCCCTTCAGACGAAAATCCACGGAAAAGTTTTTTGGCTTTACTGTACTTGGCAGTCGGCACAAAAGAGAAGCTGATTCACTAACTACACTCACTCACTGCCCATTCAAAAAAACGAATCAAGTACACAAATTTACAAACAGACCAAAAAAACGGATTTACAAAACACACAAATGAAAATATGAACATACGACTAAAACAGAACAGAACAGAAAGGATTTAAAATACAGAATGCAAATCAATCGTTATAGATGTAATTTTCGTTCTTTTACGGTTTCCGTTTTGTTGTATTTTCATAAGATTGTCGCATCGTTAGTTCGTATTTGCGCTTGTTCGTTATGCGGCTCATTCGTAATCCCGTCGTTTTCGTATTTTGGTGCTTTCATTTTTTCGTATGTACACATTATTCCGCGGGTACGAAAATGAACAAATTCGTACGAAAATGCATTTGTTACGAACGGGAACGCACATATCTAATAAACACAGATCTCACCAAAAATATATATAAGGCCCCTTTCACACGTGGCAACAGAGGTGCGGTGGCAGTATAGTGGCACGATTTGTAGCACTGCTATACCGTCGTATTTACCGCGATATTCGGCCGCTAGCTGTGCGGTTTTAACCCCCGCTAGCAGCCGAAAATGGGTTACTGCAGAGGCGCATTGCCGGTTGTATCACTGTGGTTTCCCATTGATTTCAATGGGAAGGAGTGGTATAGGAGCGGTAAACACCCGCTCCTATACCGCTCCAAAGATGTGGCTAGCAGGACTTTTGGAGCGGTCCTGCTAGCGCACTGCTTCAGAGTGAAAGCATTTGGGCTTTCACATTGAAGACTGCAGGGCACCATTTTTTCAGGCGGAATAGCAGCGCTATTTTTAGCGCTAAACCGCCTGAAAAATGTGTCAGTGTGAAAGGGGCCCAATAGACTAACAAAAGAAAGTAATACATACAATAGCAAAGTATATATATGCATATAGATATATTGCCAGATATTCAAAAGGAAAGAGAAAAATAAATAGAACAAAAGAAATAGAAAAGGAAGGGAAAAAAGAAGAAAAGAAAAAAGAGAAGAATAAAAGAGAGAAGAGGAACAGAACAAGACAAAATAGATTAAAATAACAGATCAAATATACATTTGGTGCATCATTATTGTTATGGCAAAATTATAGAAAAGGTTTGAAAGACAGTGCCGTATTTAACCCCGGCGAGCAAGTTGCTCTTTGATTAATCACTTCATCCCCGGAGAATTTGGCTAGCCAATGACCTGGCCATTTTTTGCAATTCGCCACTGCGTCGCTTTAACTGACAATTTGCGCGGTCGTGCGATGTGGCTTCCAAACAAAATTGAGGTCCTTTTTTTACCACAAATAAAGCTTTCTATTGGTGGTATTTGATCACCTCTGCAGTTTTTATTTTTTGCGCTAAAAATACAATAATTTTTACTTTTTGCAATAATAAATATCCCCAAAAAAGATATAAAAAAACATATTTTTTTCTCAGTGTAGGCCGATATGTATTCTTCTACATATTTTTGTTAAAAAAAAATCGCAATAAGCTCATATTGATTGGTTTGCGCAAACGTTATAGCATCTACAAAATAGGGTATTGTTTTATGGCATTTTTATTGTTGTTTTTTTTAATTAGTAATAACAGGGATTTTTATCATGACTGCAACATTATGGCAGACACATCGAACACTTTTAATGCTATTTTGAGACCATTGTCATTTATACAGCGATCAGTGCTATAAAAATGCACTGATTACTGTGTAAATGACACTGGCAGGGAAGGTGTTAACCATTAGGGAAGCGAGGAAGGGTTTAAGTGTGTCCTAGGGAGTGATTCTCATAAAAGAAATTATTTTACAATATTTTTTGCAAATGTAGGGGTTGCAATGGGCATATGCCAACTTATATTTTATCAAATTTACCAACACCTACAATGCAAGCAAGATTTCCTTCCACATACAAAATGATGGTTACATTATACATTTATAAATAGATATAATAAATTATAAAAAAGCGCGCAACCAAAATTTCAATAAAGTGCCATTATAGAAATCCCTATGTGAAATGGTCAAATCAGTAATGATTGTGCATATAAAAATACGCAAAAAAAACTGTAAATAATAACAAGAGGCCAATGTATTCAAAGTGAATTATGTGCTAAATGTTCATTGTGTGAAAAAGGAACAAAGTCCCAAAGCATAAAAATAGGACACTTCTAGGATTTAATCCAATAGCTACTGCAATATTCATTGGAGTATCTGGAAGGAGCCTTGGTCCTAATTTCTGCCAAAAGAGTGTAATATTACTGTCGCTTACTGGACTGAGAGGATCTCAGATTATAGAGCTCTTTAGAGCGTGTGCATCAGCCTGCCGGCCACGATAAACGACCACCTCGATCAAGGAGGGATGCTTCCGTCTTGTTGGATGAGGATATCACCTTCAGCTGTTCAGCTAGTAAAAGCTTTGAATGGGCATTTATTACTACGTTCTCATCCCAGTGGGTGGTGGGTGAATAAAACTATGAGGAAACACTGCAATGTTCTTAAGGGGGATGGGGTATTGGGATCACTTCTACCTGCCAAGCCTAACATTGTCTATAGGAGAACATCTACTTTGAAAGATAAACTAGCACCTAGTGTAATTGATATACCTTCTAGGATGAGTATGTTTGGGAATGTAAAGGGACTTTTCCCATGTAAGAAGTGTAAAGTCTGCAAAACCTCTCAAACTATGAGAACGTCTACCTTTAGTTCACATGTTACTTCCAGGTCATATAAAATCAAAGATTTTATTACTTGTGGAACTATAGGGGTTATCTACCTTTTAATTTGCCCCTGCGGGTTACAGTACGTCTGCAGAACAAAAAGAGCTTTTAATGTAAGAATAGTTTTATTAAACATAGTGTATCAAGGCACTTTCGTATGCATGATAATAGAGACCCCTTTTTACTCAAATTACTGGCCATAGAAAAGTACACCCCACATTGGAGGGGAGATAATTTGGTAAGACATATTTCCCATTGTGAAACTCGATGGATATATGACCTCTATTGCTATGAGTAATTTGGCTTAAATGTGGAGTGGGATATCAATTATTTTATTGATAATAGGTAACCATCCTTGGTTTTAACTCCTTTTTAAGTATTTTTAGAGTATATTTGCAAATGAATTTCATACACATCTTTTATCCTTTTTTAAGTATTTTTGGGGTATATTTGCATATGCAAATATGTTTCATACAAGTCTTTTATCCTTGTATTCGCATTCTCTGTATGCAATCTTAAGTGATTTATTCATGCAGTCCTAAATGATTTATGTACATTGTCTATTTAGTACATGTTTGTTCCTTTTTTGTATAGCTGTATGCGATTATGCGGGAGAATTCTTTCTTTAAAGAGGGAGCTTTTTCTCGCATACATACAGTAAAGACCAAAAGTTTGGACACACCTTTTCATTCCAAGAGTTTTCTTTATTTTCATGACTATGAAAATTGTAGATTCACACTGAAGGCATCAAAACTATGAATTAACACATGTGGAACTATATACATAACAAAAAAGTGTAAAACAACTGAAAATATGTCATATTCTAGGTTCTTCAAAGTAGCCACCTTTTGCTTTGATTACTGCTTTGCACACTCTTGGCATTCTCTTGATGAGCTTCAAGAGATAGTCACCTGAAATGGTCTTCCAACAGTCTTAAAGGAGTTCCCAGAGATGCTTAGCACTTGTTGGCCCTTTTGCCTTCACTCTGCGGTCCAGCTCACCCCAAACCATCTCGATTGGGTTCAGGTCCGGTGACTGTGGAGGCCAGGTTATCTGGCGCAACACCCCATCACTCTCCTTCTTGGTCAAATAGCCCTTACACAGCCTGGAGGTGTGTTTGGGGTCATTGTCCTGTTGAAAAATAAATGATGGTCCAAATAAACGCAAACCGGATGGAATAGCATGCCGCTGCAAGATGCTGTGGTAGCCAAGCTGGTTCAGTATGCCTTCAATTTTAAATAAATCCCCAACAGTGTCACCAGCAAAGCGCCGCCACACCATCACACCTCCTCCTCCACGCTTCACGGTGGGAACCAGGCATGTAGAGTCCATCCGTCCACCTTTTCTGCGTCACACAAAGACACGGTGGTTGGAACCAGTGGTTTCCTAGCAGATATTCTACCATGAAGGCCTGACTCACAGTCTCCTCTTAACAGTTGTTTCACACTTTTTTGTTATGTATATAATTCCACATGTGTTAATTCATAGTTTTGATGCCTTCAGTGTGACTGAAGGCATCAAGTCATGAAAATAAAGAAAACTCTTGGAATGAGAAGATGTGTCTAAACTTTTGATCTGTACTGTATATCTATTTTGCTGAAAGATATGTCAAATGTATTTCTGATTTATTTATGCAGTCCTAAATTATTTATTTATATTGTCTATTTAGTACATGTTTGTTCCTTTTTTGTATAGCTGTATGCGATTATGCGGGAGAATTCTTTCTTTAAAGAGGGAGCTTTTTCTCGCAAACATATATCTATTTTGCTGAAGGATATGTCAGAGATGTATATCTGATAGGTCTATTCAGTTAGTCTGATTGAATTTATCCAGTGACTACAGAGGTGAGGTTGAAAAATGTCACTCCCGGTGTCCTGGCTGCCTTTTAAGTATATAAGTGTGATGTGCTGGCGTGGGAAGTCGCATCGGGTGGAGCACCATTTCCTAACGCCATCACGCTCACTGAAAACTACACACTTTCAAAATACTGTATATTTGAACCAATCTGGAACTCGCTTTTCGATGGGCATCATCCTTACGTGATTTTCTTGCAGCTAGACGCTATGCCAGCGAGGATGTGACTCTCTTTGGCCCCTGGGGCACCTATCATTATGGAGATTGCCTGCATTGCCCCTGGGTCCAAAAATATGCAGTATCATGCATTTTACATTGGGAAAACCAGGCATCAATTCCATTACTCTGGGAATGATATAATACTCACACTAGTAAGTCGACATATTGGTCTGCACCATAAATATGATGCATCAGTAGTGTGCTTCTTTGTTTTAGAAGTAGTGACCCCTGACCCACAAAGTGGTGACTGGGACAAAAAAAATCCCCAGAGACATTATGGATTCAGCATCTCAATGCTACTATTTCTCCTGGTTCCAGTGAATTGACAAAGCATGCAAGCTTGCGAAAACCAGTAGTCTAGGCAACAGAGACGCCCTGCTCCACATTGGCTCCAGCCGGTTCCTTCTCTGACACCTCCGTTTAGGCTTGTCTTCGGTGACACCTCCCTCCTTCGACGCTCACCACAGAGCTTTTTCCCCTGGACACAGTCAGCTGCTTGACTCTATTCACATGACCAGTGTCAGTGACACCATCTTCCCTCACTGGGGGTCCAGCTCTACACACCACACACTGCAGCTGGCATGTCCTTGTGGTTTCCAATGGTTGTTGTGCCTTGGTTAGTTGTCCCGGTCAGTTCTAGTGATCCATTAGAGCCTGAGCCAGCCTTACAGCCTCGTGGTACCATTGTCATTCAAATTTGTACTGCTTTGTAATAAATCACCAGCAACCTTTTTGAATATACATGTGGTTGATTGCGGCCATTACCCATCAATTCAGGCTTAGTTCCTTAGCGCTGTCAATACTTGTTGTCTTCTACTTTGTAGATAATGTTTTTTGTATCTAATGTGCAAATTGGCTATAGCAAAGGTTCTGATTTTGAGGACAGTTTCTCATAACCTTCATAACCCTGATTTCAAATATCTTCAGATTGAACATGGCCTTCTAACTGCATTCTAATTCCAGCACCCCCTGAGACAGAGAATTAGAATAACAAGATTTTTTTTAATTACAATGGAGCGGTCGCATTTGTTGGCAGGAATACAAATTATAGGGAAATAATGTAACATAAAATGGTGTGCAAATGATATATATATTTAATTGATTTCCAGAATTAGCTACAGTAAAGGTCATATTTATTTCTAATTGTTAACGTGAGTTTTTATGGTAGGTTTCAAATTACTCTGAATTACTTTATCTGCATTGCCTAGTTATTTCCTTATCACAGCCAAGTTGGTGTTATTAAAAGGCTTGGAGGGGGTAATACAGACTTTTATTATTTTGTTTCTGAATAAATGAAGTAAAAAATAGAAAAAGTAAAAAAAAAAAATTATATTATAGTTATGGTCTTTTTCTTCACAATTACAATGTACAGCATTGTAATTGATACCGCTTATAATACTAAATTAAGAATTGAAAGGATTCCCAAGAAAACATTATGTTAGGTGGAATATGCAGTAATAGCAGCAGATTCTTTTTAGATTGTTGATCTTAGTATATTGATAATTCTGGCATGGAAATGTACTTTGTTCTCCATCCCAGCCTTGAAATTACACAGGCACAAGTCTCCTCCATTTAGTCAGGGAACACTACTGTTTACATATCTGACAAACATTCTGAACATGCCAAGCTCGCTAACTTCCGCACAAACACAAAGTTCACTGCAGAACATATCTCAGCCTGAAGAAATGTTCATAATGAGATAGAAATATATTTCAAAATCCATTATGAATAATGCAAGGATGCCTTTCTCTTTCAGAATATGAATCACACTGCTGCTTATTTTGCTTAAAGTGAATCTGTAGAAAAGTTAAACTAAGTAAACCAACAGAAGCAGATACAGATGAAGCCTTTAAAATGAACACTTTTGGTTTTTCATGTTAATGTTTCATAGTATCACATTTTTGAAGGCCCCGGAGCACCAGGACAGTGGAATTACCCCAATATATATTCTATGAGGCATAACAAGCAGCTGCTGCCATTACCGAGATATCCATCTTTAAAAAAAAGGACGTATATATATACAGTGGGCGGTCATTAAGCGGTTAAGGAAAACTTTTCTGAATAGAAACATGTGTAACAGTTCTACTGCTCATAAAAATTTGGAATTCATTTGTTCGGCCAAGAGATTGTTTTCTAGATGGGCATATTGGTCTCTATTATTTTCCAGGTTTAATTTTATTATCTTGGATCAACCTGGGTCAAGGTATGGTAAGGCCAATGCCTTATCAAGGATGTTGTATTAGCCTCTTCAAGGCAACTCTGAATGCACAATTCTCCTCAAAAGAACTTCCCATGGCCACAAGTTCCAAGTCATTCATGAGTCTCTTCAAGAACAACCTTTGAATTTAATCACATTGTCTTTGTGTATCTGCTTGTGTTGAAGCCCTCAGGCTGGTTAATGACTCCAAACTTTCTGGGCATTTTGGGGTTTCTAAAACAAAACTTTTATCATATTCCTTTTGGTGGCCTGGTTACCACAAAGATGTCAAAAGCTATGTAGCTTGTGCCTGATCTGTACATGCAATAAACCCCCCTGATCATCTCCTCTGGGGTTTCTCCAGCCACTACCTGTTCCATCAAGACCATGGAGATCAATTTCTATGTACATTGTAGTTAATCTTACTCCCTCGAAAGAGATGACTACTATCTTAGCAGTCATTGACAATCTCACTAAAATGGCTCACTTTATACCTGGTAAAGAGGGTATTCTCTGCAAAAAAAAAAATGTGAATTTGATGATTCTAGAAGTCTTTAGGCTGCATTGGACTCCTTATCATGTGGCGCCTGAAAGAGGAGTACAGTTTACGTAAACATTTTGGAAAAGGTTTTGCTCAGGCTTTAGGTGTAACAATAAATCCGTGCTCTGATTTTCATCCTTAGTCTAATGACCAGACCATGGGCACCTTCGATGTTTTCTCAGTTATCTTCAGGATGACTGGTTGGAATATATTTCTATGAAAAAATTTGCTTACAGCAATTCTAAACATATTTTCACTTCTTCCTTTATTCTTAAACACAGGGTATAATGCATTTTTTTATTTCTGATCTCCCAATCTCAAATCCAATTCCTGCAGCTGCCAACATATTAACTACAAAACAGAAAGTCCAGGGGAAATTCATTGATACTTGAAGGAGGTGGTACAAAGAGGCTGTTGACAGACATCGCAGGACATTTCCTACATTTTATGTGGGTGATAAAGTTTGAAGGTCATGTCTTTTAAATTTGGCCAAGGGTTTGTGAGACCTTTCCAGATTTCTGCTCAAATCAACCCAGTCACCTTTCACTTAAAACTTCTTGGCTGTATGAAGATTCACCCTATTTTTCACATATCGCTACTCAAACTGGATAATGATAATTCCTTTTCTAGAACAATTCTTTCACCTCCACCACCTGTTGAGGTAAAGGGTGAAAAATAATTTGCTGTGGAGAAAATTCTTGATTTTGGGATTTTTAGGAACAAACTTGAATATCAGATCAAATGGGAAAGATGTGGGCCAGAAACAAAAAATTATTGCGAGCCTGGGGAGAATGTTCATGCTCAGATTAACAAGAGAATTCCAAACCTGGCTGTAAAAAATACAGGAAACATCCTGGGAAGAGGGGTGTACTTTCAGGGCCTGAACCCAAGACCTCTGCTGTGTCTGGCAGTAACTCTTCTTGCTGAGCCACCTGAGATGCCAGTCAGCTCCCTACCTAATTGCTTTAACCACCTTACCTTATATTTTGTTTCTCATGAACCTTGAAATCTTTGCTCCTCCCATGAACTTCCTGATTAGAGGCATGTCTCTGCACAAAGCAAGGGGATGACATGGAGTCGTGATCTCAACCCGATAGAACACCTTTGGGATGAATTAGAGTGCAGACTGCGAGCCAGTGTTTCTCGTCCACATCAGTGCCTGACCTCACAAATATGCTTTTGGAAGAATGGTCAAAAATTCCCATAGACAGACTCCTATATCTTGTGGAAAGCCTTCCTAGAAGATTTGAAGCTGCTATTGCTGCAAAGGGCAGACCAGCTCAATATTGAACCATACAGAATAAGACTGGGATGCTATTAAAGCAGAGTTCCACACAAAAATGGAACCTCCGCTTTTCGGAACCCTCCCCCCCCTCCAGTATCGGGGAGGGGGTGCAGATACCTGTATAATACACGCATTTGCATCCACTTCCAGGCACACGCCTTGCTGTCCCCCCCCCCCCTCACTGTCTTCTGGGAAACACACAGGTCCCAGAAAACAGCAGGGACCAGTTAGGGCGCACAGCACGACTCACGCATGCACAGTAGGGAACCGAGATGTGAAGTGGCAATGCTTCACTTCCTGATTCCCTCACCGAGGATGGCGGCGGGGGCAGCCAAGAGTCGAGCGATTGATCGGCTTTGGCTGTCAACATCGCAGGCACCCTGGACAGGTAAGTATCCATTTATTAAAAGTCAGCAGCTGCAGAATTTGTAGCTGCTGGCTTTTAATATATTTTTTTTTAGGCGGACCTCCGCTTTAAAGTTCATTTGCATGTAAAGTCAGGTGTCCCAATACTTTTGGTAATATAGTGTATAGCAAATATGGACTTTATAGGTACAGCATAGTCAGGACACATGGCTTAAATAAAAAGAAATAGACAAGATGTGGGGGTCGTGACGCTGTCACTAATATGTTGTATTACTGAGCCAGTGATTTACTCTGACCGGTGTGTGAGTAGGCTCTATTAGGGCAACATTCCCTGTGTTAAATAATAATATAAGGGTGGCAGTGTCTGCCTAGTAGGTGAAATAAATGAGTCTGTGTATAAGAAGGTAATAGTATCCACTATGGACCACCAGAAATGGTGATTCCACGGGTGCTATATGACATATGGATGAGTTATATTCTACAATGAATCAAGTCCGCTAACCACACCACACATACCAAAATGTAAATAATGCAGTTAAAGCCTTATTTACATTATTTACATTTTGGTATGTGTGGTGCGGTTTTCGGACTTGATTCATTGTAGACTATAACTCATCCATATGTCATTATTTTGATTGTTGGCATGTGCAAACTCTTCACTTCTTAAATAGGCCCAGAAATTTTTCAACAGATTAATCCACTCGCACACTCAGGGTGGTAGTTCCCAGTCAGGTGGAGCTGGAGGTGGTACTAATGCACTCCAATATTAACTGCAAGGCACTTGGCACTAATGCACTTGGCAACACAAATTTAGGCCCTACAGCTGCAAAGGCTATGCAACTGATACACATATACACTTGCTAATACCACTAAAATCCTACCAAGTCATTATATTACAAGACATCTGTGAATTTCTTAGGATTCCCAATTATCACAAGCTCAAACACCATTCCCTCAGATCTCTACTGTTTTTCTTTACAAAATTCCAGGAACCAGCTCAAGAAGGAACACTAGGGGCCAGATTCAAGTAGATGGGAGCATCTTTGCTCTGGAGTAACGCTTCTCATTTACGTTACTCTGGAGAAATTTTAGGAGCAAGTGCTGTTATTCATGAAGCACTTGCTCCTAAAGTTGTGGCAGCGCATCGCAAATGAGCCGGCGGAATTCAAATTGGGCGGGTACGGGGCGTGTATTATTTAAACTAAGCGCGATCCCGTGGCGAACGTACTGCGCATGCGTCGACTGTCAATGCATCCCAGTGCGCATGCTCCAAATTCTGTCAGTGAACGTCAATGACGTCAAATCCCCATTCATGGACGTTTTACGCAAGTGACGCGATTATTATTTTTTTCGACGCGATGACGACGGCTATACTTGACATAGGATACTCCACTAGGGGGCTGCTTTATCTTTACGCTGCGTATCGCTTACGGAAACGTCGGAAAGTCACTGCGTCGCGCCCGAATACGATCGTGAATTGCCGATTCCCGCTGATTAACATATTTTTTCAGTGTAAATCAGCGGAAATGCCCCCGGCGCCATTTTTTAATTAAAGTTGCGATGTGATGGCGAAATTCAATTGCGCCGATCGCATCGGAACTCCAACCCGGCGTTTCTTGTTTTCTGGTTACAGAAAACAGAAACGCCGGCTTAAAGTGACAGTTAGGCTGGAGTATCACTGATACTCCAGCCTAACTCTACCTGAATCTGGCCCTAGATGCTTACCTAATACATTTGGGCTCATAATCCATTTTTCTGACTCTAAAGCCTCATACACACGATCGAACTTCCATCTGACTTTTCCATGGATTTCTGTCCGAAGGGCGTTGTCCGTGAACTTGTTCTGCATTCACATGGCAGGACTTTTTCAGCCAACTTTCACAAAATCATGTGGTCTTTCAGCTCTTTACCGCCACCCTTTGGGCAACTTATTCTATTGTTGTCTGATCTTTAGCATTGGTTTTGAGCATGCCTATTTGTACTTTTTGTTTGATGGACTTGTGTACACGCGATCGGATTAGCCGATGTAGGACATTTGTTGCTGAAGAGTTTGAGAGCATTAACACCGAACATCTGTCCAATGAAAAAGCAAAAACATTTGACCAATGGAGCATACACACGGTCGGATTGTCCAATCAAACAGGTCCGTCGGACATTTGTTGTCAAAAAGTCTGATCATGTGTATGGGCCTTAAGACAGTAAAGGATTGCCTAAGGCACCTACAGCCTATATTACCATATCAAGGAAAGCTTACAACCCATGTTGCTGTCCCTGCCTCCAAGCGTTCCCCTGACACAGAACTAAGCATTATTAATCAAACTCCTTACCGCCTTTCCACAGAAAAAATTCATATCCATAGATTAGGACTTTGTTTTTGTCCAACTAATAAAATGGACATACTGTATATGAAATTAGATCTATTAAAAAAAGAAGGAGCACATAGTGGGACTTTTAGTGAAGCACACAGCAGCAAAAAAGTCGTCAAGTGACCGAGATATAATGTTTATTTATGTTGTATAATTTCATATAAAAAATATTTATGGGCATATAGCCTCTAAAATATTGTGGGCACATAACCTCTAAAAAAGCTTTGAAAAATGTCAACACAAGTTACATAATAATCAGTTCATTGGATATGCAAAGTAAATAAAACAAATCATAATTACAATCATATAATCAAGAAGAAATTGGCCTGGATGGCCTGGGTAATTCCGCTAAATTAATCTCAAGATGCAAGAGAAGGGGAGAGAACAATAAAAACATAGGATATTGAAAAGTGTATGAAGGTATGATATTAGACCATTTGAAGGTTAGTTTTGTTGATCCATGACAAAATAGAAAAAGAGTGTTAATTAAAGGAACATTTTTGGAGTGTAGCTGTCCAAGCTTCTTTCGTATTTTTGTATTGTTGATCCATGGTGAGATAAAGGTTGACAGCTGAAAAAGTGAAACTAGATAACTCGACGCGTTTCGTGGTTTCATTACAGGTTTTTATCAGGAGCAATAAACCAGATCTAAGATCTATGGCCCAGATTCACATACAATTAGATTCGCGTAGAGTATCAAAAATACTCTACGCCGCCGTATTTCACCTGGCTCTACGTGGAATCCCGGTAGATTTTGTCCAGTAAACTACGGCGGCGTAGTGTATTTCACCCGGCGCAAGCCATCTACGTGAGTAGGGGGCGTGAAGCATTTAAAATAGGCGCGTTCCCGCGGCGATCGAACTGCGCATGCTCCGTTCAGAAATTTCCCGCCGTGCATTGCGCGAAATCACGTCGTTACGTCATTTTTTTTTGAGTAGCGTCGTTTACAGACATTCCTATTCCCGAACGAGTTACGTAAAAAAAAAAAAAAAAATTAAATTCGACGCGGGAACGACGGCCATACTTAACATGGGCTACGGTGCGTAGCCCATGTTAAGTATGGCCGTCGTTCCCGCGTCGAATTTAATTATTCTTTTTTTTTTTACGTAACTCGTAAATAGTGTTGCTCACGAATATTCGCATTGCGAATATTCGCTACGAATATTGCATATTCAAGTATTCGCGAATAACACGAATATCGCGGCGAATATTCGCTATTTCGAATATTCGTATTTTTTCAATTTTTTTTTAGAACAGATCACATCCTAGAGATCCCCATCGACGTCTAAAAGCATTGCTGGTATGATTAGAGACCTTGGGCCGAGTAGCTGCAGCGCTCATTTTATATTGCCGAAAAATCGCAATGCGATTATTCGGCAATAGCGATATCGCGCGATTATTTTGTATTGTAATATATCACGAATATTCTGAGCCAATCAGAGTGCTCCATTCCGCATTTCTCGAATATTCGCAATTATTTTATATTGTAATATATCACGAATATTCTGAGCCAATCAGAGTGCTCCATTCCGCATTTCTCGAATATTCGCAATTATTTTATATTGTAATATATCACAAATATTCTGAGCCAATCAGAGTGCTCCATTCCGCATTTCTCGAATATTCGCAATTATTTTATATTGTAATATATCACGAATATTCTGAGCCAATCAGAGTGCTCCTTCCGCATTTCTCGAATATTCGCAATTATTTTGTATTGTAATATATCACGAATGTTCTGAGCCAATCAGAGTGCTCCTTCCGCATTTCTCGAATATTCGCAATTATTGTGTATTGTAATATATCACGAATATTCTGAGCCAATCAGAGTGCTCCTTCCGCATTTGCCGAATATTCGCAATTATTGTGTATTGTAATATATCACGAATATTCTGAGCCAATCAGAGTGCTCCATTCCGCATTTCTCGAAATTTCGCATTCGCATTCGCAATTCGCATTCGCATTCGCAATAGCGAAATCTCGCAATCATTTCATGTTCAAAAAATATCACGAATATTCGTATTTAGCGAATATATCTCGAATATTCGACTATATATTCGAGATATATCGCGAAATCGAATATGGCATATTCTGCTCAACACTTCTCGTAAATAGCAAATAGCTGGTCTAACAGTACGTAGCAAAAAAATGACGTAAGCGATTGCGAAGGCCGATCGTATCTTCGTGGATCGCCGTAAAAAACGACGCGGCCTCCTCCCAGCGGCCGCAAAAAGTTTGCAGCATAGATCCGAAGGCTTACGAAGACGTAAGCCTCTCGGATCGAAGCCCGAAGCCGCCGTATCATGGTTTGAGGATTCAAACTAGTGATACGGCGCGCAAAATTTGAAATTACTCCTGTCTAACACTAGTTAGACAGGCGTAATCGCTCTCTGAATCTGGGCCAATGTTTATTCAGAATCTTACACACAAATATTTTTTCGGTGAGGATAGGAATACATTTAAACAGGAAACAGAATGGAACAGATTAAACATTTTACTATGCAAGACTTTCAGGCTCTCCGAGATTTCATTCTATTATTAGAAGAGAATGGGAACTTGGAAAATACCCCTGGTGAGACTAGGAATACAATTAGTGATCAAAACGCTAAACAGGTGAATGTATTTAAAAACAAATCAGAGAAATTTACAGACCTCACTACCAATCCAAACATTTGGGGTTTTTGAGAGCAATGGTTAGTGACTTTTGCACATGACCATTGAACAGACTGAATACAATTTGACTGATGAACAAGAACATGCGCTCAACAGTTTAAAACACAAACCTGACATGATTATTAAGCCTTCTAATGATGTGCTTTGATATATTTAACAATGAAAAATGGCACCGTCCCATTTCAGCTGGCAGAGTGGCCAATTTAATAGTAAATACAAAGCGCTAATTAACTCTGCCTTTTTGGAAGCCTTGATTGACAGAGATACATATGATTTTCTAAGCACACAATGACTCGACTTTCTAAAATTTTCTAAAAATCTGCAAGAACCCCATAGTGGCCCCTGGAAGAGCCATAGGGCCAGATTCAGGTAGTCCAGAGCATCTTTGCTCTGGAGTAACGCTTCTCATTTGCGTTGCGCTGCAGAAATTTTAGGAGCAAGTGCTGTCATTCACGAAGCACTTGCTCCTAAAGTTGCAGCAGCGCATCGCAAATGAGCCGGCGGAATTCAAATTGGGCGGGTACGGGGCGTGTAGTATGCTAACTAAGCGCGATCCCGCCGCCAACGTACTGCGCATGCGTCGAGTGTCAAAACATCCCCGTGCGCATGCTCCAAAATCTGTGAATGAACGTCAATGACGTCACATTCCCATTCATGACCGTTTTACGCAAGCGACGTTTTTTTATTTTTTTCCGACGCGATGACGACGCCTATACCTAACATAGGATATTCCAACCCCATGTAGGTATAACTATGCGCCGCGTATCCCGTCCGGAAACGTCGTAACGTCACTGCGTCGCGCCGGAATGCGATCGTGAATTGCCGATTTCCGCTCATTAACATATTTTTTGAGCGGAAATCGGCGGGAACGCCCCCGGCGCCATTTTTAAGTTGAAGTAACGATGCGATGGCGAAACTCAGTTACGCTGCTCGCATCGGAGCTTCAACCCGGCGTTTCTTGTTTTCTGGTTACAGAAAACAGAAACGCCGGCTCAAAGTCACAGTTAGGCTGGCGGATCACTGGATCCGCCAGCCTAACTGTTCCTGAATCTGGCCCATAGTGTCAGTCATAGGCTTGGTCACGGAGAATTCCAGCAGGCTAGTTGACTTCTTCCTGATGCCTCAAGTAGCTAGACTTCTTTCATACATTAACGGTACTAAGACCTGTTTCCCCCCAGAGCCCTGCTTGTGACATTAGATGTGGACGCTTTATATTTCAGCATCCCTCATGAGTAGTGATGAGCGGAATACGCCATATTCGATTTTGCGATATTTCGCGAATATTTCGAAGAATATTCGCGAATATTCGTTAATATCGAATATTCGTGATATTTTATAAAAAAAAAAAAAAATTGCGAATTTTCGCCAATGCGAATTTTTTTTTTTTTTATAAAATATCACGAATATTCGATATTTACGAATATTCGCTATGTTTTATAAAAAAAATAAATAGCGAAATTTCGCATATGCGAAAGCGAAAATGATTGCAAAATTTCGCTATTTTTTTTTTGGATAAAATATCACAAATATTCGATATTTACGAATATCCGCTATATTTTATATATAAAAAAAAAAATAGCGAAATTTCGCGAATGCGAAATTTATTGCGAAATTTATTGCGAAATTTATTGCGAAATTTATTGCGAAATTTGAAAAATACGAATATTCGAAATAGCGAATATTCGCCGCGATATTCGAGTTATTCGCGAATACTCGAATATGCAATATTCGTAGCGAATATTCGCAATGCGAATATTCGTGAGCAACACTACTCATGAGCAGGATGTCAGTTTGTACCTACTCTTGTTATGGAACAGGACCGGATTCTATATGACTCTAAGGCCTCGTACACACGATCGGACATATCCGATGAAAACGGTCCGCGGACCATTTCCATCGGATATGTCCGATCGGGAGTTTGATCCGATGGCGTGTACACACCATCGGATCAAATTCCCCGCCGCCGGACGGCGCGGTGACGCGGCGGTGACGTTGACGCCGCCACGTCACCGCTACGTCACCGCACCAGGAAGTAAAACACTTCCGCGCATGCGCCGAATCCATTCGGCAGCGGCGCGGCGGCGGTGCGGGACGACATGTCTGCTGGTAAGTGTACTAACCAGCAGACATGTCGGGCGGACAGATTCCCACCGGATAGATTTCAAAGCTTGCTTTGAAATCTGTCGGGTGGAGAAATCTGTCCGCTAGCCCATACACACGAGCGGAGATGTCTGCTGAAACGGTCCATCGGACCGTTTTCAGCGGACATATCCCCTCGTGTGTACATCCGCTGAGAGTTTTTTAATCTATTCTGTTTTGCTTAATGGGCTAGATCCTGAGTGGGTGGTAATCATGTTTTGACTCTTCTAGTGAATTGCTGCAAAACACTGACCCAGTTCTGGGAACGTACATGGTGACCTTACCTGAGTGTAGGTCATATTCTAAAGTTAAGGGGCAGCAGTGAAAGATGGTGGGATACAGCAGTAGAGCACTTTTAATAATGTATTGAAGCACATATGATGGACAGACATGAGATTATTTCACTGGCATTTAAAGGAGAAGTACACTTTAAAGAAGATCAAGTTGTGATATTGATAAAGGACTTGTGTTGATATACTGTACATTATGACATATTATGAATTCATCACATTTTATTTTTTTTATTATTATTATTGCACTTTAATTTGTGTTAATTGTTATTGGCTTTTTTTAAATTTGTATATTCCACAAAATGCTTTAGAACATTTGTTAATACCAGTGTTATATCAGTTAAGGAACTCAGTGCATATACATTCAAAGATAAAATAATGTGATTACCGTATTTTTCGCCTTATAAGACAAACTTTTTCTTCCCCAAAACTGGGGGGGGGGGGGGGTTGGTGCGTCTTATAAGACGAACATACCTTTTTTTGACTCGCCGATCTGACCGATCCGCGTAGCGCACCGCCGCCGCGGTCTTAGGAAAGGCCGCGGCTTTGGCCTAGCTCCGGAGCGGTCGGCCATCTTGGTACACCCGGCGGTGGCGGTGTGCACTGAGCAGAGCAGAGGGCTTGTGCGATCTGCAACAGTAAGTTGGAGGTTAATGTGGGGGCAATGTTACTGGCTATTATGTGGGGGCAATGTTACTGACTATTATGTGGGGGCAATGTTACTGGCTATTATGTGGGGGCAATGTTACTGGCTATTATGTGGGGGCACTGTTACTGGCTATTATTATGTGGGGGCAATGTTACTGCTATTATTATGTGGGGGCAATGTTACTGGCTATTACTAATGTGGGGGTGGTGTGATGGTGATGACGAGTGGGGGGAAAATATTTTACTACAGTATTTGGTTCAGAATCTTTTTTTTTCTATATTTTCCTCCTTTAAAATTGGGTGTGTCTTATATGCCGGAGCGTCTTATACGGCGAAAAATACGGTATCACTATTGTGCAATTCCAAAAAAGAGCACACTGGTTTTATCTTTTGAAGTCTATAAGGTGTAATATATGCTCTATGTACCAATTTAAATTGTATCATGCGGTCTCTCAATGATACCAGAGATCGCAGAGGGAAATCCTGCACAGCCCTCCAATCCTCTATATCCAAATCTGGTATATCTCGCATCCACCTAGCTCTAAAACCTTTTAATAGTAGAATAGAAATTAAAGTAAGATGAGAGTACAGTCTCGAGGTGGGCTTATCCAGGCAACCCCCGAGGACAGATTATAAAGTGAATTGTATGATCCTTAGACTGTCCTGTGGAAACTGTGCAGCAAAAATATGGAGAAGCTGGAAATATCTAAATGAACTAGGTAAGTTAAAGTTTGTGGTAAGTGTAGAAAAGATAGATAATATTTTTTTATCATTTTAACATTGAAATTTTAACGTAAAATTTTATTTTGAAAAAATAAATTTTCTCTTAACTCAGTCCAATCATCCAATCATGAGGGAACTTTTTTGTTTGTTTTTAATTTTCATTGCACATGATTGTTTTTCAAAGTGAACACATCTTATTTACCAATCTAACTGAAAATTCACTTTGCTAAATGAACATCAACTATTTTAGTAAATCCCCACAGCTGCCTTATTCATTCACAGTGATCTGTAAATGAATGAACAACAAGCCCCTGTGGCAGACAGTAAATACAAGGGCACTTCATCGACACTTCCTCCAGCTTTCAAACTGACATTCTGTATGGAGGTATGGAAAAGAAAGCTGGAGGCGGTGTCTGCAGGAGCTTGAAATTGCACCTGTGATCTACTAATGCAGGTATAATATATATATATGCACTTTTTTTTCTGCAAAAATATGCGCATTTATTTATTTTTTCAGTAAGGTGAACTTAGCCTTTAAGCAAAACAGCTGTGTAACACTGCAAAGCAAAAAGCACAGGATATATATTTAGCCATGTGCTGGTTAGCTTTGCCTGTGTCATCATGAGACCTTTTGTAACACCAGCTGCATTGAGCCTGTTTTCCTCTAGTTTAGCCTGGACATCATCTCCTGAATGCAGAGCAAGCAGAGAGAACAGCTGAAAGCAGGGTAGCATGCAGTATGTGGTCCAAGGAGCCAGGATTTTCTGGGATAGAGAAAAGAATGTGAGAGAGAGAAGAATGCTGTGTGAGGACATTAATACCTTGGTCCAGGGAGCAGTCTTTTTCTTAGGACCACAGCCTTCAGCTGAGAGCAGGGACCTGGCCACTCCGGAGAATGTGAGTAGGTGCCATGGCCTAGGAGAGCCTTCGGTAAGTGACCAAACAGATCCACCATTGCCAGCTCCCTATAGGCAGAGCGACTGCTAGGGGCCCTTTCATTGTTACAGTTATAGCAAAATCCCAGCATCCCTAGGTGCATGGCCAGGCACCCTTCACTGATTTCAGAGTTTTCAAGCGCCTGTTCTGGGACATCCTGTTCCCTTGAGCCTTGGTATCATCTGGGTCACTGAGGGGGCAGAAGCCCACCCTGTGTACATCCCACAAAGACACTGCATGCAGACACTTTTATCCCATCGCTTTACATTAAAGCCTTTAAAAAGGAAACACTTTGCACATGCTATTTTCTGCTGCTGATTGCCTTTGCACATCAATTCTTCTGAGCCCTTGTTGAGCTAGCTAAAGACACTGAACATCACAAATCCCCATTCTGTCAGATTGTCAATTCCTACTAGTTAGGAACAGCGATCTGGCTCTTCCTCTAGTCAGTCACAGTTATAAATACACACGAGGGAACACAATTAACCAATTGATCGCCCCCTAGTGTTAACCCCTTCTCTGCCAGTGACATTTACACAGTAATCCAGGGATCCTCAAACTACGGCCCTCCAGCTGCTGTGGAACTACACATCCCATGAGGCATTGTAAAACTCTGACATTCACAGACATGACTAGGCATGATGGGAATTGTAGTTCATGAACAACTGGAGGGCCATAGTTTGAAGACCCATGCAGTAATCAGTGAATTTTTATAACACTGATCACTGTAAAAATGTCAAACCTCCCAAAAATGTGTCAAAAGTATCCGATCTGTCTGCCGCAATGTCGCAGTCACGCAAGTAAAAATGTCATAAATATAGCCCCTATGTTGTAGATGCTATAACTTTTTACACAAACCAATCAATATACTGTAAGCTTTTTGCTATTTTTTTACCCAAAATATGTAGAAGAATATATATCAGCCTAAACTGAGGAAGAATTTTTTTTTTTTTTTAAATATTTTTGGGGGGATATTAAATGTAGCAAAAAGTAAAAAAAATATATATATATATATATATATATATATATATATATATATATATATTTTTTTTTTTTTTTTTTTTTTTTTCAAAATGTTTGCTTTTTTTTTTCATTTATAGTGCAAAAAATAAAAACTGCAGAGTTGATCAAATACCACCAAAAGAAAGCTATATTTGTGGGGAAAAAAAGGACATATTTTGTTTGGGTGCAGCGTTGCACGACCACGCAATTGTCAACTAAAGCAACACAGTGCCGTATCGCAAAAAATGGCCTGGTCATTAAGGGGACAAACCCTTCCGGGGCTGAAGTGGTTAAGGACCTACTGGTCAATACTGTTTGACTCAGGGCCGATCCACCCTATAGGCTCACTATGCAAGCCGCTTAGGGCCCCTGCAAAGCTGCAAAGGGCCCCCCAAATTAGTAGAGGCCCCACCTGGTAAAAAGGCATTTTTGGCCCCTCACTCCACCTCTCAACTCGCTGGCTGCATGAGAGAGAGGTAAGAAGTTAGCACCCCCGCTTCTCACTTTAATGTAAGATGTCATTTCCGACAGCTGAACACCCCTCCCTCACTTTAATGTGACATGTCATTCTCGGCAGCCCCCCTCGCTTATTAACCTTAGTGTGAAATGACATTTTTGGCAGCCCCCCTCCTGCTCCTCAACTTTAGTGTGACACGTCATTTTGCTTAGGGCCCCAGGAAGGTCAAGATCGGTTGGACTTATTGTGATTTGCTTTACATTGCATACCCTTTGCATATATACAAAGAGTTAAACTTTAACACTGAAAGATATTTGCCTAAACCATTCTTGTTCTTATATGCTTTAGGAATCTTAGGTAAAATACCTATTTATTTTGCAACAGTTTGGTGTCTGTGTAATTGCGTTATCACTTTGAAATATGTCCAAACCCAGGATAACAGAGGTGTTGGGAGGCTTGCAATGTCAGGGCAACTTTTGGGGTCAGTCATCTTTCAGCAGCCCCAACGGAAGTGGCGTTAAACATATGCAATTAGCAAATATGATTGTCCAAAAGTATAATTTTCACATAAAAAGCCTGAATATATTTAGGCTTTTTAATAATAAGCTGGTCTATTTTAGATCAAAAGGCAGTGAAATTGAAAGAGGTATAGGCATTTACATATTAAATACAATGAAGTTGTGCCCAATTTGAATGCCCAATCAAGTAATTAAATAACAGGATTTTTGCCTGTATATGATTAAAGTCAACTCAACTTCACTGTATAAAGTTCAGTAAAGATTCACTTTGCAAAGTTAACATGCTCCATTCCTTTCACAAATCAACCCCAATTAAAGGATTTTACATTTCCTTTGGCCAATATTTTTCACATTGTAATAATAACCCAAAATATATGTTCTCTGTACTCTGTGCTGTGTTCAAATGTGGATGTATTATAGCGTAAATAAAAAAGAGAAATGTCCAGGGCAGTATAGGCTATTTTTGTAACATTCTGGTTATACAGCAAACCAGATGTACATTTTTATGCACACTAATTTAGAAAAAAAAACGTACCCCCAAGTGCACTGTCATAGAATATACTTTTCCAAAAATTATTTGATTCTCAAAGCAGTACTACAGTTCTTAGTGTCAATTCAAATTGTGACTAGCATTAATTTTACCAGCGTAAGCCTCTTTGCATATGTTTAACACATAAATCTGTGAGTTAATGGAATATTGTTTTTAAAGAAAAGCAGGAAAAGTTTTTTTTTTTTCAATTCTGCAATTCCAACCAAAGTTTTAGCTACAAGATAAAGAATTTAACAAGAGATGGCGTGTAGTGCTAAGCTGAATGTACCTTGGTTCAATTCGAGGACTTTTGCCAAACTAATATAACATTTTGGACATTGTGAATGCTATGCCAACCGCTACTGAAGATTATGGGGTTGGATTCTTGCAAATCAATGTGGCCATTTGTTAAAGCTAATAGGCAAAAGGTATTAGGAATAGGTCAGAAATTGTGTTTAGGAGAGTTTGATTGTTGAGGGACTCCCTTGACAAGAGTTACTTCTCTAGAGAAGTATTGGGTGACCCTTGTTATCATTCCAGTACTTACTGTATATCTGTGGATCATGTGTACTCTGCTCAAATATTTCACATGGCAAATTCCATAGGCTACCAGATGTGAAATTGCATAGGGCAAGACATTATGTTAATTGCTGGACTACTGGAATTATCCATAAGCAAAATGTAATTCCTGGCAATGAAAATATGATCACGCATTACCCCCCAAAAAAAGGTGAAATTTCTTGACCATTTGGCAGGCATGGTGATTGGCATTATATGAAAAACCCATGAGGGTATATAGACCCCTGAGGGGGTGATTGGGATTGTTGTATCCACAAATTGAAGCTAAGTGGATCCACTGATTGTGCCCGACTATGGCCCCAGGTTTAAATTCTTTCTGTAGC
The DNA here is from genome assembly GCA_029574335.1 of Rana kukunoris. Taxonomy (NCBI): domain Eukaryota; kingdom Metazoa; phylum Chordata; class Amphibia; order Anura; family Ranidae; genus Rana; species Rana kukunoris. Next base: position 304,071,635 of record CM056051.1, on the reverse strand, counting down.
CAATGAAATTTGAATACTGCAATGTGTTGTGTTATAAAATACATGTTGAAGATGGTTATCATGTTTCACTTTCTGGTTATCATTTTTGTCTAGAGATACTGTATGGCCGCGTACACACGATCAAATCTGTCTGCTGGAAACGGTCTGCCAGACCGTCCCAGCAGACAGATTCGATCGTGTGTACGGGCGAGCTGACGGATTTGGCCAGCCGACAGATTTGAAAGCATGCTTTCAAATCTGTCGGCTGGGAACCCGTCCGCCCGACATGTCTGCTGGTTAGTACGCTAACCAGCAGACATGTCTTCTCGCACACGCGTCGAATGGTTTCGACGCATGCACGGAAGTGTTTTACTTCCTGGTGCGGTGACATGGCGGCGTCAACGTCACCGCCACGTCAGCACGCCGTCTGCCGGCGGGGATTTTGGTTTGATCGTGTGTACACAATCAAACCAATACGTCCCCAGCAGACAGATTTGTTCAAATCGGTCTGTCCGACTGATTTGAACAAATCTGTCTGCTCGTGTGTATGGGGCCTATATGTCAAATATAAGACATTTCATGAAGCAGTAAGGTCACAATATATAGTATGACAAAAAATGTTTATAGAAAATTGTGCTAATGGTTGTACCTTCATTAAATGTAACCATATCGCTACACTAAGTGGCGCCTCTCTTCTCTTTTATACTCAGTTGTGACATGACGCTACTTGTATATCGAGACAATTTTTTTTTAAATGTTGCTCGTATTGCAAAACGCTATCAAACCAAGTTACTCTCAAACCAAGGTTTTACTGTAGAAGTCACAAGACTACTATAAACTGCTGATGAGAAAAGGTATTTAGCAGTTTATATTTACTAAAATAATTGCATTTTCGTGTTCTGTGTACTGTGGGAGACCAGATATAGTGAATGCAGGATCCTGGACTTAGTAAAAATCTCCATTCATAGCATGAAAATGGAAACATAGAAAGGCACTCCTCATGTAAAATTGCCAGGAATTATTTATTAATAATAAAAAAAAACATATATAAAAAGAACATTGTCTGGTGCCTATGTTGGCACAAGTATACATAGCTCAATGATTAAATTAGCAGCTACCCTGCTTGCTGCTCAAGCTGGCCAGCATTTCTCTGTTGAGTGGAGATTGGAGTGTTTAAAGAACTGGAAGAAGAATATTTTGCGATTGAGTTTAACATGGCCATACTATGTGGCGCCTGATGGATCCAGAGGATGGGGGGAATTCAACTGATGTGATTAACCACTTGTTCACAGGGCCTATTTTGGCACTTCTTTCCTTCATGTACAAGTCAAATTTTTTTTTGCTAGAAAATTAATCAGAACCCCCAAACATTATATATATATTTTTTTAGCAGACACCCTAGGGAATAAAATGGCGGTCATTGCAACTTTTTTTCTCGAACGGTATTTGCACAATCATTTTTCAAACAGAAAAGAGTTAAAGAGGGAGTCTAGTGCTACAATTGTTGCACATGCTCTAACGCACGTGACGATACCTCACATGTGGGGTTTGAACAGCGTTTACATATGTGGGCGGGACTTTTATGCATGTTCGCTTCTGCTCGCGAGATAACGGGGACAGGAGCCTTTTGAATTATTTTTTTATTATTTCTTTTTATTTTACTTATTTATTTATTTTTACATTTTTTTTTACATATTTTTTTTCACTTTTTTTCCTATTACAGGGAATGTAAACATCCCTTGTAATAGGAATTCGTGTGACAGGTCCTCTTTATGGAGAGATGTGGGGTCAATAACATCTCTCCTCCAGGCTTAAAAGCATGAAATCGGTGAAAAAAAATCACCGATCAGGTGCCGACAGCTGCGGTTGCGGCTTGGTTTACTTCCAGGTACCGGTCGTGACGTCATAACATCGCGCCCGGTCCTCCGACCATCATGGAGATGACTGTGACCGTATGGTCACCAGTCATCTCTATAGTTCTGCAGCAAGCGCCGGCCGATTCGCTCTCTGGGCCCCGATGGCACGGGAGAGCCCAGAGAAGCACCGGATGAAGGCGGGAGGTGGGACGTCCCCTCCCGCTGCCTATAGGAATGATCAATCGGCTTTGATCGGCTCTTATGGTGCACAGAATCGCCGGCTGGAGACGGCGATATCTGAATGATGCCTGTAGCTGCAGGCATCATTCAGATATCTCTGCACAAAGTGGACAAGTGGTTAATGTGCTTTATATCTTTGTTCTGATGAGTCTTTCACCTTTCTTTCTGGAACACAATTTAACTTTTTATTAGTGGAGTGGATTTATATTTGGAAGTACAATATTCATATAGAATTGCTGTATGGTGATATTTTGATCGTTGGTATTTATTTTTTGTTTCAGTTAGCTCATATAATAAAGTGACCTATATTGTCACTTTCATAATTAGAATTTTTTGTGCTGCCTTGTTAAAATGTATTTTAATTTTGTATTAATAGTTGTTAAGTTGGCAATGGTTTGGTTTAAACTAATATTAGTTGATTTTTTTATTTATTTTTTTAAGTGAACATCACGTTAGGGGGCTGGCATTTGGGTGGTTTCTCTACCCCTTGAGCTTTGCTTAGTGTAGAATTTGTAGAACAGTGGGAGGTTTCCAGAACTGAAAAAGACAAGATTGTGTTGCGTCATAGTTAGTCTGGTTTAAAGAGGCACAAATCCATTCAGTCATGGCAGAACATTAGTTATAGCAAAAGGAGACGTTCAGGCCACTCCTAGAGGCTATAAATAGTGCATCAAAAGCACATGATGTCATTTTTTGTGTGGTGACTTGGTAGCTATGGTAGACCAGAGGAGTCTGTACTAGTTGTATTACATTGGGAGGTAAGATATGGTCACCTAACTTTTAACCACTTGCTGATCGCCTTCCACATATATATTGCGGCAAGGCGGCTCGGCTGCGCAAACCAACATACCCGTACGTTGCTCGCTCCCACAGCGATCAGATTTGCTACAGAACCAGTCAATCTACACGTGCAGGCCATTGATTTTTGGCGTGGACCTGCTGACCAGTTCTGGTGAATGAAAAGCCTCCTCTGCCTGTGTACTGTAAACACAGGCAGAGGAAGTGATGTCATCTCCCCTCGTGGAGCCCTTTTAGGTTCCAGCGAGTAAAGAGAAGACATCTATAGTGAGCACACCAAGCACTACACTAACACCAAGACACATAGACACACATTTAACCCCAGATCGCCCTAGTTAACCCTTTCACTCCTGTCACAGTGTCACCAAGTGCAGTTTTCAGATTTTTTCACTGATCACTGTACTGGTGTCACTTGTGACATTATACTATGTGGTCCAATTTCTCTCCTTAACATATGTTACACTGGGAGGATTTGTGTATGAAGTAACCTTGCTTAAACCTATGGTGGATACCCACTGACGTCAATATAGTTGAATATTGTCACCTGATCTCACTGCCTGCCCCCATTGGAAGCTGTGTTTGCTGTACCTCTCCCTGGGTGTGTTACACCAACAAGCTCATTCGATCCTTCAGGCATATGCCCTGCTGGGTCCATCTTGTCTGGTAAGCCTTTGATCTTCACGGTGGTGGATTGCCTACAGACAACTATATACAGAGTCACTTTTATCAGAGTGGATCAATTTTGGACTTTATATTTAATTTGTTCACTAGTACTTTTTTGGTTTATTTCCATCTTTGGTGCTTCACTTTGTATTTATTATATTTATTTTTATAATATTGGTTGTTTATTCACTATATTCATTTGGTGCATTTTAAACCTACACATATTATTTTGGATCATGTCAAAATTTTGAATAACACAATTTTGTTCAGTCAATGATTGTGTTATATTATGACTTTTGTTCAGTCCCTAAATGTAGTTCCAGTTGTTTGTGTGTTTATCAGTTGACATTGCATTTTTACCTGTGTTGTAATTCATGTGCATTACATTGTGTGGTAACAGCACCATCTACTGACCAGTTCATGTATTTCATTCAGCCTGTTTTCTGTATGTATTATGGGAGTCCCAGGGCATTGTGGATAGTTCCTGGTCCTTGCTAGTCTTGTGCTGGTACAGCAAGCAGTCACCATCTTGTGTCTCAGGAGCCAAGCATTCTCATTGGTTTCCTGCCCCATCATCTGTTATTTAGCCTGTTTTCAAGCATAGTCGGTAAAAGCACTATCTTGTGACATTTACAGTACCATAGTTTATATGTGTTACTTGTTTCATAGCTCATTAATATCATTTTATTATCTCATGTACTGTATGTATAGCAGATAATTCTGTGTCTTATGCCATGTACCTTGGATATTAATGTTCTAAATTTGCTACTGTTTATTTTGTAGTTTCACCTTTCCTGTCAATCTACCATTATCCACGCAGAGCCTACTTACGGATATCGCAGCAGTCTCCTAACAGTCACAACATGTCTAATAGTCGAGCATCTTCCGTCAAGACAAGGTCTCAGATAAGTGGCTCTAACAGGACATCAATTAGAGAAGCCACTGTCATTGCCCGTGCAAAAGCAGAAGCTGCAAAGGCAAAATCCAGCTTCACAGAACAAGAGATGCAGATAATGAGACAGCAGCTGCCATAGCAGAAGCAGGATTTCTAGAAGCCACGGAACTTCAGGAAACCAAGAGTCATCGCAGCATCGTCCATCCAGGACTTGAATTCCAAGATCCACAACAGCGAACCTTACAATACGTCTATCAACATTCCAAGTCAGGTGACGACCCAGATCCACAGCCTAATACAAAGCAGTCTGTTGACAAGCCAAGTCAACATGCTTATTCGGATTATCAGAAAGGCGACTATCAGTCTCCTTGCAGCAAACTAGAGAATACACATCAAAGTGAAACCGGCTACAACAACGTCTCTCCAGAACAGAGAACCAGAAATCTGCCCCTGCTAAGAGAGATGCCCTTCGCTTCTGAACGTTATTACACAGACCAGATTAAACCAGAGACTTCCAACAGGTATGGCTGTGTATCACACATTCACTCTGACAACACAACGCCAGCTGGTTCCAGCGCCAATCAAGCCGCAATGAACTTTTCCAGTATCCTTGCTCGACATTAGCTGGTCACCAAGGGACTTGTAAAGTTCAGCGACCGCTCTGAGAATTATAGAGCTTGTAAGCTTCCTTCCAAAATGCCACCAGAGACTTAGGTCTGTCATGTAGTCAGAAACTGGATCTCCCGGTGAAATGGCTGGGAAATTAGTCCACCGAACACGCTAAAAGGATTAGAGACATCAATGTAAATTATTCAGATGTTGGTCTAAAAAGGGTCTGGGATAGACTTGATGAGGTTTATGGTGCAGCAGAGGTCATAGAAAGTGCCTTATTTAAGTGAATTGAGGACTTTCCTAAAATAGCGAACAAAGGAATTTCAAAGCTTAGAGAGTTAAGTGACTTAGTAATGGAGCTGAGTGTAGCAAAGGCAGAAGGGGATCTGGTGGGATTGACATTATTTGACACTGCTAGAGGTGTGAATCCCATAGTTCAGAAGCTCCCATACAACCTGCAAGAGAAGTGGGTCATGCATGGTTCTCGGTAAAAACAGACTTACAATGTACCCTTTCCTCCATTTAATGTGTTTGTAGATTTTGTCTCTGAACAAGCAAAAATCAGAAATGATCCTAGCTTTGATTTCATGATGTCATGTGCCACCGTCTCAGTCAGTAAACCTCGTAGGGCAATGGTGGAGGTCCACAAAATTAACGTTTCTTCCACAGGTTCAGTCCATAAAGAGTTCAGCTCCTATTAAAGAGGAGACAAACCCAAGGACCCAAGCAGGCAGTGTCCCTTACACAGGAAGCCTCATTCCCTACTTCAGTGCAGAACCTTCAGAGAAAAGTCATCGGAAGACCGCAAGACCTTCCTCAAGGAGAACAACATCTGCTTTAAATGCCGTTCTTCAACTTCGCCAGGGACTGTGAGGTTAGTGCAAAGTGTGCAAAATGTGACAGCACAGATCATAACACAGCTCTACACCCTGGGCCCCCACTGTGGGCTTCACCCAAAACCCAAGAGCATAGCGGGGAGCGAAAAGACGGAAATACTGACACTTTGGCAGTTACTTCTAAATGTACAGAGGTTTGCAGAGACCTCAGAGGAGGCAGATCCTGCTCTAAAATCTCCCTAGTGAGGGTTTACTCAGCAGACGACCGAGACAAAGCCATCAAAGTATACGCAATTCTAGACGATCAGAGTAACAAGTCGTTAGCAAAGTCTGCCTTCTTTGATAGCTTCGATCTCAGAGGACCAGGTGCCCCCTACTCTCTAAGAACTTGTGCTGGTACTGTGGAAACAGCCGGAAGGAGGGCAAGCGGCTACATAATTGAATCCAGCGATGGTCAAGTGTGTCTGCCTTTACCAACTATACTAGAATGTAACCAGATTCCTGACAACAGATCTGAGAAACCCACGCCAGAAGTAGCAGAGCATCAGCCTCACCTGAAGCGTATAAGACACCTGATCCCGAACCTTGATCCTGAAGCTCAGATAGTCTTACTCCTCGGGAGGGATATCCTACAGGTCCACAAAGTTAGACAGCAGATCAATGGACCTCACAACGCTCCATACACCCAGAGACTCGGCCTAGGATGGGTCATCGTAGGAGAAGTTTGGGAGGTGTACACAAACCAACAACTGTCAACAGCATGCTTATTAGTACACTTGAGAATGGACACCCATCTCTTCTCCAACCATGTGAAAATCACCTTTTCATTAAGGAACTGCCTCAAAGCACTTCATCATCAGGTGCCCTTGCAGGTCCTGCCTACGATGACTTCATCTGGGATGACATTTAAGACCACCTGGGATCCACAGTCTTCCGCAAGACTAAAGAGGACAATCGTATGGCGATGTCATTCGAAGATAGACTGTTCCTTGATATAATGGAGCAGGGAATGGTGCAGGACGAAACAAGAAGCTGGGTTGCACCGCTACCCTTTAAGCCTCAAAGACAGCGCTTAACCAACAATAGACAGCAAGTTTTCAAACGATTTGTCTCTCTCAGGCACAACCTACGAAGCAAACCTGAGATGAGAAATCACTTCTTTACCTTCATGGAAAATATATTCTGGAAGGGTCATGCAGAGCTAGCACCTGTACTTCAAGAAGAATGCTGGTACCTACCCATGTTTGGGGTGTATCACCCGAAGAAGCCAGGTCAGATCAAAATGGTGTTTGACTCAAGCGTTTTGCTGTCAGGCCCGGATCTAAACAACAAGCTCATAGGAGTGATTCTCCATTTTCACAGAGACTCCATTGCATTCACGGCTGATATCCAACAGATGTTCCAATGCTTCCTAGTTAAGAAAGAACATAGACATTTCTTGAGATTCCTATGGTTCAAGGACAACGATCCCTCTAAAGATGTTACAGAGTATCGTATGAAAGTTCACATCTTCGTCAATAGTCCTTCTCCTGCAATCGCCATCTATGGATTAAGACGCGCAGCTCAGAATGTAGAATAAAAGTATGGAGCGGATGTCAGACTCTTTGTAGAGAAGGACTTCTATGTGGATGACTGTCTGAAATCAATACCCTCAGACGAGACTGCAATCAGTCTCCTTAAAAGAACCCAGGAGATGGTCTCTCTGTCTAACCTGAGGCTACACAAGTTCGCTTCTAACAGCCAGAAATTGATAGAAGCCTTTCCTTCTCAGGACCATTCTGAAGACTTGAAGGACCTAGATCTAGGCTTTGACTCGCCTCCGATGCAACAGAGCCTTGGCCTACTCTGGGACATAAAAGCTGATACTTTCACCTTCCAGGTTAAAAGAGAAGAAAAACCCTTTACTCGCAGAGGAGTACTGTCAGCCATAAGCAGTTTATATGACCCACTAGGATTTGCAGCTCCTATACTCATCGAAGGTATAGCTATGTTAAGAGACTTCACCAGAGAAGGGTCGAACTGGGATACTCCTCTTCCCATGAAGGAAAGAACCACGTGGATGGCCTTGAATTCCCTTACAGCCTTATCCGATCTTCACATAGCTCGTCCATATGTTTCTGTACCGACTACCAAGGTTGAGACTCAAAAACATTGTGTTTTCTGCGATGATTCAATCAAAGCCATTGCGGCTGTAGCTTACTTGAAGAGCACTTCGGGTGAAGCTAGAATAAGTGGTCAAGGCTATCAACACACCTGAGAAGCAATTGCATGATTCTATTGAAACTTTTTGGAACCGTTTTTGTCCTAAAGATTTTATTTCAATGAACATTGAACCTATTCTTTTTATGGACTCTTTATGGACTTTATTCACTACATACTAGATTGTTGCATATATCCACAATTGTATCCCTCTGCCCGAGCTTAGGTGGTTTATCCACCTCCATATTCAATCCATGTATTGAGCTGCTAACCAATTTATACTTTGTATTTATATACTCCTATATATATATGCAGTCCAGTTTTGGGCACCAGTTCTCAAAAAGGATATCGGAGAACTGGAGAAAGTGCAGAGAAGGGCAACCAAACTGATAAGAGACATGGAGGAGCTCAGCTATGAGGAAAGATTAGAGGAACTGAATTTATTCACTCTTGAGAAGAGGAGAATAAGGGGGGATATGATCAACATGTACAAATACATAAGAGGTCCATATAGTGAACTTGGTGTTGAGTTATTCACTTTAAGGTCAACACTGAGGACAAGGGGGCACTCTTTACGTCTGGAGGAAAAGAGATTTCACCTCCAAATACGGAAAGGTTTCTTCACAGTAAGAGCTGTGAAAATGTGGAACAGACTCCCTCCAGAGGTGGTTCTGGCCAGCTCAGTAGATTGCTTTAAGAGAGGCCTGGATTCTTTCCTAAATGCACATAATATAACTGAGTACTAAGTTTTGTAGGTAAAGTTGATCCGGGGTAAATCCGATTGCCTTTCGGGGGATCAGGAAGGAATTTTTTCCCCTCCGGTAGCAAATTGGATCATCGCTCTGCTGGGGTTTTTTGCCTTCCTCTGGATCAACTGTGGGTATGGAGTTGCCTTAACCCCTTCCTGTCACTGCCGATCACCTCCCCCCCAGTCCACTGTAACATTGTGTCACTAAATGCAGTAATCATTTATTTCTGATAACTGCATTTAGTGTCAGTGTTACAGTAAAAAGTGTCAGGGCAGTTAGTCTTAGCCCCCTTTAGGTCTAGGGTAGCCCCCTACCCCCCCTAATAAAGGTTTAACCCCTTGATCACTGCCCTAGTTAACCCTTTCACCCCCTATTGCCAGTGTCACTAAGCGATCGATTTTCTGATCGCTGTATTAGTGTCACTGTTGCCGCTAGGCAGTTAGTTTTTTTTGAGGTTCGCCGCCAGGTTCTATAGCGCTAGGTACCCCCATAAATAACGTTTTTAACCCCAGATTGCCGCTAGAGTTAACCCTTTCACCAGTGATCACCATATAAGTGTCACTGGTGACGCAGGTTAGCCAGTTAGTTATTTCGGTTATTTAGGTTTTTAGAAAGCGTTAGGTACCCCCATATATTACCTAATAAAGGTTTTAACCCCCTGATTGCCCCCTAGTTAACCCTTTCAGCAGTGATCACCGTATAAGTGTTACGGTTGGCGCTGGTTAGTTAGTTTGCTGTTTATAGCATCAGGGCACCCGCCGTATATAACCCAATTAAGGTTTAACCCCCTGATCGCCCGGCGGGTGATATAAATTAAATTTTTGCGTCAGTCAGGGTCTGCGTCGCCCCAGGCAGCATTAGATTAGTGCCAGTAACGCTTACACCCACTCGCAAAGCCTACACCCCCTTTAGTGGTATAGTATCTGAACAGATCGATACCTGATCTGATCAGATCTATACTAGCGTACCCAGCAGTTTAAGGTACCCAAAAACGCATTGTTAGTGGAATCAGCCCAGATACCCGCTATCACTTGCGTTTTGCCCCTCCGCCCAGCCCAACCCACCCAAGTGCAGTATCGATCGATCACTGTCACTTAAAAAACACATCACACACAACTGCAGTGTTCGCAGAGACAGGCCTGATCCCTGCGATCGCTAACAGTTTTTTTGAAGCGTTTTCTACATTTGCTTTTCTATAGCCAGGTGCTTTTTTTACCCGTGAATCATCACCAGTCTACGACTAAATTTAGAGCCCAAAATGGCAAAGCGAATGTACACTGGTGAAGAGGCTGTTAGGATCCTGAGAATGTCGTCAGATAGTGATGAGGAGGTCACGCATCTGTCAGATTCGGGCTCAGAATACGATCCTGTTTACGACAGCGGCTCCATGTCAGATAGCTCTGACGACAAAGTGGTGGTCCCTGCTAAGGCCAGGCGTACCCGATCCCGTTCTGAGGTTGTTGAGAAGCAAGAACCGCAGGACCCTTGTATGGAAGAGAGAGCCAGTGTTAGCGCCGCTATTCCTTCTGGTGGATTGGCAAGCACCAGCGGCCTAGTACACCCTGGTCGTTCATCCAGCACTGCAGTATCACGTGGTGACGTGGCGAGTCCCATAAGTGCAGTTCAAGCTGGCGAGGTGGCAAGCACAAGTAGTGTCCCGCTGCCACCAAGAAGAAGAAAAAGACAGGCCCGTCGTGCCCACAGTGCCCTTCCTGCAGAATTCGCCTATCCTGATTAGGTCCCCACCACTTCTGCAGAACCTGTACTTCCCCCATTCACTGGCCAAACCGGAATTCAGGTGGATACAGCGAATTTTACGCCACTTGATTTTTATTCGCTGTATTTCACGGAAGATCTCTATAGATCTATTGTGGACCAGAGTAATTTGTATGCTGGTACCTACATCGCCGCTAATCCCCAGACCCTCCTTGCCAAAGAATGGAGACCTCTTACGGTTTCGGAATTTAAGACCTTTCTGGCCCTCACCCTCAATATGGGCATACATCCATTTCCTCAATTGCGCATGTATTGGTCCACACATCCAATTGACCAAATGCCCATATTCTCTGCTCACATGGCCAGGAAACGATACGAGATGATCCTGCGGTTCCTGCATTTCAGTGACAATGCACTTTGTCGTCCACGTGGAGACCCTGAATTTGACCGGCTCTACAAAATTCGGCCCCTCATAAACCATTTCAATGAACGTTATGCAGCCTTGTTTAATTCCCAGCAAGTTGTCTGCGTTGATGAGTCCCTGGTTAAATTTGCTGGCCGCTTGTCTTTCAAGCAGTTCCTTCCCAGCAAGCGTGCCAGATACGGGGTCAAGCTCTATAAGCTCTGTGACAGGGCAACAGGCTACACATGGAGCTTTAGGGTTTATGAGGGCAAAGATAGTGAGGTAGAGCCGGAAGGATGCCCAGATTACATGGGGAGCGCTGGCAAGATTGTTTGGGACTTGGTGTCACCCTTATTCGGAAAGGGGTACCACTTGTATGTGGACAATTATTACAGCAGCGTGCCACTTTTTAGTCACTTGTTTGATCATCAGATTGGAGCATGTGGCACCGTGCGACCTAATCGCCGGGGCTTTCCCCAGCGGCTTGTAGATGCCCGTCTTAGGCTGGGGGCGAGAGCCTGCTGCAGATGTAATAATTTGCTTGCTGTGAAGTGGCGGGACAATAAGAATGTTTTCGTTCTTACCACCCTTCACGCAGACACGACAGTACAAATTCGTACGGCGACTGGTGTTGTGGAGAAACCCCTCTGTGTCCACAAATATAACCAAAATATGGGAGGGGTGGACCTCAACGACCAGTTGATGGCGCCGTATCATATTGGCCGTAAATCGAGACGCTGGTACAAAAAAGTGTCTCTACATAAATTTCAATTGACTCTACTGAATGCTTTTGTCTTATACAAAGCTTCAGGACAGAATGGACCCTTCCTCCAATTCCAGAAGGATATCGTCACAGAACTCCTGTATCCAGGCGGTTCTGCACCTCACCATCCCCTACCAAATGCTCTCAAGCCGACTGCATGAGAGGCATTTTATATATGCCCTCGAGAGTACCCCTACCCAAAAAGCCCCCCAAAGAAGATGTCGTGTCTGTAGCAAGCGCGGATTTAGGTGTGACACCTGTTATTTTTGTCCCCGATGTCCTGCCGATCCTGGTCTTTGTATTGGCAAATGTATTGAACGCTTCCACACACTAGTGAAGTATTAGCGTAGGGTAAAACATTTTACAGGCTAGGCACACGTACACAGGGTCTCCCAAGAAGCCGTCGCATTTTGAGAGACCCAAACCTGGAACTGAAAATTAACAGTTACAAAAAAAAGTGTAAAAAAAAAAGTAAAAAGTAAAAAAACACAAAAAAAACATAAAATAAAAAAAACAAAAATAGTTGTCATTTTATTGTTCTCTCCCTCTCTATTCTCTCTCTATTGTTCTGCTCTTTTATTCTGCAAAGTTTTATTGTTATGTTTTTTCATGCTTGCTTTTCAGGTATGTACTTACTACTGTTTTCAGGTACGCCATTCAGCTGTTGCGCGGACTTATTTATCTTGACAGCGACAGCGTTTGCTCCCACGATATATAAAGCCGTGACTCCAGTGCTGTAGGAGGTGATTTCACCACCACAGTTAAAAAAAGAGCATATATGCCGAAGCATGGGGGCATTAGGGGCGGAGGAGCAATTTTGCTCCTAATGCCGCGTACATACGGTTGACATTCCTACGAAGGTTTTCCCGTGGAAAAGTCTGACCATGTGTACACGGCATAGAAATGTCTGACCATGTGTACACGGCATAGAAAAGTCCAACCGTGTGTATGCGGCATAACTTTTTTGCGGGAGGATGCCCCCATGCTTCGGCATATATATATATATTAGGCACAGGTTGCGTTAAAAAAATGTTTTATTTTTTACTATGTTTTTTTATTGGTATTTGCTTTGCAGGTATGGTATGATCTTACTGTTATACTGTAATGTTACTTTGTTTTAATGTTAGCCATCATTTGCTTAGCAGGTACGCCATTCAGTTGCAGCGCGGATTTATTTAGCGTGACAGCAACAGCGTTTGCTCCCACGATATATATAAAGCTGCGACTCCAACGCTGTAGGAGGTAATTTCACCACCACAGTCCAAAAAAGAGCATATATGCCGAAGCATGGGGGCATTAGGGGTGGGGGCGCGATTTTGTTCCTAATGCTGCGTACATACGGTTGACACTCCTACGGAGGCCTTACCCGTGGAAAAGTCTGACCATGTGTACACGGCATAGAAAAGTGTACGCGGCATAACTTTTTTGCGGGAGGATGCCCCCATGCTTCGGCATATATACAGTGGTTGACCGCGATATTGTGTCAATCTTGCTCCGTTTCTCGGCGAGATTGAGCACTTGCAAGCCCCATCGCGGGAGCCAGCGCCGAGCTGCCTTGCCGCGATGGAGACAAAGCCATCATAAAAGCGACAGGGATCCGACACGGATTCCCGCCAATTCTACACGTGGGCGGAGTTTGTTATGAATCCCGAGAAGGAAGTCCCCGCCGGATTTTAAATAAAAATCCGGCATGGGTTCCCCCCTCAGGAGCATAACGGGCCCTTGGGTCTGGTATGGGTTGTAAGGAGACCCCCCCTACGCCGAAAAAACGGCGTGGGGGTCCCCCCACAATCCATACCAGACCCGTATCCAAAGCACGCCGGCCGGCCGGTCAGGAAGGGAGTGGGGGCGAGCGAGCGCCCCCCCCCCTCCTAAGCCGGCCCTCCAACCTAAGTGAATGAGTATGGGGTACTCGCAGCGAGTTATATAGGCCTGTCTTGTGACGTTGCAGTCCCATCATGCTCCGGTAGGTACCACGTGCTACCTACCCACGTGGTACCTACCGGAGCATGATAGGACTGCGACGTCACAAGACAGGCCTATATAACTCGCTGCGAGCCGCGCGCCCGCCATAACAGCGGAAGGAAGCGTTGCGTCAACATCTGGAGAAGAGAAGAAGAAGACGACGTCACAGAAGAGGGGACTGGCCGCCGCTAGTAATTGAGCTAACACACGAAGATAGCAGCGGCGAGTCCTGAAGAAGAAGACACCGGAGAGCGGAGAATACCCCCGGAGAGTGGGAGAAGACCCCGGAGAGTGGGAGAAGACCCCGGAGAGTGGGAGAAGACCCCCCCACCGCCGAAGATGTCGAAGGAAGCCCGCCGGGTGGTGGGCGCTTTTATCAAAGCGCCCCCCCGGCGGCGGAAGAGAACCAGACGGTGGCGAAGAACAGCGGCACACACCCCCCGCAGAAGGCCGCCGGAGGGGGGCGCTTTTATAAAAGCGATCATACACACCCCCCCCGGCGGCCAACTAATAAAATATTTCAATACCCTGTGTGGTTTATTTGTGTTTACACTTTGCCTCCAGGTGAATGGGTAGGGGTACAATGTACTCCATACTCATTCACTTAGGGTGGGGGGCCGGTATCTGGGGGCCCCCTTATTAAAGGGGGCTTCCAGATTCTGATAAGCCTCCCGCCCGCATACCCCGACAACCAAACGGCCAGGGTTGTCGGGAAGGGGCCCTGTCCTCATCAACATGGGGACAGGGTGCTCTGGGGTGGGTGCCGCAGTGCGCCCCCTGCCCCAGAGCACCTGACCCCCCCCATGTTGAGGGCATGCTGCCCGGTACGGCTCAGGAGGGGGGGGGGCGCTCGCTCGCCCCCACTCCCTTCCTGACCGGCTGGCCGGCGTGCTTTGGATACGGGTCTGGTATGGATTGTGGGGGGACCCCCACGCCGTTTTTTAGGCGTGGGGGGGTCTCCTTACAACCCATACCAGACCTAAGGGCCCGTTATGCTCCTGAGGGGGGAACCCATGCCGGATTTTTATTTAAAATCCGGCGGGGACTTCCTTCTCAGGATTCATAACAAACTCCGCCCACGTGTAGAATTGGCGGGAATCCGCGTCGGATCCGCGTCGCTTCTATGACGCACTCGCTGGAATGTGCTTTTACTATTCCAGCGAGTGTGAGATGTCGGCAGCCTGTCGCCGAGAATCAGCACGATGCTGTCATGCTAAAAACACATTCTCGGCGGCAGGCACTGTAAATGATCAATCCATATGTGGAATTACACCCCAAAATACATTCTGCTGCTTCTCCTGAGAACGGGGATACCACATGTGTGAGACTTTAGGGAGCCTAGCCACGTACGGGACCCCAAAAACCAATCACCGCCTTCACTCTTTCTAATGGTGTAAATTTTTGATTTCACTCCTCACTATCTATCACAGTTTCGAAGGCCATGAAATGTCAAAATAGCACAAAAAAAACAAATGACAAAAAACAAATCCCCTAAGGGCTCTTTCACACGTGCGTTCCGTTTTTCGGTCCGCTCCGTGTGTCTGTCAGCTCAGCGGGGGGGTCTCCGCTGAGCTGTTGGGCGGACAGGGCGGACAGGGCGGTCCCCGCACACTGTGCAGGGACCGCCCTGTCTCTCCTCCGCTATCCCCTATGGGGAATCGGATGGAAACGGACTGTCTGTCCGTTTGCATCCAATCCGTTTGGCCGGACGGAAGAAAAATAGGACATTCTTCCGTCCGAAAAAACGGATGCGGATCTGGCGGACGTTAGCGGATGCATCATCCGCTAACGGATCCGCTCCCATAGGGAAGCATTGAGGTCCGTTACCGGACGTCCAAAAAACGGACGAACGGAACGGACGTGTGAAAGAGCCCTTACTTCTCCAATTACGTCCCTTCCTTCTCTTATGCGGGTTATGCAGCATTTCTCCTGGGTGTCAGGTCTTGCGGTAAATCATACCAAATCGGTCGCTATGAATCTTTCTCTCGCAACAAATATGATTACGCAATTACAAAGTTCTTATTCATTTAAATGACCACAACATACAGGTATATACAATGTACTATTAACATAATAGCACACAAAGGTTGGACTGAATAAACTTGTGTCTTTTTTCAACCTCGCCAACTATGTAAAGAAATATGAAATTTCCCCATAAATTGGTCATGTAATTTCTGTAGTTAATCTAACACAAAGATCAAAGAATCCCTGTCTCTTGAAGAGTGCTAAAACCTGGTAGTTCTCTGAATATACCTCTGTGGTGAAAGTGTGTTTTACAGACATTTAATCTAAAATTACAGTTACTTCTCAATAAAAGTAGTTGGTGGCAGTTTAACCACTTAAGACCCGGACCAAAATGCAGGTAAAGGACCTTGCCCCTTTTTGCGATTCGGCACTGCGTCGCTTTAACTGACAATTGCGCGGTCGTGCGACGTGGCTCCCAAACAAAATTGGCGTCCTTTTTTCCCCACAAATAGAGCTTTCTTTTGGTGGTATTTGATCATTTTCACAGCAAAAAATGCATTTAAATTTGCATTGTTTACTGTGGAAATGACAGTTGCAGTTTGGGAGTTAACCACAGGTGGCGCTGTAGGGGATGTGTGCCTATGTGTTGTGTTTACAACTGTAGGGGGGTGTGGCTGTAGGTGTGACGTCATCGATCGCGTCCCCCTATTACAGGGATGATGCTATCGATGCTACGGCCACAGAGAAGCACGGGGAAGCCGTGTGTACATACGGCTCTCCCCGTTCTTCCGCTCCAGGGACGGATCGCCGCACTGCAGCGGCGATCGGGTCCGCGAATCCCACGGTCCCGGTCCTGGAGATTCGGACCGAGTCGCGGGCACGCGCCCGCGGGCGCTCGTCCGCGACCCACGGCCGGGTACTAAAATCAACGTATATATACGTTGATGTGCCCAGCCGTGCCATTCTGCCGACGTAAATGTGCAGTAGGCGGTCCTTAAGTGGTTAAAGAGGTAATTTGCATTGTCAACTTACCAGTGACAATCGCTCTTAGTTGGGACCAAGACCGTTGTCCTGTAAGCTGTAAAATCTTTTTGCAGAGTAAGGCTCAGATTGTCATTGTTGCGTATCAGTGACAGAACAAATTGTCACTAGGGATGAGCCAAACCGGCTCAAGAACATGCGAACAGGCAAAAAATTTGTTTGAGCACGCAAACACTATTAAAGTCTATGGGACAGGAACATGAAACTCAAAGGTGCTAAAAGTGTTTGGGGACCTGGGTCCCCAGGGGACATGTTTTAATGCAAAAAAAGTTTTAAAAACGGGAGCAGTGATTTTAATAATGCCTAAAGTATAACAATAAAAGTATGAAATATTCCTTTAAATATCATGCCTGGGGGGTGTCTATAGTATGCTTGTAAATTGGCACATTTTTCCTGTGTTTAGAACAGTCCCTGCAGCAAAATGACATTTCTAAATGTCAAAAAAAGTAATCTAAAACTGTTTGCGGCTCTAATGAATTGTCAGGTCCCGGATAACATTTGTTGAAAAAAAAACAGCATGGTTCCCACCCAGTCCATTATCTGGCCCTTTGGGTCCGGTGTAAATATTAACCACTTGACCACTGGGCACTTAAACCCCCTTCCTGACCAGACCAATTTTCAGCTTTCGGTGCTCTCACAATTTGAATGACAATTACTCAGTCATACAACATTGTACCAATTTGAAATTGTTGTCCTTTTTTTCACACAAATAGAGCTTTCTTTTGGTGGTATTTGATCACCTCTGGGTTTTTTATTTTTTGCGCTATAAAAGAAAAACGACTGAAAATTTGGTAAAAAATAAATAAAAAATCTTGTTTCTGTCATATTAGCAGGTTATTTCTCACACACAGCATATGCATACCACAAATTACACCCCAAAACACATTTTGCTATTCCTGTAGTCCTGAGTATGGCGATACCACATGTGTGAGACTTTTACACAGCGTGGCCACATACAGAGGCCCAACATGCAGGGAGCGCCATCAGGCGTTCTGGAACACCCAGACCAATTCTGACATTTCTCTCCTACATGCAAAAATCATCATTTATTTGCTAGAAAATTACATAGAAACCCAAAACATTATATATGCTTTTTTAGCAAAGACCCTAGAGAATACAATGGCGGCCGTTCCAACTTTTTATCTCGCATGGTATTTTCGCAGAAATTTTTTGAACGCGTGTTTTTAAAAAAAAACTGTTTTGTGCTTAAAAAAAAAAAAAAAAACAGTAAAGTTAGCCCAATTTTTTTTCATAATGTGAAAGATGAAGTTACGCCGAGTAAATAGGTACTCAACATGTCACACTTCAAAATTGCGCACACTCGTGGAATGGCGCCAAACTTCGCTACTTAAAAATCCCCATAGGCGACGCTTTAATTACTTTTATTAGTTACATGTTTTTAGTTACGGAGGAGGTCTAGGGCCAAAATGATTGCTCTCGCTCTAACGTTTGCAGAGATACCTGACACGTGTAGCTTGAACACCATTTTCATATGTGGGCGGGACTTACGTATGCGTTCACTTCTGCATGCGAGCACATGGGGACAGGGGTGCTTTAAAAAAATGGGTATTGCAGAGTATTTGGGTATTGCAGAGTATTGGGGTTTTGCAGAGTATTGGGGTATTGCAGAGTATCGCGCAGGGTATTGCAGAGTATTGGGGTATTGCAGAGTATTGGGGTATTTCAGAGTATTGGGGTATTGCAGAGTATTGGGGTATTGCAGAGTATCGCGCAGGGTATTGCAGAGTATTGGGGTATTGCAGAGTGTTGGGGTATTGCAGAGTATTGGGGTATTGCAGAGTATCGCGCAGGGTATTGGGGTATTGCAGAGTATCGCGCAGGGTATTGCAGAGTATTGGGGTCTTGCAGAGTATCGCGCAGGGTATTGGGGTATTGTAGAGTATTGGGGTATTGCAGAGTATTGCGCAGGGTATTGCAGAGTATTGGGGTATTGCAGAGTATTGCGCAGGGTATTGCAGAGTATTGGGGTATTGCAGACTATTGGGGTACTGCAGAGTATTGCGCAGGGATAGCTGAGCTGGGATGGATAGATGGATCTGTGACTGCATTTGTCACAGATCCAGCCACGCCGCTGTTTCTTGACATTTGACGAAGCGATCACGTGGTAAACGGCCACTATTAGCGGCAATTTACCGTGATCCGTGATGTGCCGGGTCTTCTAGGGGGGGCGAGAGTGAAAGATTGTGGGAGGGCGTCCCAGGGACGTCGTCCCAAGGTAGCTCCACCACGCTGTAGCAGTAAAATGTCGATGGCGCGGTGGGCAAGTGGTTAAGGGGAACCCAAACCAAAATTGAAAAAGAAATTGTGCGAGGGTCTCCCCAAATTCCATACCAGGCCCTTCAAGTCTGGTATGGATATTAAAGGGGTTGTAAAGGGAAAAAATGTTTTCCCTAAATAGCTTTCTTTACCTTAGTACAGTCCTCCTTCACTTACCTCACCCTTCGATTTTGCTTTTAAATGTCCTTATTTCTTCTGAAAAATGCAAACTTCCTGTTCTTCTGTCGCGGGCAGGAAGAAAGCCTCGCATTACGGTGTGTATTACAAACAAAAGAACAGGAAGTGAACATTTCACAGAAGAAATAAGGAAATTTAAAATAAAAATCGAAGGATGAGGTAAGTGAAGGAGGACTGCACTAAGGTAAAGGAAGCTATTTAGAGGGAAAATGTTTTCCTTTACAACCCCTTTAAGGGGAATCCTGCACCATTTTTTTTTAAATGGCGTAGGGGTCCCCCTCAAAATCCATACCAGACCCTTCAGGTCTTCAGGTCTGGTATGGATTTTAGGGGGAACCCTGTGCCAAAAAGAAAAAAAGCACCTTGTTGATGGGGACAAGGGCCTCATCCCCACAACCCTTATCTGGTGGTTGTGGGGGTCTGCGGGTGGGGATGACTTCTTTCTGTATTGCCGAGACCCCACAATTCATTACAGCCGCAAGTAATTTTAAATTACCTTTTTTCCTTTAGAAATGTAATTTTGCTGCAGGGACTGTTCTAAACATGGGAAAATGTACACCTCTACTCGCATAGTATAGACTCCCCCAGGTGTGAAATTTAAAGGGATATTTCACTTTTATTGTTTTTACTTTAACCACTTGACCACTGGGCACTTAAACACCCTTAATAACCAGACCAATTTTCAGCTTTCGGTGCTCTCACATTTTGAATGACAATAACTCAGTCATACAACACTATAACCAAATGAAATTTTTGTCCTTTTTTTCCCACAAATAGAGCTTTCTTTTGGTGGTGTTTCATCACCTCTGCGGTTTTTATTTTTTTTGCTATAAATGAAAAAAGAACAACATTTTGCAAAAAATAATAATTTTTCTTCATTTCTATTATAAAATTTTGCAAAAAAGTAATTGTTCTTCATAAATTTGGCCTAAAATGTATACTGCTACATATCTTTGGTAAAAAAAATAAAAAATGTTGGATATTATTTAGTCTGGGTGAAAGTTATGGGGTCTACAAGCTATGGTACCAAATCCTGAAAATTGATCAATTTCATCACACCTGAAGTACTGACAGCCTCTCTCATTTCTTGAGACCCTAACATGCCAGAAAAGTACAAATACCCCCCAAATGACCCCTTTTTGGAAAGAAGACATTCCAAGGTATTTAGAAAGAGGCCTGGTGAGTTTTTTAAAGTTGTAATTTTTTCCCACAATTCTTTGCAAAATCAAGATTTATTTTTTTTTCATCAAATTTTCATATTATTAGGTTATTTTTCACACACAGCATATGCATACCACAAATTACACCCCAAAACACATTCTGCTATTCCTCCCGAGTATGGCGATACCCCATGTGTGAGACTTTTACACAGTGCGGCCACATACAGAGGCCCAACATGCAGGGAGCACCCAGGCCAATTCTGACATTTCTCTCCTACATGTAAAAATCATCATTTATTTGCTAGAAAAATACATAAAACCCCAAAACATGATATAAAGATACCTCACATGTGGTTTGAACACCGTTTTTATATGTGGGCGGGACTTGCGTATGCGTTCGCTTCTGCATGCGAGCTCGCGGGGACAGGGGCTGCTGTATGCCCAGAGTATTGCTAAGTATGCCCAGAGTATTGCGGAGTATGCCCAGAGTATTGCCCAGAGTATTGCCCAGAGTATGCCCAGAGTATGCCCGGAGTATGCCCGGAGTATGCCCAGAGTATTGCGGAGTATGCCCAGAGTATTGCAGAGTATGCCCAGAGTATTGCCAGAGTATTGCGGAGTATGCAGAGTATGCCCAGGGTATTGCGGAGTATGCCCAGAGTATTGCAGAGTATTGCCAGAGTATTGCAGAGTATGCCCAGAGTATTGCCAGAGTATTGCGGAGTATGCAGAGTATGCCCAGAGTATTGCAGAGTATGCCCAGAGTATTGCAGAGTATGCCCAGAGTATTGCAGAGTATGCCCAGAGTATTGCAGAGTATGCCCAGAGTATTGCAGAGTATGCCCAGAGTATTGCCAGAGTATTGCCAGAGTATTGCCAGAGTATTGCCAGAGTATTGCCAGAGTATGCCCAGAGTATGCCTGAGTATTGCAGAGTATGCCCAGAGTATTGCCAGAGTATGCCTGAGTATTGCAGAGTATGCCCAGGTGAGTATTGCAGAGTATATGCAGCAGGGATGGCTGAGCAGGGAGGGAGGGATGGATGGATCTGTGACTGCATTTGTCACAGATCCAGCCCGCAGCACTGGCGCTGCCATCCGCTCCCTCCCTTCTCCTCTCACACTGTACCGATCGGTACAGAGAGAGGAGGGAGGAACCATGACGCCGGTCTGTTTACATCTGATCACGCCGTCATTGGACGGCGCGATCACGTGGTAAACCGCCGCTATCAGCGGCGATTTACCGTGATCCGTGACCCGCCGGGTCCTCTGGACCCGGCGGTCACGGATGTTCCCGTGTGCGCGCCTCAGGAGGCGCGCGGGAGCGCGATTCTGACAGGCCGTTAATTAACGGCCAGTTAGAATACAGCAACCGCCCTAGAGCCGTACTTTCGGCATAGGGCGGTTGCAAAGTGGTTAAGCATTATTAAAATCACTGCTCCCAAAAAAATGGCAAAACTTTTTTTTGCATTGATACATGTCCCTTGGGGCAGGAACCAGGTCCCCAAACACTTTTTATGACAATACCATGCAATTAAGCCTTTAAAACCAGCACTTTTGATTTTTCCCATAGACTTTTAAAGGGTGCCGGAAACACCACAAATTGTTCACTATTCATCGAACACCCGATGTTAGAGTCGAAACTTACATTCGACTCGAACATCGGGCTCATCCCTATTTGTCACAGGTTGGTGAAGGTGATACTGTACTTTTTATTTCTTGATAAAAAACGACCTCATATTTTCCCCTTCAATTGCAGCCTTGTGAAACTGGTAACATTATGCACAGCAAGTCTGACCAATATTTTTGGCTCCGGTCCCTGACATTATGCACTGTCATTTTTATTTCCTAATAAAAACTGCCTTGTCACATCCTCATCTATTGCGGTCTAGTAAAACTGCTTATGAGTGAGCAGCATATATGTGCAATGTATCTGGCTCTTGTAGTTGATATATTACACTGTAATATTGATTTCACAATAAAAATTGCCTGGTCTCTCCCATTTCCTTTATAAACTAGTAAAATATATTTTATTTTGTGCAGCTTGTCTGTGTAATATTACTGGATCTTGTCTCTGACATTAAACAGTACATTATAATGTTTTCATAATAAAAACTCTTTTATTATTATCTGGTGTAACTGGAGTGGGTGGATGAGCCTCAGCTGCACATTAATATATATATATACAAGCATATTGTTGACTGTGTGGTGTTACACTGAAAGAAGCCATGCTATGAAATAGTTATCTGTTTACTATTCCACACTCTCTCATGTTTTAGTGATCCATTTATCTTTGTTGCTATGGTAATCGATATTTTGACTATGCTTGGCCTGACATTGGATGTCAACGTCTTTATGTTTTCATATAAAATCATTTTCACTATTGTTTTCATATTATCTGCATCTTTGTATGATTTTTTTCATGTCTACAATGCTATATCTTATGCTTTCTATGTTTTGGAATATCTCTGAATAAAAAACGAAATTATGAAAAAAAGTAATAGAAACAGCAGATCTTAAAGCTTTTAAAAGATTTACACTACCAAAATAAATAAATAACTAAAGCCCTAAATTGTATAACAATTGCCAAACAGTTGCAAAATATATATAATACTGTGATAGCATAGGGCTAGGGATTGTTCAAGAAGGGGGGTATAGATTAATCAGAACATCTGGGAGTAGAAGTAGGAGTAGGAGTATCAGTTCCAGTTCCAGATTCAGAAAGATCCCATAGTTCCCATATTTTGTTACATTTTGTATAGAGTCATTGGCAGAGGCAGTAAGATATTCCATTCTACGTATTTCAGTGATAGTATTTAGTAGGGATACGGTGGGTGGGTCTCTTGATAACCAACATATAGGGATAGCTCTCCTTTCAGCTAGTAAAATGTAGGAAAGCAATGTTTAAGTCATTTTTTTGAGACCTGAGAAGGGGAGACCCAGTAAGTAATGCAATGGATCTAGCTGTGAAGAGACACTGAACAGGGTTTGGAAGATGGACATCACAATGGCCCAGAAAGGTTGTATCTGTAGGCATTGCCAGAAAATGTGGAAGTGTGAGCCAGCGGAGGTGCCACATCGCCGACATAGTGTGGGAACTGTAGCATCATAGCGGTGTAAAATTTCAGGAGTCCTGTACCAGAACATTATAATCTTCACAGCAGTCTCTCTCTGCAACACACATCTGGATGATTAAAAATCAGATGTTCAGATCTTCTCCCAATAAGAGACAGGGATTGGCTTCTGAAAAGTTTGGGACCATTTCTGCATATAGGTATGGGATACATCCGTAAGGGGGCTGGCCTCATGTAGTAATTTGTAAATGGTGGAAATTAAATGGAGTTGGTTTGGGCCCTGAGAGCAGGTAAGCTTATATTGATTGGGCCTATCCAGGATGAGGGAGAAAGATAGGGATGAACATTTTTTTTTAATTTAATTTTATTTAAAGATCCTAATGTAGATGTTTAGGGATCTGGCGTTTAGCCTGTAATTCCTCAAAAGAAAATATCTTACAGGTGATGGGATGTACAAAGTGATGAAGTTCAAACAAGGTGGCCTGGGCCCATGGAACCATGTGTCCAAAGGAAGTACTGTTGGGAATTAGACAGTTGAAAAGAACATTAGAAAGGGGTGGGCATGGTAAGGAGAGTACTGTCTAAAGCAGTGGTCTCCAAACTGCTGCCCGGGGGCCTTTGCTTGCCTGAACCCAGCCCCAGCACTATTCCTCCCACTATTCTTCCAATTGATATCAACAATGGGGCACCATTTCTCCCACTGACATTAACAATGGGTCACTTTTCCTCCCAATGATACCAACCATTTGGCACTATTCCTTCTTCTGATACCAAATTGGGCGATGTTTGCTCCCACTGACGCCAGAAAAATGTCCTCTCCTGCTGGCCCCCGATCCCGTCCCCCTAAAGTCTGAAAGACAATAAACTGGCCCTTTGTTTAGAAAGTTTGGAGACCCCTGGTCTAGAGACAGCACACCAAACCTGCAATGTGAATAATAGGCGCTAGACACCTATGTTTCAAAGCCCTATCATTCTGAAGAGATGGCGACCACACCAGAGAACACAGATGGACAGGGTAGATTTCCGTCCACCTGTTAGGAACATATTGACTGAACCATAAGACAATGGTACGTAGGTGTGTGGCATATTAATACTTTATGATTTTAGAAGCTCCTAGACCTCATCATGTACAAGGAGAGAACACTACAGGTCTAGCAATATGGTGGGCTCTTTTTTTTTGCCAAATAAAATTTAGAAACCAGCTTTGAATGGATTTTAGCTGAGACAGGGTTATATAGATAGGTAGAGTTTCCAATAAATACAGAAACTTATGTAAAATGAACATTTTCAAAACGTTAATCCTGCCCAGCCATGATATTGGGTGTGGATCCCATTGTTTTAACATGCTTTGAATATCTTTGAAAAGGGAGGGGAAATTAGTGGCATATAGGGCATGGTATGTAGTTGTCAAGTTCACACCTAAGGCCGCGTACACACGAGCAGACAGATTTGTTCAAATCGGTCGGGCCGACCGATTTGAACAAATCTGTCTGCTGGGGACATATTGGTTTGATCGTGTACACACGATCAAACCAAAATCCCCGCCGCCAGACGGCGCGGTGACGTGGCAGTGACGTTGACGCCGCCACGTCACCGCACCAGGAAGTAAAACACTTCCGCGCATGCGTCGAAACCATTCGGCGCGTGTGCGAGAAGACATGTTTGCTGGTTAGCGTACTAACCAGCAGACATGTCGGGCGGACGGGTTCCCAGCCGACAGATTTCAAAGCATGCTTTGAAATCTGTCGGGTGGCCAAATCCGTCGGCTCGCCCATACACACGGTCGAATCTGTCTGCTGGGACGGTCGGGCCTACCGTTTCCAACAGATAGATTTGATCGTGTGTACGCGGCCTAAGTGTTTAAGGGAATGGGTGCACCATCTATATGGGTATGTCTGCTGTAACGTAGACAAGAGATCAGGAGGCAGAAGGATAGGAAGGGCTTCAGTCTTGGAATTATACATTTTATAAACCAAGAGAGATCCAAAGAGGGATAAGAGATTATGTAATGAGGGGAGGGATATAAGGGAGTGAGTCAAGGTCAGCCTCATCAAAACCCCTTTTATGTCTGGATGCACAGGGATGGCAGCAGCTAGTGGTTCTAGGCACAAAATAAAAAGGAGAGGAGATAGCGGGCCTCCCTGTCTGGTGCCATTAGACATCAGGAATGAATGCGACATGTACAATTGGTGCATGTACTTCATGGCAGCTCCCCATGCCATTTTTTGACAATTTACTATATAACTTCAATGAATATTGTACAAATAGAACCCAAGCACATTTACTTATAAATAGCCATGATAGTGTAAAGAGGTAGACTAAAAATATTTGAGGAAGATTCATATATTTAAAAAGTGACAGATATACCTATAAGAAGCACACAGAAATTGATGACAGACTATGTAGATGGATAAAGGTGGATAAAGCACCTGGACCAGATGGCATCCACCCACTGATCCTAAATGAATTGAGCTCTGTAATTTCAAAGCCACTGTATCTAATATTTAGGGACTCATTAATGACAGGAATAGTACCATTGGATTGGCGTAGAGACAATGTGGTGCCTATATTTAAAAAGGGAACAAAGTCTTTACCAAGTAACTATAGACCTGTTAGTTTAACTTCTATAGTTGGGAAGATACTGGAAAGTTTAATAAAAGACCACACGGATGAGTTCTTGCTGGAAACAAACTATTTAAGCAACAGACAGCATGGATTCATGAAAGAGAGAAGTTGCCAGACAAACCTGTTTTCCTTTTATGAAGAGGTAAGTAAAACCCTGGATAGAGGCGTGGCTGTGGACGTGGTATACTTGGATTTTGCTAAATCGTTCGATACAGTTCCCCACACACGGCTCATGTGTAAGGTAAGGTCTACAGGAATGGATATAGCAGTTTGTAAATGGATAGAAAACTGGCTGAAAGACAGAATTCAGAGTCGTGGTAAATGATTCCTACTCTGAATGGTCCAAGGTTATCAGCGGTGTACCCCAAGGTTCAGTGTTGGGACCCTTACTTTTTAATATATTTATAAATGATATTGGGTCTGAGATCCAAAGTAACATTTCTGTCTTTGCAGATGACACCAAGCTATGCAGTGGAATAACGTCCTTACAGGATGTTGCCAATTACAAGTCGACCTCAATGCTCTGTCTAATTTGACGACTATGGGCCAGATTCAGGTAGATGGGAGCATCTTTGCTCTGAAGTAACGTTTCTCATTTACGTTACTCTGGCGAAATTTTAGGAGCAAGTGCTGTTATTCATGAAGCACTTGCTCCTAAAGTTGCGGCAGCGTATCGTAAATGAGCCGGCGGAATTCAAATTGGGCGGGTAGGGGGCGTGTATTATTTAAACTAAGCGAGATCCCGCGGCGAACGTACTGCGCATGCGTCGACTGTCAATGCATCCCAGTGCACATGCTCCAAATTCTGTCAGTGAACGTCAATGATGTCAAATCCCCATTCATGGACGTTTTACGCAAGCGACGCGATTTTTTTTTTTTCGACGCGATGACGACGGCTATACTTAACATAGGATACTCCACTAGGGGGATGCTTTATCTTTACGCCGCGTATCGCTTACGGAAACGTCGGAAAGTCACTGCGTCGCGCCCGAATACGATCGTGAATTGCCGATTCCCGCTGATTAACATATTTTTTCAGCGTAAATCAGCGGGAACGCCCCCGGCGCCATTTTTAAATTAAAGTTGCGATGCGATGGCGAAATTCAATTACGCCAATCGCATCGGAACTCCAACCCGGCGTTTCTTGTTTTCTGGTTACAGAAAACAGAAACGCCGGCTTAAAGTGACAGTTAGGCTGGAGTATCACTGATACTCCAGCCTAACTCTACCTGAATCTGGCCCTATGTGGCAGATGAGGTTTAATGTTGATAAATGTAAAGTTATGCACTTGGGGGCTAAGAATATGCATGCATCATACATGCTAGGGGCAGTACAACTGGGGGAATCTGTAGTGGAGAAGGATCTGGGGGTTTTAGTTGATCATAAGCTCAATAATGGCATGCAATGCCAAGCTGCGTTTTCCAAAGCAAGCAAAGTCCTTTCTTGTATTAAGAGAGGTATGGATTCCAGAGAGAGATATCATTTTGCCCCTGTACAAATCATTAGTAAGACCTCATCTGGAATATGCAGTCCAGTTTTGGGCTCCAGTTCTCAAAAAGGATATCAGAGAACTGGAGACGGGTGCAGAGAAGGGCAACCAAACTGATAAGAGGCATGGAGGAGCTCAGCTATGAGGAAAGATTAGAAGAACTAAATGTATTCACTCTTGAGAAGAGGAGAATAAGGGGGGATATGATCAACATGTACAAATATATAAGAGGTCCATATAGTAAACTTGGTGTTGAGTTATTCACTTTACGGTCAACACTGAGGACAAGGGGGCACTCTTTACGTCTAGAGGAAAAGAGATTTCACCTCCAAATATGGAAAGGTTTCTTCACAGTAAGATCTGTGAAAATGTGGAACAGACTCCCTCCAGACGTGGTTCTGGCCAGCTCAGTAGATTGCTTTAAGAAAGGCATGGATTCTTTCCCAAATGTACATAATATAACTGAGTACTAAGTTGTGTAGGTAAGTTGATCGAGGGTAAATCCGATTGCCTCTTGGGGGATCAGGGAGGAATTTTTTTCCCTGCTGTAGCAAATTGGATCATGCTCTGCTGGGGTTTTTTGCCTTCCTCTGGATCAACTGTGGGTATGGAGTTGGGTATATGTGATGTACTGTGTTTTTTTTTATTTTTTATGGTTGAACTGGATGGACTTGTGTCTTTTTTCAACCTGACTAACTATGTAACTACGTAACTATGTAATAGCTATCATTATTCAAGTAAACAGATTTGGGTCCAAAATACGCTGCATAGCTGGAAAGCATACCAACCTGTTGAGGACTATGCATTCACTGTTAAGCACACTTGGCAATTGCAGTCAATGAGGGGTGTCTGCCAGGAAGCAAGCAGTGTATTGAGATGAGCTGTATAAGGACATTATTTTGGAATTTGTACAAAGATCTGGCTATTTTTGGAGTGTGAGACAATTTCCTGACATGGATCACAGCTTCAAAAAAAGGAAAACTAAAGATACACAGTGCAGTAATACAGATGCAGCCTCAGAGATTCACTTGGAGCTCTGCAGTGAACTTGGTGATTGAACTATTAGCTGTATATATTGAAATGGCTAGTGGTTGAATATGCTGCTTATACTATTTAATTTATATATTTGGAAGTAGTGATTCCTGTATAATAATTCCATAAGTTAATACTAAAATAAAAGTCATGCTCCCATACCTTTCATACTAATCAAGTGTTCAACATCCTCATTCTCTACCATATGTCAACCTTAAGGGCCCTTTCACACGAGCGGACGAACGGTCTGCTTTTCATAAGTCCGTTTACGGACTCACAATGCTTCCCTATGGGATCGCAGACGTTAGTGGGTGAGCATCCGCTAATGTCCGTAATTATCCGCCTCCGTCAAGATCCGGTTTTTCGGACAGAAGTAAATCCTATTTTTTTGTGAAAGAGCCCTAAGATAGAAATAACATCTAGGGATGGCAAATTCACTGCATGTGTGTATGTATATAAAACCATAGTTTGTTATACCCCAAAAGATAACAAATAAAAACATTTGAGATTCAATCATGGTGCCCCTGGGGTCATATTGTGCAGAAATATACATTGGTAATCTAAATAAAATTAAATGTAGTGAAAACAATAGCTTGTGTACTATGTGAGACAAGTGGGGAACATTTGTAAACCACCTGAAACCTTTTGGAGATGTACTAGTCATCAAGCTTCTGCAGAAAATGTATGTTCTCCTATGCTAAACTGAGAATCATACACTGGTAATATATCTGAGCGTAGTCATACAATGGATACACCAGAATCATTTAACCAGAATTTAGCAGTAAACTCCAAGTCTGTCTAAGGCGACAAGTCTTGATAGTAAATTCTGTCTATTTTCAAGCTTAATAGGCAGGCTATTGGTAAATAGATTAGAACTGAAGATGAAAACTGTCAGAAGGGACATTTAATAAAGCAAAAAATAAAATAAAAATACAGAAGAAGGTCCTGTGGCTTCAAAGGCAACATGGAAAAACGTAAAAAAAATAAGTCTTTATTTGAATTTTAAAAAAAATACATAAAAATTGTTACGTCCATGTATAGATCCCACACCTGAATAATGTCCTCAGTCAGTATAGAAAAGAGACACACAATGCACTCACACAGACTTTATTGTAGTTTACTGTATTTATTGGCGTATAACACTCACTTTTTTACCCTGAAAATAGAGGGTAAACTGTGCCTGCGTGTTATACGCAGGGGGCTGTGGAAAGTGTTTTCCCTGAAACTTCCCTCTTAAAGTTAGGGTGCGTGTTATATGCCTGTGCGTGTTATACGCCGATAAATATGGTATTTGTTTTTTTGGTCATTGATTTGTGCAGGTTTGGAACCTATTGGTTGCTATATTTTCTTTTAACATGGAAAAAAAACACAAATACTTTTAATGAGACTAAAAATCTAACTTAAATCTAGTGGAACCAATTGCCATCAGCAGTCTCCTTATTAGTAAAAAGAGTCCACTGGTGTGCAATTTAATCTCAGTATAAATACAGCTTTTCTGTGAAGCCCTCAGGCCGCGTACACACGATGGGTCCAACCCAATGAGAATGGTCCGACGGACCGTTTTCATCGGTTCACCGCTGAAGTGGCCTGATGGCCTGATGTGCGTACACACCATCAGTTCAAAAACCGATCATGTTAGAAAGCGGTGACGTAAAACACAATGACGTGCTGAAAAAACTAAGTTCAATGCTTCCAAGCATGCGTCGACTTGATTCTGAGCATGCGCGGGTTTTTGAACCGATGCTTTTGCGTACTAACGATCAGTTTGGACCGATGGTCAGGCATCCATCAGTCCGATTTTACAGCAAGTTTTAAAACTTTGGTCCGAAGGACAACAGACCGATGGGCCGTACACACGGTTGGTTTGGACCGATGAAACTTGACTTCAGTCCATTTTCATCGGTTTAGACCGATTGTGTATACGCGCCCTTTAGAGGTTTCTTAGAGAACCTTAGTGAACAAACAGCATCATAAAGGCCAAGGAACAAATGAGACAGGTCAGGGATAAAGTGGAGAAGTTTAAAGCAGGGTTGGGTTATAAAAATAATATCCCAAGCTTTGAACATTTCACGGAGCACTGTTCAATCCATCATCTGAAAATGGAGAGTATGGCACAACTGCAAACCTACCAAGACATGGCCGTCCACCTAAACTGACAGGCCAGGCGAGGAGAGCATTAATCAGAGAAGCAGCCAATAGGCTGGTATATCTGGAGGAGCTACAGAGATCCACAGCTCAGGTGGGAGAATCAGTAAACGGGACAACTATTAGTCATGCACTCCACAAAATCTGGCCTTTATGGAAGAGTGGCAAGAAGAAAACCATTGTTGAAAGAAAGTCATAAGAAGTCCTGTTTTCTGTTTGCGAGAAGCCATATGGAGGACACAGCAAACATGTGGAATAAGGTGCTTTGGTTAGAAAAAATTGAACTTTTTGCCCTAAAAGCAAAACTCTATGTGTGGCGGAAAACTACCACTGAACATCACCCTGAACACTCCATCTCCACCATGAAACATGGTGGTGGCAGCATCATGTTGTGGGGATACATTTACATTTTTGGTTGTAACAAAATGTGGAAAATTTCAAGAGGTATGAATACTTTTTCAAGGCACTGTGTGATATTTTTTTGTATATTTAGAGGCCAGGCACATCTGAAAAATGCTCTGCTTTGCCAGCATAATCTTGCTCCTCCCAGGCAGAGCTGCAGGGACAAAACCTACAGGCCATAGGCTGCCTGTCTTTCTACAATGCAGTGGAAAGGGAAAAGCATAGACAATAGCAAATAGAAAGGGTAAATTATATGGCCATTCAGCAGCAAAAACTTGTTGTGAAATCTTTTGGCAAAAAAATAAAAGTAGAGGTGGCAAGTCAAACATTGCTAATGTGACTTCTTCCTCCTCCTGTCTTTCCTCCACCCTACTGACAGCCACTAAGAACTGTACTGCAGCCCTGCGGGCTGCATCCCATTGGCTTCCCCTTCCCCTGGCCTGGGATGTGTTGTGTCGTTGTTAGTTTTTTTTTTAAGTTGCCACATTTTTCTTTTGATTAATAGATGGATTTTTTTTTGCATGAGACCCATGCACTCTACCTTTTTGCTTGTTTTGACCTACATTTAGTGGTCAGGAAGTGTGTTACAAAGAATTTGCTGACTCTGTGAAACTAACACACAGAATTAGCTGTGAACGCATGGTTGCAGCAACCCCAAACCTCAACCCTAACTGGAATCCTCACAGTAGCTAATAAATAAGCAAGCTTTCACCAACTGAAACAATGATTGTGGACTTTTTGTACGGTATAATTTATTAAAGTGGTTGTAAACCCCCTTCTTTTTTTTTTGCTAGCCTGGATATCTCCTAAACCTGCATGGTTTAGGAGATATCCCAGTGTCTGCATGTGCCAAAGTGATTGGCACATGCGCCCTGAAGCAATGACACAACGTGTCGTTGCTTCAGTTAGCTGTGCTGTAACCGGCGGCTCCCACGCGCATGTGCGGGAGTGACGTCATCTCGGCTCAGGCCAATCACAGCACCGGAGCCGCAATACCCGGAAGCAAGCTCAGAGAGAGATGTCCACGGCTGGAGGGATGTTGAGGATGGCTGCGGGGGCTTCGATCTAAGATAAGTAATACATAATGAGCTAGTATGCTCTGCATACCTGTATCTGTCAGACGCGAGTGAGGAAGAGCCGGTCAATGGCTCTTCCTGTTTACATCGTGATCAGCCGTGATTGAACATGGCTGATCACATGGTAATGAGCCTCTGCCGGAGGCTCTTTACTGAGATCGGAGATGCGGGGTGTCAGACTGACACCCCGCATCACCGATCGCAGTGCTGCGCGCCGGCATGAAATCCTCCAGGACGTCAATAGACGTCCAGTCAGGATTTCACAACCAGTAAAAATTAAAAAACACAGCTGCGCAAATATGAGAAACTCTAAGGTGATACAGAGCAATACCAAACAGTCAATTCATCAATAAAGTCCATCAAGCTATTAATACAAGTGGAAAAGCATCTGGTGGTATAAATCGGCAGAGAAATTCCTTATGTTCAAACAGATGGTGACATCACAAACAGGAACCTCAGAAGAGTGCAAACAGATAGGGAAAAACACCTCCACCGATGGAATACACTGACCCTTACCGCAGGGGAAGATCCCAACTAGAGACCTTCTGACCGCAGTTGGCTTTTTCCCAGCCAGGGGGTTCGGTGGTACGAAGTTCTATGGTCAACAACTCCTCCCGTAGTGGACAAGTGATCAATGTTGATTGATGCCAAATTATGAGAGAAAAAGGTACATAGTGTAAAACCATTTACCATTTATTAAAAAATATTAAAATTGCAGTTACAAAAGAGTAGGTAAAATATGCATGTAAATGTAGCCGGCCGGCTAGCACAACTCGATATCTCCTAGACACGATTTGCGGTTATGGACGTCAGCACGCTGCCTCCCTACGCCGTTTCGTCTAAAAAGACTTTGTCTTGGGGCACGAGCGGCGTGCTGACTCACCGCAATTTATACCTCATATGCACAAATGGTACCGCCCCCATCTGAGCTCCCAGAATCCCCGAAGCTGCAATGGCCATCTTGGATGAGGGAAATATTTATCATATGAGAGTGGTCTGTCCACTACTTCATATAGTTTTTTGCTAAAAAATCTCTGCAATGAATAAATAAAAAGAAGAAAATAAGAAAAAGAGGAGAGGAGAAACCTTTTTAACTTTCCCCAAAAAAAGGGATTCAATTACTTACATTGGACAGAAGATGGCAGATGAAAAAGACCCCTTCTCAAGTTGTGAGAACGTTCTCTCCAAGTCAATCAAACTGGTAGATCCACTTGCTGTCGCTAGTGATCTGCCTCGGCTACAAGATGTCCTAAATTTCTTTAGAAATAGTTCCATCTGTCGTTCCGATTGCTCTGCGCTCTGTTAGAAAACAAACGAGTCACATGACCGGGATGAGTCTCCCCAGTCAGGTGACTTTAAGCCAATAGGCGCTCACCAGAAACAAGAGCTGAAACGCCCATTCATACTGGAATCTCGGGTAGGATCGCGCGCGTCCCCGGGAATGCGACGCGCGCACCCACTGCTGCGAATACTTCCGCAATCTGTACAGAAAGAGTGGGCAACACTGCCCACACATAAAATGACACCCAACGAACGTGTGCGTCACCATGTTGCGACGCACACCGACGTGTAGGGCAGATATGCTAATACCGGCCCCTCAAATGAGTGCTCATTAGAGAATGGGCTGAACCGCCCATTAAGAGAAAACTTATGTGGATTACGGCGCGCGCACCCACAACTTCCGCAATCTGAGCTAGAAGTATGGGCAACACTGCCCACACATGAAATGACACTTAACGAACGCGTGTGTTGCCAAATTACACGATTGGGCGGAAATGCTGATACCCGCCCACCGTCATTATGCCACAAACAAAATAGATCCTTATGGTGGGCTGGAGTCATAGTGCTACAAAACAAACGGAGCGCAGTGGTATGCTAGAGTCACCTTTGTGAATCTGGAAAAACCAGCCATAATGTCCAAATTGTATTATACTGCAAAGTGATAAATTGTTTGAACTAATGACGTAAAAAACATTCATTATTATATATACGCCTTCAAAAAAAGAAAAACTTAATGTCATAGTTCTAAACCTAAAAAGAACTAATATGGCCTAATGGTGAGAAGTTTTAACACTCCATTCTACATTTGACCCTCGCCCTCTGGTGGAAAAAAAAATTAAAGTTGTGTTTTTGACATGATTGGACTGATATAACCACTAAACTTAAATTAAAAAGCAGGATTAATCTGGGAACTCAGATGAAGTTCACAAATATACAGTTTCAGCTATTATCAATAAATGCATTAACATCTATATCAATGTTTAACCCATAAGGAGTATAACATTTAACGTTGTGGATCCACATCATTTCCATTCTAGAATATTGTCTGATAAGTGAGTTTCCCCTCCAATGGGGGGTATATCGATCTATACCCAAAAAAATTTTGTTAGTAGGATCCCAATTATGATGAAGGTCATAATGTTTTGAAACTGAATGGTCTTTGTAGCCATTCCTAATATTCGTTAGATGTTCTCCCAAACGAACCTGCATCGCCCTTTTGGTCCTCCCTATATATTGAAGGCCACAGGGGCATTCCAACAAATAGACAACCCCTGTGGAACTACAGGTGACAAAAGAGTCTATTTGATGTTCTTTCTGCGTACTCGTTGATCTAAAAGATTCCGTTTTTTTATTTCTAATACGGTTAAGAGAGCAGAGCTGACATTTTCGGCATTGGTGATAGCCTTTTAATTTTTGTTGTAAAAAAGACACTCTCTTAGGGGGTGGATCCACTACATTAGGTGCCACCCTATCCCGTAATAAAGGCATCCCTCTAAAAATCACCTCCGGTTGAGGAGGTAAAAAGGTACTGATAACCATAGGTGTGCGCAGCCTATTGCATTAGGGTGTGCACCCCAAATCTCAAACACAAATGAATGCTGCCTGCTGTCACAGAAAGGAGGCTCTGGTGGTAGGAGATAGTTGATTGGGAGCATAATACATTAC
The DNA here is from genome assembly GCA_029574335.1 of Rana kukunoris. Taxonomy (NCBI): domain Eukaryota; kingdom Metazoa; phylum Chordata; class Amphibia; order Anura; family Ranidae; genus Rana; species Rana kukunoris. The sequence continues at coordinate 304,036,533 of CM056051.1, read as the reverse complement.
ACCCTAAATACGGGTGTAACGTGTTCCTACTGTTGAAGCTAGCCTTTAATAAAATGGGGGCATTTACACTGGCCACTGGCATCCCCAACCACCCACCTGGTGCTGTCTCTTAATAATGCTAATGCACATGGGGTGATTAGGGTGTGCCCAGGCACACCTGGCACACCCTGTGCGCACGCCTATGCTGATAACCCTATCATTAGCTAAAAGATGCCAATGTTTTTCGAAAAATGTTATTGATTAAAAAATGTTGTGAAGAGTAGGTAGTAATAAAAGGAATTAACAACCCCTCCTTCTTAGATTTAGGGACCTCAGTCAATAAAGAAGTTCTCTCTAGCTTTGCTACCTCTTTTTGAGTTGCTTCTAGGAAATTCTGATCATAACCTTTTTCAATCATTCGATTTTTTTAAATGTCTGACTGTATTTGATAATCAATATTCTCTGAGCAGTTCCGCCTCATGCGAATAAATTGGCTTATAGGAACCGACTGAAGCCAGGATCGCTTATGACAGCTCTCCAGCGGAATATAGGCATTGCGATCAGTCTTTTTAAAAAATGACATTGTTTTAAAATGGGTCTCATCTTTTGTGATCGTGAGATCTAGAAAGTTCACTCTTTCCTGACTGGCCTCATATGTGAAATGTATTCCTCTATCATTCTGATTAATGGAAAGAAAAAATTCTTCCAATTGTGCTGCAGAGCCCTCCCACAGGAGGAGGACGTCATCAATATATCTAGCCCAAAAGGCAAGACAGGGGTGGCAATCCTTATGTATGACGTCCTCCTCCCATTTGGCCATGAACAAATTGGCCAGGCTGGGGGCATATTTAGCCCCCATTGCAACACCCCGTTGCTGCTTATAAAAATTAGAGCTGAACCAAAAATAGTTGTGGTCCGCTGCGTACTCCAACAAATTCATGATAAATGCCTGCTGATGTTCAGGTATAGTAGAAAACAAGTTTAAATAGTATTTGACCGCTGATAGACCCAAATCGTGCGGTATAATCGTGTAAAGGGACGTGACCTCCGCTGTGACCAACCAAGTCTGATCATTGCACATTGTTGAGACAGTAAATTTAAAACATGTTTCGTGTCCTTTAGATAAGAAGGAACTTGTTGAACGAGCGGTTGGAGAAAATGGTCTATATACTTGCCCACCCGGGACGTGATGGAATCTATCCCACTCACGATAGGACGTCCTGGGGGGCAAGTCAAACTTTTATGGATTTTAGGCAGGCAATATAATATAGGAATTCTCGGAGCCTGTGGGATCAGAAATAGTTGTTCCTTTTCATTTAGTATGCCTGACTGGCCACCTTTCCGAATCAAATCCTCTAGTGTCCGCTTGTATTGAACTCGGATTTCCTAAAAGAGGAACATAGGTCTCCCGATCCCTAACTATCTTAGTGAGCTCCTGTAAGTAGTCCTTACAATCTAATACTACTATGCCACCGCCTTTATCTGCTGGGCGGATCACCAATTCTTTACACAAAGTGGTTAGGCCTTCCTCCAACGTTTTATTCATTTTGGACTTAGATATCTTGATCTTATCTAGGTCACGCAGAACAACATCCCGAAAGACCCTGAGATAGGGGGCCATCAAACCTGAAGGGTTGAAAGTTGAGGCATTAGATAACCCGGAATGATGATATTCCTGTTGGGTTCTAGTTCCAGTATTACCCGGTATACTAGCAAAATATCTTTTTATATTTACCTTACGAATGTATTTGTGCACATCCATATAGGTTTCAAATGTATTTAACGCTCGGGGAGGAGCGAATTTTAAACCCTTACTCAATATTGAAATTTCGGGCTTAGTCAAAGTCTGAGTACTGAGGTTAAAAATTCCCTCCTCCGTTAATTCCTTGATTTTTTTTGACTGGACTCTCCTCCCCCCTCGTGTTCCTCTTTGTTTTCTATAGGCCTTTTTTGGCCTTGACTGGTTCTGGGAAAACCCCAGTGATATGGTTCAGGATTTGATTCACTTGACCTGTTTGGATGGTCCCTAGTGGGCCATACATAGTCAAGGTCTCTTGCATCATACTCTATATGTCTAGTACTTTCATAGCCTGAGCGTTCATTCTCTCTCAAAGGAAAGAAACGATTAGAGTAATCCCCATTGTCCCTACAATGAGGTTGGGGCCCCTGATCATAATGACGTGGGACCTGGGTTGGGGGTCTTTCTTGATAAGAATTTCTGGGAGGGACCCTATCTCCATTTCTGCCATGGTATGGAGACTCTCTGTAACCAGAATAATAATTTTGTTGTTTTTGGGAGCCATATCCACGGCCTCCATTAGGACCATAATATTGGTTTTCCCTGCTATAGGACTCTCCCTTTTGTAAGGAAGTCCCTGGTGTGTGGTGATCGGTGGAGGTGTTTTTCCCTATCTGTTTGCACTCTTCTGAGGTTCCTGTTTGTGATGTCGCCATCTGTTTGAACATAAGGAATTTCTCTGCCGATTTATACTACCAGATGCTTTTCCACTTGTATTAATAGCTTGATGGACTTTATTGATGAATTGACTGTTTGGTATTGCTCTGTATCACCTTAGAGTTTCTCATATTTGCGCAGCTGTGTTTTTTAATTTTTACTGGTTTATTTGTGAGTATCTCACTATTTTAGCTGCTTGCAATTCTTATCGGATTTCATTTAGACAGCGCAGTATTACCCCTATTCTCCAATTTTGCATACTTTTGATACAATTTTACTGCTGCAGTCATACACTGTCAGTGGGTGTATTTAGTTGGAGGACTGTATTTAGTTTTCCATTCCTATATTGTGGTTGTCATCATCACAAAATGGATGTCTTTGAATATAGGGCTTCAAGAACCGTCAACTCAGAAGGGGTTTTTGAAACCTATCAAAATTCAGAGAATGACTTGGGAGGACTTTTCACACGTTTAAAGAATCTAACTGTCTCAGAGATTCACACTCAATGGGACATAGCCTTCTTGAATACCTACATAAAATTGAATATGGTTCCAAGAAGTTTGAGGTGGGAAGTCTGTCCCCAAAAAGGCGAAACTGAACTAGAAAATTAGCTTCGGTATTTCAATGACGCAGGGGTAAACTTTTTACAATTTTTGGTCAAAAAGAAGCATAGTAAGTTGACTAAATTAGACAAAGAAATCAAAGTCCTTAAAGAGAGTCTTGTTCCCTTTATCAATCAGGAGGAGTATAAGGACTATAGTACTAATCTTTTAAAGATTTTAGATAAAGAGGAGAAGGAACAGAGAATCAAAAAAAGAAAGAAGTATAATAGGGACTATGAGGACTATCATGAATATAGCGTCTTCACTTGGCAAAAAAAATTAGCGGAGGAGGAATTGAGCAAACAGGACTCAAGAATGGAAGCCATAACACAGGGGGAAACCATCCCGGAAGGAGCCCCTAAGGGGATCCAACATTTTCCCCTGAGTACCACTATACAGAAAGCTCCAAAGAAACCTCCCAATAAGAACGTAAAAGGGAAGAAAGGTAGGCGTGAATCCTACCAATCACCACACAGGCCAGGGACTTCCTTACAAAAGGGAGAGTCCTATAGCAGGGAAAACCAATATTATGGTCCTAATGGAGGCCGTGGATATGGCTCCCAAACACAACAAAATTATTATTCTGGTTACAGAGAGTCTCCATACCATGGCAGAAATGGAAATAGGGTCCCTCCCAGAAATTCTTATCAAGAAAGACCCCCAACCCAGGTCCCACGTCATTATGATCAGGGGCCCCAACCTCATTGTAGGGACAATGGGGATTACTCTAATCGTTTCTTTCCTTTGAGAGAGAACGAACGCTCAGGCTATGAAAGTCCTAGACATATAGAGTATGATGCAAGAGACCTTGACTATGTATGGCCCACTAGGTACCATCCAAACAGGTCAAGTGAATCAAATCCTGAACCATATCACTGGGGTTTTCCCAGAACCAGTCAAGGCCAAAAAAGGCCTATAGAAAACAAAGAGGAACATGAGGGGGGAGGAGAGTCCAGTCAAAAAAAATCAAGGAATTAACGGAGGAGGGAATTTTTAACCTCAGTACTCTGTACTCAGTACTTTGACTAAGCCCGAAATTTCAATATTGAGTAAGGGTTTAAAATTCGCTCCTCGCCGAGCGTTAAATACATTTGAAACCTATATGGATGTGCACAAATACATTCGTAAGGTAAATATAAAAATATATTTTGCTAGCATACCGGGTAATACTGGAACTAGAACCCAACAGGAATATCACCATTCCGGGTTATCTAATGCCTCAACTTTCAACCCTTCAGGTTTGATGGCTCCCTCTCTCAGGGTCTTTCAGGATGTTGTTCTGCGTGACCTAGATAAGATCAAGATATCTAAGTCCAAAATGAATAAAACGTTGGAGGAAGGCCTAACCACTTTGTGTAAAAACAAAGAATTGGTGATCCGCCCAGCAGATAAAGGTGGTGGCATAGTAGTATTAGATCGTAAGGACTACTTACAGGAGCTCACTAAGATAGTTAGTGATCAGGAGACCTATGTTCCTCTTTTAGGAAATCCAATAGTTCAATACAAGCGGACACTAGAGGATTTGATTCGGAAAGGTGGCCAGTCAGGCATACTAAATGAAAAGGAACAACTATTTCTGATCCCACAGGCTCCGAGAATTCCTATATTATATTGCCTGCCTAAAATCCATAAAAGTTTGACTTGCCCCCCGGGACGTCCTATCGTGAGTGGGATAGATTCCATCACGTCCCGGGTGGGCAAGTATATAGACCATTTTCTCCAACCGCTCGTTCAACAAGTTCCTTCTTATCTAAAGGACACGAAACACGTCCCTTTACACAATTATACCGCACGATTTGGGTCTATCAGTGGTCAAATACTATTTAAACTTGTTTTCTACTATACCTGAACATCAGCAGGCATTTATCATGAATTTGTTTGAGTACGCAGCGGACCACAACTATTTTTGGTTCAGCTCTAATTTTTATAAGCAGCAACGGGGTGTTGCAATGGGGGCTAAATATGCCCCCAGCCTGGCCAATTTGTTCATGGCCAAATGGGAGGAGGACGTCATACATAAGGATCGCCACCCCTGTCTTGCCTTTTGGGGTAGATATATTGATGACGTCCTCCTCCTGTGGGAGGGCTCTGCAGCACAATTGGAAGAATTTTTTCTTTCCATTAATCAGAATGATAGAGGAATACATTTCACATATGAGGCCAGTCAGGAAAGCGTGAACTTTCGAGATCTCATGATCACAAAAGATGAGACCCATTTTAAAACAATGTCATTTTTAAAAAAGACTGATCGCAATGCCTATATTCCGCTGGAGAGCTGTCATAGGCGATCCTGGCTTCAGTCGGTTCCTAAAAGCCAATTTATTGGCATAAGGCGGAACTGCTCAGAGAATATTGATTATCAAATACAGTCAGACATTTAAAAAAAATCGAATGATTGAAAAAGGTTATGATCAGGATTTCCTAGAAGCAACTCAAAAAGAGGTAGCAAGGCTAGAGAGAACTTCTTTATTGACTGAGGTCCCTAAATCTAAGAAGGAGGGGTTGTTAATTCCTTTTATCACTACCTACTCTTCACAACATTTTTTATCAATACATTTTTTTGGAAACATTGGAATCTTTTAGCTAATGATAGGGTTATCAGTACCTTTTTACCTCCTCAACCGGAGGTGATTTTTAGAGGGGTGCCTTCACTACGGGATAGGGTGGCACCTAATGTAGTGGATCCACCCCCTAAGAGAGTGTCTTTTTTCCAACAAGAATTAAAAGGCTATCACCAATGCCGAAAATGTCAGCTCTGCTCTCTTAACCATATTAGAAATAAAAAAAAACGGAATCTTTTAAATCAACGAGTACGCAGAGAGAACATCAAATAGACTCTTTTGTCACCTGTAGTTCCACAGGAAATGATGTGGATCCACAACGTTAAATGTTATACTCCTTATGGGTTAAACATCGATATAGATGTTAATGCATTTATTGATTCCAAATATTTTATTGAAATTTTTGAAGAAGAACAATAATGAATATAACAAATTCACATTGTGTAACAAACCATAATAGATGCAATAAATACCATAGATAGCATTGAATAATCAGATTAATAACTTTGCCATATATAGTAAGTTGTATAGCAAAGGGGAAAGAAAAAAAAGGGGGGGGTAGGAAAAAAAGAGGGGAAGTGAAGAGAAGTGGGATAGAAATCATGCATTACAGTGTGAAATAAAAGTATAACATACAAGATAGCAAACAATCTGAGAATGTTATGAAGAACCATTAGATAAGCGAAGAAATTCTGCAGTAACCTTAAAATTCAGCCAACATGCCCATTTATCATAACATTTAGTGGGAGTGTCCTTCGTCTGACAGATTAGATTTTCCATGTCAGCAATATGTTCAATTTTTCTCAGCCATTCAGATACGGAAGGGGGAGTTCGATTTTTCCAATGAATAGGAATGCAGAGCTTAGCTGCATTAATAAGATGTGGTAGGATTGATTTTTTATAAGCAGATTGCGATAGAGAACTATGATGTAATAAATATTGAGCTGCTGTAAAATTAGGGACAAAAGTTGTGATGTGAGAGATTAAATCATGAACGGCTTTCCAGAACGGTTGTATGTAGATACAGTCCCACCAAATGTGCAATAGTGTACCACGTTTAGATTCACAACGCCAACATAGAGGTGTGGAATTGGGGATAAACTTGTGAGTAACTACCGGAGTCCTGTACCATCTAGAATACACTTTGAAACTGGTCTCTTGTATCAGGACATTCAAGGAACTCTTGTGTATGTGAATGAATATACGCTTCCATTCTTCACTTGAGAGGGATATATTAAGATCCCTTTCCCATATTTGAGTAGTGTAATCGCTTTTAGGGTCATATGTAGAGAAAAAAGGGTGTAGATAGAAGAAATTAGGTGTCTTTGAGGGGAAGATTTAATACATAGATTCTCAAAAGGTGTCTTAGTCTTGTACCAATCTGAATGTGAGGGGGATGTAAGGAGAAATTGGTTAATTTGATCAAAATCAGAGGAGGAAATAGAACAGTCAGGGTATTTAAGTAAATATGCGTCAAATGAGAGAAGGCGACCTTTCTCAAAAAAGGATTCTGCCCTAACAGATTTATTCAAGTGTGAACAAGAGCTGCGAAGTCTAAAACTTTTTATAGGGATGTCGGGATTATGGTTGAGTGGAGTTAAAGGGCCAGGAATCAAAGCAATATTACAATTTTTACATAAGGACCTAAAAAATTGTAAGGTTGGGTTGGTCAATGGATGAGTGGTAATGGTGCGGGGTATCCTTCGGGAGCTAATCCAAGGCAAGTGACGCAAAGCAGAGAAAAGTATCCTTCTAGTTTAACCCATGCCTTAGTCTTAATATGTAAGTGCCAGTCAATAATACGTGTTAAGAGGCAGGCCCAATAATACTTTCGGATGTCTGGTAAACCGATTCCACCCAAATGTTTAGGGATAATCAATCTCTCCCAACTGATCCTGGGTTGTTTGGAAATCCAAATAAATTTTAAGCATGTTTTTTTGAACGTGGTAAAGAAGGAGGCCGGTAATTTAATAGGGATAGTCTGAAAAAGATAAAGAATTCTGGGTAGTATATTCATTTTTATTATAGCGGCTCTACCGAACCAAGAGTAAAACCCTTTATCCCAATTTTGTATGTCAGTCTGAATAGATTTAAGTGCTGGAAGAAAGTTTAGAGCATATAGATCCCGTAAATTCGAAGGCAATTGGATTCCAAGGTAAGTGATGGATACGTCTTCCCAGCCAAAAGGGAAATTCCTCTTACAAAGGGAAATCGCATCATTAGGAAAAGGATATGTTTAATGCTTTAGATTTGTCAAAATTGATTTTTAAGTTAGATAGTAAATTAAAAAATGAAAAATCTTTCAACAAATTTGGTATCGTTATAATAGGGTTTGAAAGAAATAATAAAATATCATCTGCATACGCAGCCAGCTTATATTGTGTTGCATTGATCTCAATACCTTTAATGTCAGGATTATTCCGAATCTTACAGAGAAAGGGTTCTAAAATAAGAATAAAGATAATAGGCGATAAAGGACATCCCTGACGTGTCCCGTCTGACACAGAGAATGCGTCAGACAGAAACCCGTTGATTTTAATTCGAGCAGTAGGAGAAGAATACAGAGCAAGTATATACTGGAGCATTCTATCTTGGAATCCCAAAGCTCTTAAGGCTTCAGTCATATAATCCCATGCAACTCTGTCGAACGCCTTCTCTGCGTCAAGAGACAGGAAAAAAACAGGGGTTTGTGATGAAGTCAACCAATGATGAACGCTAATGGCTTTCAGAGTGTTGTCTCTAGCTTCTCTACCAGGTATAAAATCGACTTGGTCCAAGGACACTAAGTGTGGGAGTAATGGCAATATTCGATTGGCAATAATTTTCGCATATAGCTTAACATCAACATCTAATAGGGATATAGGCCTATAGTTGGAAACTAACGAGATGTCTTTATTAGGTTTCGGTATCATGGAGATGTGTGCTTCAAGAAGGTCCCTACTATACGGGGGGGGGGGGGGGAATCTGGGAGTGAATTAAAGGAATTTAGGAAGTAAGGCATAAGAGATTCAGGAAAGGACTTGTAATAGCTCACAGAAAGGCCGTCTGGTCCAGGGCATTTACCAGTTTTTAATTGTTTAAGGGCAGCGAGAGATTCATTCAATTCAAGTGGCCTATCTAAAGTGTTTGCTGTGTCCAAATCGATCGGGTCAGGGCTAAATTCTTTTAAAAAATCAATAATTTATTTTTTGCTGTCTATGTTCTGAGAAGATGGTGAGGGGTTTGGTAAATTATATAGTTTGGAGTAAAAGGAGCGAAAATGACTAGCAATTTCCGAGGAAATACAATTTTTTTTACCCGTAGGATCAGTGATAGATTGGATAGTATTGGCATTTTTCTGGGAATGGATAGATCTTGCCAGAAATCTTCCGGACTTATTTCCGGATTCATAAAAAAGTTTTTGTGTGAAAGCGAGATTACGTTTAGATTTTTCTCCCAATACCTTAAGTAAGTCTTCTCTGGTGTTGATGAGCTCTTGGAATGTATCAACGGCTAAGGTTTGTTTGTGCTTATTTTCAAGAGAGCGAATTGTATCAGAAAGCAATTCTCTATAAGAGAAACTAGTTGTGCCAGAAGAAGTGTCAATTAAAGGGTTAATGGCTAGATTAAAGTCTCCTCCCAAAATAAGTAGTCCTGATTGAAAAGAGGATAGGAGTTGTAGAGTGTTTTTAAGGAAAGGTATTTGTAGCTTATTAGGGACATAAATGTTGGCTAGAGTGATGGGTCTATTGTGTAAAGAACCTTTAATAAAAATGTATCTACCATCAACATCTAGGGAAATATCTTGAATTTGGAATGGGCAATTTTTAGATATAAAAATAGAAACACCTTTTGTTTTGGAAACCTGATTAGTTGCGTGGTACGATGAAGGAAACATTTTGTTATACAGAGAAGGGATGTTATTCGATTTAAAGTGTGTTTCCTGCAGGAAAACAATATCTGCTTTTGATTTCTTCAATAACATAAACAGTTTAGATCTCTTCTCCGGGACATTGAGGCCCTTAACATTTAATGAATAAAATTTAATATGTGGAAGGTGAGAAGTATTAGTAGGGTGTGACATATCGTATGAATCAATAGAACAGATTTCTTACCAATAAACTAAAGGTATATAAAGGGGTAGGGGTGAGGAAAGGAAAAAAAAAAGGGGGATCAACCACTGAGAGAAAAGAAAGAGGAGTGTCTTCCTATCTCAAAAGGAGTCACAGACAGTGGAGTAATACGTAACAGTGTTAGTGAGAGACACCCAGGGAAGGAATGTCCTCAAACACTGCTACAATGTGGGGGTTGGATATAACCGAGCCAGAAAAAAAGTGAACAATAATCACGCAGGTCCGCCGCCACGGATTTACGTAGAAGCTAGAACAAAAAAAAGGTTTATTTAAAAGTAGAGCGATATAAGAGAGGGAAAAGTCACTGGTCATTGCTCGAAATTGATAGCACAGAATGTAAACAAAAAACAAAAAGGAAAAGTACTAACCAGTTCATGCGAAAGATAGGATGTGACACTTTCCCGAATAGGCATAAATAATGAATACAGCATGAGACCAAAAAAAATAAAAAAAAAAATAAAAAAGGTGAGGGTGTCACGGTATAAAATAAAATAATAGATTTAGACAACTAAGTCTAAATTTAAGTCACCATATTTAAGAATAGACACCGTTCTCCCTTTTTCCTTTCTTTTCCTTCTATTCTTCCCTCACTCCTTCTCTGCTTTCAATTCCCTTTTCCCTTTTTTTTCCCTTCCCTTCTCCCTTTAATCTCCCAGAAGGTTTAAGATAGAGATTAGGCATTCAAAGAAACTGAAAGTGTCTAATGAGTAAACAAACTAGCAGTACTCACCAGAGATTTCATAACATTTGAGAGAACAAAGCAAAAAAAAAAAAGGAAAAAAAATACATCAACAATGTAAATAAAACTCCAAGCATTTTAGAATCGATACAAGTATCATACTTCACAGCAGCAGCAGAAGGAAACATCAAGTTAAGAGTCACTAGTACCCATGTCTGTATTTCCCTGAGCAGGGAGAGCCTGAGGAGCCTGGATCACCAAGGTGATTCTTGTAAACATCAAGAGACCTGTTGTTAGAAAGGGAGCGGCATCTGCGATGACGTGTAGTTTGGGTCTCCATTTCAGACACTGAATGTTGGTCTTTCTTATCAGTCTTATCATTAAGTTAAGAGTCACTAGTAGCCACGTCTGTATTTCCGTGAGCGGGGAGAGCCTGAGGAGCCTGGATCACCATGGTGATTCTTGTAAACATCAAGAGACCTGTTGTTAGAAAGGGAGCGGCATCTGCGATGACGTGTAGTTTGGGTCTCCATTTCAGACACTGAATGTTGGTCTTTCTTATCAGTCTTAGTACGAAATTCAGCATACCAGTCCGGAACTTCCACTAATGGGATCCCCATCGTGTCGCAAAATGCTAATAGATCTTCAGGGACTCTAAGAAGTGCAGAGTGACCCTGATTGGTAGCCAGCAATCCAAAGGGGAATTTCCACTTATAAATTATATCTTTTGCGCGTAGTATATCCAAAAGCGGTCTTAAAGAGGAGCTACAGCCGCAATTTTTTTTTTTTTTAAAGTCAGCAGCTACTAACAGTGTAGCTGCTGACTTTAACCACTTAAGACCCGGACACTTACGCTGCTAAATGACCCAAGGTGTTTTTACAATTCGGTGCTGCGTCGCTTTAACAGACAATTGCGCGGTCGTGCGACGTGGCTCCCAAACAAAATTTGCGTCCTTTTCTTCCCACAAATAGAGCTTTCTTTCGGTGGTATTTGATCGCCTCTGCGATTTTTATTTTTTGCGCTATAAACTAAAATAGAGCGACAATTTTGAAAAAAATCACTATTTTTTTACTATTTGTTATAAAAAAAATCAAATAAACTAAATTTTAGTAAAACATTTAGGCCAAAATTTATTTAGCCACATGTCTTTAGTAAAAAAAAAAAATCGTAATAAAAAAAATAGCTACCTAGCGGGAACAGCGACACTAATACAGCGATCAGAAAAATGATCGCTTAGTGACGCTGGCAATAGGGAGTGAAAGGGTTAACTAGGGCGGTGATCAGGGGGTTAAAACTTTATTAGGGGGGGTGGGGGGGCTATCCTGAACCTAACAGTAACTGTTTTTACACTGGCTGTCACACTGACACTAAATGCAGTGATTAGATCACTGCATTCAGTGACACTGTGACAGGGGGGTGGGGGGGGGGGGCGATCACAAGGGGTTAATATGCCTATGTGAGTGTGTGTCAGTGTTGTGTTGGTGCACACTTACTGTGGATGTCTTCTCTCATCAGCAGCGCTGGGAAACAGCGCTGCGATGAGAGATTACATCATTTCCTCCTTCCTGTGTAAACACAGGAGGAGGAAGTGACAGGCTGGGAGCGCGCTCCCATTGGCTGGGAGCGATCGCGGGGGGGGCGGAAAACACAGACATCCGCCCGCTCGTCGGCGATCGCTCCCAGAGCCAGGGGGACCGCCGCACGCCGCGGAGGGGGTCCCGATGGGACCCCCGAACCGCACTAAGGCGAGGACGTAAATTTACGCCCTTGTGCCTGTACGAGCCATGTTGTGGACGTACATAGGCGTGCGGGGGTCCTTAACTGGTTAAATAAGGACACTTACCTGTCCTAGGCGCCCGCGCTGACGGCCCCCCCCCGATGCCGGTCCCACGATCTCTCCGGGTCCCGCGCCGCCATTCACACTATGGGAAACAGACAGTGAAGCCATACGGCTTCACTGCCCATTTCCTAGTGCGCCTGCGTGAGTCTCACGCTGGCTTGTGAATGGGCGCGATGCTCTCTGAGAACACACACAGTTCCCAGAAAGCAGCGCGCCCCATTCACAAGGAGAAGGAGAAGAAGAAAAGGCACCGCGGAGTGGAAGAGGCAGATTACGGACTTCCGCATAGCAACAGCTATTTCGGGTGAGTATTTTTTTTTTTTTTCAGGTTTTTTTTATTTTTATTTTTTAAACAACATTGTAAAATGTTGTTTTCCTGGGTGGAGCTCCGCTTTAAGGCTCTCCTATACTGCAGAGTGATATTAGACAGATCTTGAAAAATATGGATTTCCACACCATTAGCTGGAAATCACATAAGCAGCAAATGACATCCCTAGGAGGGTCAGAAGCCTTTCCCTTTGGTCTAAGCGCACGGTGGATACGCTCCATTTTAATAGACGTCATGAGTGGTCTGCCTAGTAGGTCATTAAAAATGTCAGACACCGTAGAAGAAAGTTGATCGGTGTCAATTTTTTTCAGGTAGACCACGGACCCTTATGTTGTGGCGTCTACTTTGGTTTTGTAAATTTTCTACCTGTCTATGTAAATTCCTCAGGTGGAGAGTATGCAAGTCAACCTTGTTATTGCGCAGTTACAATTTCCACCTCTGTCACTCTCAAATTGATGGCGCGTACATCAGCGCGCAGTTCAGCTATGGCAGCCGACAACGTGTCTTTGATGTCAGCAGCTATGGTATGTAGGTCATACAGGCTAGGCTGCTGCTGTGTTAAAGCCTGTAAAGATGTAGGAACGGAGGTAATTACCGGATGAGAAACGTTTCCAGTTGTATATCCAGGTTCAGCCATGATGTTTCCGTAGACCCGAATTTCCAATGCCTTGAAGAGGGTTAAATTGGCAGTCCCAGTCCTAGGAAATCGGTAACAACAGGCAGAAGAGTTCCGGTAATCCACCAACACCGAAAAGGGAATAAGAAAGGGGCAAAAGACTGCTCTACTAAGTCGGTAAAGTCCGCAGCGGCGGGAGCAACACGATCAAGCCACCATTCTCTAGAGCAGCCAAGCCACGCTCCAAAAAACGTTAATGCATTTATTGATAATAGCTGAAACTGTATATTTGTGAACTTCATCTGAGTTCCCAGATTATTCCTGCTTTTTAATTTAAGTTTAGTGGTTATATCAGTCCAATCATGTCAAAAACACAACTTTTAATTTTTGTCCACCAGAGGGCGAGGGTCAAATGTAGAATGGAGTGTTAAAACTTCTCACCATTAGGCCATATTAGTTCTTTTTAGGTTTAGAACTATGACATTAAGTTTTTCTTTTTTTGAAGGCGTATATATAATAATGAATGTTTTTTACATCATTAGTTCAAACAATTTATCACTTTGCAGTATAATACAATTTAGACATTATGGCTGGTTTTTCCAGATTCACAAAGGTGACTCTAGCATACCACTGCGCTCCGTTTGTTTTGTAGCACTATGACTCCAGCCCACCATAAGGATCTATTTTGTTTGTGGCATAATGACGGTGGGCGGGTATCAGCATTTCCGCCCAATCGTGTAATTTGGCAACACACACGTTCGTTAAGTGTCATTTCATGTGTGGGCAGTGTTGCCCATACTTGATGGGCGGTTCAGCCCATTCTCCAATGAGCACTCATTTGAGGGGCGGGTATTAGCATATCTGCCCTACACGTCGGTGTGCGTCGCAACATGGTGACGCACACGTTCGTTGGGTGTCATTTTATGTGTGGGCAGTGTTGCCCACTCTTTCTGTACAGATTGCGGAAGTATTCGCAGCAGTGGGTGCGCGCGTCGCATTCCCGGGGACGCGCGCGATCCTACCCGAGATTCCAGTATGAATGGGCGTTTCAGCTCTTGTTTCTGGTGAGCGCCTATTGGCTTAAAGTCACCTGACTGGGTAGACTCATCCCGGTCATGTGACTCGTTTGTTTTCTAACAGAGCGCAGAGCAATCGGAACTACAGATGGAACTATTTCTAAAGAAATTTAGGACATCTTGTAGCCGAGGCAGATCACTAGCGACAGCAAGTGGATCTACCAGTTTGATTGACTTGGAGAGAACGTTCTCACAACTTGAGAAGGGGTCTTTTTCATCTGCCATCTTCTGTCCAATGTAAGTAATTGAATCCCTTTTTTTGGGGAAAGTTAAAAAGGTTTCTCCTCTCCTCTTTTTCTTATTTTCTTCTTTTTATTTATTCATTGCAGAGATTTTTTAGCAAAAAACTATATGAAGTAGTGGACAGACCACTCTCATATGATAAATATTTCCCTCATCCAAGATGGCCATTGCAGCTTCGGGGATTCTGGGAGCTCAGATGGGGGCGGTACCATTTGTGCATATGAGGTATAAATTGCGGTGAGTCAGCACGCCGCTCGTGCCCCAGGACAAAGTCTTTTTAGACGAAACGGCGTAGGGAGGCGGCGTAACCGCAAATCGTGTCCAGGAGATATCGAGTTGTGCTAGCCAGCCGGCTACATTTACATGCATATTTTACCTACTCTTTTGTAACTGCAATTTTAATATTTTTTAATAAATGGTAAATGGTTTTACACTATGTACCTTTTTCTCTCATAATTTGGCATCAATCAACATTGATCACTTGTCCACTACGGGAGGAGTTGTTGACCATAGAACTTCGTACCACCGAACCCCCTGGCTGGGAAAAAGCCAACTGCGGTCAGAAGGTCTCTAGTTGGGATCTTCCCTCCGGTAAGGGTCAGTGTATTCCATCGGTGGAGGTGTTTTTCCCTATCTGTTTGCACTCTTCTGAGGTTCCTGTTTGTGATGTCACCATCTGTTTGAACATAAGGAATTTCTCTGCCGATTTATACCACCAGATGCTTTTCCACTTGTATTAATAGCTTGATGGACTTTATTGATGAATTGACTGTTTGGTATTGCTTGGTGACAGGTGACAGGTGCATTTCTGACCTGTGTCAGAAATGCACCTGTCACCTGTCAATGAATTCTGAGTGATCACTAAAAAAAAATCAGAAAAATCTGAAAAAATGCAAGTATTAAGGCTACTTTTTTACTGGGGCA
This sequence comes from Rana kukunoris, assembly GCA_029574335.1. NCBI lineage: Eukaryota > Metazoa > Chordata > Amphibia > Anura > Ranidae > Rana > Rana kukunoris. The sequence goes on along the minus strand of CM056051.1, from coordinate 304,021,117 downwards.
CGGGCGGCGGCAGCGGTATCGTAGTTTTTGTTTTACCGTAATTTTTACAGCGCTATTTGGCCGCTAGCGGGGCACTTTTAACCCCGCTACCACCCGAAAAATGGTTAAAACCGCCCGCAAAGCACCTTAAAAGTTGCTAAGACCTGCCACACTTACTAGTATTGGCGACCGGCCATTTTTTTAAGTGCGGCCCTCGGTCTGTCTAAACATCAGGCCAGTCACCAGCCGTCGGATGGTATTATCATACGGGCAGCAGTGCGGCCACTTTATGAGGGTGCCTGACTGTTTTACCTCCTGGACCTGCCCCCTTGCCCAGTCCACCCCATAAACTGGCACTACACCAGAAGTGTAGCGCAAGCCGGCTGGGACTCTTTTCATGCAGGAGCCAGAAGGAGGCTGTTTTTTTCATGCAGGGGGTTGTTTTTTTGCCCCCCACCTGCAAAGTGCCACCCTAGGCCTAGGCCTTGCCGTCCTTGGCCAAAATACAGTGTTGTCTACACTAATCTATGAACAGCTATCCGCTTAGCTGACTATCTCAGCTTTCATTTTGTACAGCATTAAGTGTGACCATTATGTGTCCTTTAGGGCCCCTTTAAAGCAGCACAGGCTGGAAAGATACAATGTACTTTGTCAATGTAGCATAATTACTCTTATCACACTTTTCAGGAGAGCTTAAGTTAAATGTGACCTCTGTGAAATCCTTTAAGGTTACAGTATGCTTAGACAATGGGGATTACCATAGAGGTATATGAAAGACAGTTGTAAATCCATTAACAAAGCAAACAATTAGAGTACTTACTTATCTTTTTTGTGAGAATCCTCAAAAGATTTCTTCAATCAGACATGTTTACAGGACTAGAAATTTATTCAACCATGAAAGACTAATTTACAAAATAGCAATAATATTACTATAGTATCAAAAAACGCAAGTCTCTTATGGATTTTTCTGTTGATTGATTATTCTCTGTTATAGTTATTATGTTAAAAACATATAAATGCATATAAAACACTTAGAAGTGATTTTCAGGATACTGCTATTAGGAATGAGCCGAACACCATTAAAGTCTATGGGACACGAACATGAAAAAGCAAACACGCTAATTTTAAAGGTTAATATGCAAGTTATTGTCATAAAAAGTGTTTGGGGACCTGGGTCCTGTCCCAGAGGACATGTATCATGCAAAAAAAAAAAAAAAGTTTTAAAAACTGAAGTTTTTCTGGGAGCAGTGAAATAATGCTTAGTGAAAGAATAAAAATGAAATATTCCTTTAAATTTCGTACCTGGGGAGTGTCTATAATATGCCTGTAAAGTAGCACATGTTTCCCGTGATTATAACAGTCTCTGCAGGAAATGACATTTCTAAAGAAAAAAAAGTAATTTAAAACTACTCGTGTCTATAATGAATTGTCAGGTCCCAGCAATACAGCTAAAAATTATTGAAAGTCATTGAAAAATAAAAAAAATGTGTGGGGGCCCCCCAAATTTCATTACCAGGCCATTCAGGTCTGGTATGGATTTTATGGGGAACTCTGCGCCAAAACAAAAAAATGGCATAGGGTTCCCCCCAAAATTCAATACCAGACCCTTATCTGAGCACGCTGGCATGCCGCAGGAAAAGATGGGGGACGAGAGCGTGCCCCCCTCCTGAACCACACCAGGCCAAATGGCCTCAACATAGGGAGGATGTCCTCATGTTGATGGGGACAAGGGCCTCATTACCACAACCCTAGCCCGTGGTTGTGGGGGTCTGTGGACGGGGGCTTATCGGAATCTGGAAGCCCCCTTTAACAAAGGGGACCCCAAGATCCCGCCCCCCCGGATGTGAATTGGTAATGGGGTACATTGTACCCCTACCATTTAAAAAAAAAAGTAGCAATATGTTAAAAAAACACACACACCATGTGCCGTAATCCTTCTACCCCGGTCCCGGACGCGATGCTACGAGCGATACTGCCTCCAGGTTTCCGACCAAATAACACGCAAGCTGTTTGACAGCTATTTTATAACCGAGGGCGGGGACACCCATGACGTTACCAATTCACATAGAGGGGAGCTGGGATCTGGGTGGTCCCCCTTGTTAAAGGGGGCTTCCAGATTCCGATAAACACTTTTTATGACAATAACTTGCATATTAACCTTTAAAATTAGCACTTTAGATTTCTTCCATAGACTTTTAAAGGGTGTTCCGCGGCTTTTCAAATTTGCCACGAACATCCCAAATTGTTCCGCGAACGGGCGAACAGCCCATTTTCGAGTCGTACTCATGTTCGACTCAAACTTAAAGCTCATCCCTAACTGCTAGGTTGAATACATGTGCGAGTGGTAGGAGTTTATATATATATATATACATATATATATATACATTTGGTACAGACCAAACGTTTGGACACACCTTCTTATTCCAAGAGTTTTCTTTATTTTCATGACTATGAAAATTGTAGTCACACTGAAGGCATCAAAACTATGAATTAACACATGTGGAATTATATACATAACAAAAAATTGTGAAACAACTGAAAATATGTCATATTCTAGGTTCTTCAAAGTAGCCACCTTTTGCTTTGATTACTGCTTTGCACACTCTTGGCATTCTCTTGATGAGCTTCAAGAGGTAGTCACCTGAAATGGTCTTCCAACAGTCTTGAAGGAGTTCCCAGAGATGCTTAGCACTTGTTGGCCCTTTTGCCTTCACTCTGCAGTCCAGCTCACCCCAAACCATCTCGATTGGGTTCAGGTCCGGTGACTGTGGAGGCCAGGTCATCTGGCACAGCACCCCATCACTCTCACATATATTGTACAGCTGAATAAATAGAATGTACCAGTGGAAGGAGTGTTTATACTGCTGGACAGTAGTGTCATTATCACAGAGCACTACCCAAGAAAGTTTGTTTCTGCAAGCAGAGTGCTTTTTAAGTGGGGAATCAAAGAATCATAGGTTCAGACATGTAGCACATGTAAAAAGGATTCGCCCCTATGTTCGTCCATTACGGACCCTTGTTACTAAGGGCTTAATTGCCCATTCACATTCAGGCCTGACACTGCAAGTTCATCCCTTTACTCTCATCAACCTTTTCTCTCCTAACTGAAGTTGATGTTAGCTGTGTTGGCCTGAAAATAAAGCCTTGGAAAACTTTATTGAATGTCTGGACCTCCGCTCACTACTTTGTTCCTGCATCACACCCCTAGAGTAGAGTTATGTAATGTGCCAGACCGAACAATCAACCAGCGGCTCCTTCGGGGGTAGTGCTACATAAATAAAACTCTTGGAATGAGAAGGTGTGTCCAAAATTTTGGTCTATACTGTATATATATTGTACAGCTGAAAAAATAGAATGTACCAGTGGAAGGAATGTTTATACTGCTGGACAGTAGTGTCATTATCACAGAGCACTACCCAAGAAAGTTTGTTTCTGCAAGCAGAGTGCTTTTTAAGTGGGGAATCAAAGAATCATAGGTTCAGACATGTAGCACACGTAAAATATATGTGGACCCCTACATTGTTTAGTTTAAAATAGAAATGAAAAGAATAATATATATTGTGACAGCAGGCAGGTTGGCAAATATGTGTGTCCCAGATTCAGGCTCATTGCCAATTTGTACCACTAGGGGGAATTGCAAAGAATCCTGCAGGGGTAGCGGTAATGAGCACAGCTGAATTAAGTTGGCTCATTAGGGCCTCTACAAAATCTCCCAGCATGCAAAGAGAGTTGCTCCATCCTGGAACCAGTTTTGTGCCTGTTTAGACTGAGGAGCGTGATACCTGTCTATGTGGTAAGAGGAGATAGGTGCTAGGGGCAGCACAAGGCTGCTCCTATCTAATATCCTGGGAATCTGTGTGTAGTAAGTGGCCAGGTTGGCAAGGATTTAATTTCATGTTTTTTTTTGTTTTGATTATTATTATTATTATTATTATACAGGATTTATATAGCGCCAACAGTTTGCACAGCGCTTTACAACATCAGGGAAGACAGTACAGTTACAATACAATTCAATACAGGAAGGATCAGAGGGCCCTGCTCGTTAGAGCTTACAGTCAAGAAAGGAGTGTTAAGTGGAACAAAGAGTAGTAACTGTGGGGGGGGGGGGGGGATGTTCAGATGGACAAAATTAAAATACAGTTGTTAGGCGTGGGTAGGACAGGCTTTTCTGAAGAGGAGGCTTTTCAGGAATCCTCTAAAAGCTAATAGAGAAGGAGATAGACGGACAGATTGGGGTAAGGAGTTTCATAGGCTTGAAGAAGCTCTGAAAAAGTCCTGGAGACGAGCATGGGAGGAGGTGATAAGAGAGCTAGAGAGCAGGAGGTCTTGAGAAGAAAGAAGAAAACGATTAGGTTGGTATTTAGAGACTAGATCAGTGATGTAGTTGGGGGCAGAATTTTGGATGGCTTTGTAGGTAGTTGTTAGTATTTTGAATTTAATTGACAGAAAGGAGTAGTAGAGACAGAGCGGTTGGTAAGGTGAATGAGTCTGGCAGCATCATTCATGATGGACTGAAGGGGGGATAGAGTATGCCAAGGTAAGCCAATGAGGAGGGAGTTGCAGTAATCAAGGCGAGAGATGACCAGGGCGTGAATTAGGAGTTTTGTTGTGTCATTGGTTAGAAAGGGCGTATTTTGGAGATGATGTTTTTGGACCATTTTAAATAGTGTAAATAAACCACACTTTTGTTTTTTTACCCTCACTGTTGTTTGCTGTGCCTTATTTTTGTGTAGTGAACCCATCCAGTGGGTCACACATACTCACTGCAGAGCTAACCCTATATATGTGTGTGTGTGTAAAATAGCTTTTTTATTTTTCTTTGTTCTCAGCTACAAAAGGGACTTGGAGAGGAGTGGGTGGAGAAACAGCAGCACACTAATCTTCCCAGTGAATGGCTGTGCAGGGCAGGCATGTCAGAGGAAGTCTGGTCATTGGAGGACAGGCAGGCTGTTCTCCCAGCACAGCTGGAAAACTGACCATGTCAGGATGGATGTGCTCTCATGTGGTCTGTTTGAAATAGAAGAGCAGGGGACGGGCTGGAACACCAGGTATATCACACAAAGGAAGCAATACAAAGAGAATAGAATACTTTTCACACAAGCACATAGTACAACAAGGGAGATAATACTCTTGCGCTATCTGAAATGGACACTGGGGGGCACTGCTGCAAACACCAGGGTAGTCTGCCTAACACAGAGAATATGCAGATATAGGTAGGTGATGGTGAAGCGCTGTGAATCCTAATAGGGGTATAAAACCGAAGGGTAAATACCAAGGGAGATATGCTAAGTGACTGTATGGTGAACAAAGAGGTGAATAAGCAACAAATAAATGAACATGTGAAATGTACCAAACACACAATGGAATAAATAAAATGCAATATACAAAATATGAACCAAAAAAATTAAAAACACAAATGAAAATAGCTGTGCGTGGCAGCACACGGCTTGGTGTATAGCATAAAAACACATGAAAAGTCCATACAAAAATGGAGACTCCAAAGCCCAAAAAGTGGTACGTGTGAAAGCAGGTACGGTGTGAAAGCAGGCAGACTTCGGTGCACACACCTCTTGTGGTACTAAAATGCTCACCTCAGAGCCATAGCACGGATGGCCCAAAGTACCAAACAGTAGTTACTGGGGTGCAACCACACTTATTGAGGTTGAAATGGAGATCTTCTTCACCAGGTGCTCAAACAGACATGAAAGGCAGAAATTAATGGAAAGTGACGTAACCTTAAAAGAGACCTAAAAATGAATGAATCGCATCAGCACGCACTCACATTGAGGCTGAGGATGGTGGACTTATCTCCACGAACGCCGCGTTGGTATCCGGACCTGATGTGCTTGGAGGATCACTGACAGACGGGGTAACTCCCACTTGAAATTCCTCTAAAGCTTCCACCTCTCAACCTTGGCATCAACAGGTGCTCAGGCAATGCAGGGTAAGAGGAGAGAGAGGGAGGCCCTTAGTGCAGTATTCCATAAAAGTTTATTGAGGTACAAACAAATAGCAAAGTAAAAACTCACATTTGAAATTGGAGCAGCAGCAAAACACCTACGAGCAGCGAGCTCGTTTTATCGCCGTCGGTCTGTCAGCTCTGTGATCCTATTCCCATACGTATTCGTCACGTCACGTGACTTCTTTAGGCACATATCAGGAATATAAAATGTTGAGGTAAAACATTATTTAATGCTGCTAGAGAAATCTGTACTGTTCTTACAAATACATATCCTTGTAATGTGAGGGTAAGGTAGCGCTATACATTAGTGGTGAGTAAGTCTGTAGCAGCCTGACTCACAGAGGGCCTTCAGAGTGGGGGCCTAAAAGCAGGGCTGTCTTAATGAGAGGGCACACCTGGGCAATGCCCATGGGCCCCATCTGCATAGGGAGCCCCTGCCCCTTCCCCAAAGCAGCTGGTCCTTGAGCATGGGCTGCCCCTCTACATCTCAGATATCCCCCCAGCACTCTGACCCCTCTACACCCTAGATATCCCCTACATCCTACCTACTTGATTTCTGTTTACCTGCACTGTTTCCATTGTAGGGGCCCCAGAGCATTACTTTGCCCAGGGGCCCATGATGCTATTAAGATGGGCCTGCTTATAAGCATGTGAAGATTGTAGTATATGAGGAAGGGGGGAGTTTTTTTTTTGGGACTTTAAATGAGGTAATGGGTTAATTACCTCCATCCCTTGCATTTGTATATAGAGAAAGGAACAGGCAGGACTTTAAATGAAGCATGTGCGGGAAAGGTTTGCAATAAATTGGGGGAAAAATAAATAATAATAAATCTGGAATACGTCTAAATATTTTATTGCTTTCACATAATGCACCGTACATGACTATATTGCACTATTGAAGAAAATAGATATACATATGTAATTCACAGATTGGTTGGGGGGAAGGTTTATATAGGCAGTAACCCAAGTGTATACAGACAAAAAGGTACAACAAACTGTACTGCAGTAATTAAAACATGGCATAGACAGCTCATATGAAGATGATACATTGTGTAGTACTTCCGTAAATATACATAGATGCATGAGGTAGATAGCTCTACGCGTTTCGTGACTATTGGTCGCTCGTCAGGAGCAGGCATGCATTGCATTTATTATCTGTAATGACATAAGCACATAACTGGTTATACCAGGGCATTCAACATTTTGGGGGCCGAGAACATGTCAAGGTGCCAGATGGTACTCATCAGGTGGCCAAATGCGGCTGGCACTGGGGTGAAGCTCCTGACGGTCCCCTAGGGTTGGGGCAGCCCCTGGCGGGGGCTGTGGCTGGAAACTGGGGGACACGGGGCCCCCAAACAGGATGCACCCAGGTGGCACAGGCATGAGGCAAGATGTGATGTATGTACTGGGATCAGTGAATGTTGATGGCTGCAAGGGGAGGGATGGGAAAAAGGAAAGGTTATGTATAGGAGGGATATGAGGGTGTGGAAAAGAGATAGAGGGGAGAAGGGAAAAAAGAAAATAAAGGAGAAAAGGAGAAAAAAGAAAAAAAGAGGACATGGAGCTGGGACTGGTAAAGAGAGAATATTAAGGTGGGGTGAAAGTACAAGGTATGAATAAGAGGGAGGGGGAGAAGAGGATAACCTGAGAGCTCCGAGTGTGCTGTATGAGGTCGGTAGCGTGTGGGGAACCGAATGCCTGTGTCAGCAATGGACTACGCCCTCTTATAGGTGCCGCCCTCCCAGTCACCTGCCAAACGTCTCGCAAACGATGGGGAGGGGAGAGGAGGCACCTGCATCACTGCGGATTAACCGCTTAGTGGTGCGGCGCCAAATGTCTCCTGGTTCCCCTCGTGGATGGCATAACCGATGCGCCGCATGGAGAGCAGGCTCTCTGTGAAGCGATGGCGAGCGAGACGTCTGCGCGCAGTGCCCGCCCATCAGTCCGTGCGTCTGTGCGTCACAGGATGGAGAGCATGGGCACTGAGCGTCACAGCCCCCAAATTGGAGCATGCCCCATGGGGGACAGGAGGTTCATGGCACCCCTAGGCCTGTTGCAGCATTGGGAAAACCTATGTGAAAAAATGAGGAATTGCCCAGAACATCCAGCTGTGCAAAGATCTGACAGAAAAATAAAACAGTATTAAGCACATTGTTGCAAATGGTGAGAAAACACAACAAAAATGCAGTAATGGCGGGCACTGCGCGCAGACGTCTCGCTCGCCATCGCCATAGCCTGCTCTCCATGCGGCGCATCGGTTATGCCATCCACGAGGGGAACCAGGAGACATTTGGCGCCGCACCACTTAGGCCTCGTACACACGAGGGGATATGTCCGCTGAAAACGGTCCGATGGACCGTTTCAGCAGACATCTCCGCTCGTGTGTATGGGCTAGCGGACAGATTTCTCCACCCGACAGATTTCAAAGCATGCTTTGAAATCTATCCGGTGGAATCTGTCCGCCCAACATGTCTGCTGGTTAGTACACTTACCAGCAGACATGTCGTCCCCCACCGCCGCCGCGCCGCCGCCGAATGGATTCGGCGCATGCGCGGAAGTGTTTAACTTCCTGGTGCGGTGACGTGGCGGTGACGTGGCGGCGTCAACGTCACCGCCGCGTCACCGCGCCGTCCGGCGGCGGGGAATTTGATCCGATGGTGTGTACACGCCATCGGATCAAACTCCCGATCGGACATATCCAATGGAAATGGTCCGCGGACCGTTTTCATCGGATATGTCCGATCGTGTGTACGAGGCCTAAGCGGTTAATCCGCAGTGATGCAGGTGCCTCCTCTCCCCTCCCCATCGTTTGCGAGACGTTTGGCAGGTGACTGGGAGGGCGGCACCTATAAGAGGGCGTAGTCCATTGCTGACACAGGCATTCGGTTCCCCACACGCTACCGACCTCATGCAGCACACTCGGAGCTCTCAGGTTATCCTCTTCTCCCCCTCCCTCTTATTCATACCTTGTACTTTCACCCCACCTTAATATTCTCTCTTTACCAGTCCCAGCTCCATGTCCTCTTTTTTTTCTTTTTTTCTCCTTTTCTCCTTTTTTTTCTTTTTTCCCTTCTCCCCTCTATCTCTTTTCCACACCCTCATATCCCTCCTATACATAACCTTTCCTTTTTCCCATCCCTCCCCTTGCAGCCATCAACATTCACTGATCCCAGTACATACATCACATCTTGCCTCATGCCTGTGCCACCTGGGTGCGTCCTGTTTGGGGGCCCCGTGTCCCCCAGTTTCCAGCCACAGCCCCCGCCAGGGGCTGCCCCAACCCTAGGGGACTGTCAGGAGCTTCACCCCAGTGCCAGCGGCATTTGGCCACCTGGTGAGTACCATCTGGGACCTTGACATGTTCTCGGCCCCCAAAATGTTGAATGCCCTGGTATAACCAGTTATGTGCTTATGTCATTACAGATAATAAATGCAATGCATGCCTGCTCCTGACGAGCGACCAATAGTCGCGAAACTCGTAGAGCTATCTACCTCATGCATCTATGTATATTTACGGAAGTACTACACAATGTATCATCTTCATATGAGCTGTCTATGCCATGTTTTAATTACTGCAGTACAGTTTGTTGTACCTTTTTGTCTGTATACACTTGGGTTACTGCCTATATAAACCTTCCCCCCAACCAATCTGTGAATTACATATGTATATCTATTTTCTTCAATAGTGCAATATAGTCATGTACGGTGCATTATGTGAAAGCAATAGAATATTTAGACGTATTCCAGATTTATTATTATTTATTTTCCCCCAATTTATTGCAAACCTTTCCCGCACATGCTTCATTTAAAGTCCTGCCTATTCCTTTCTCTATATGTGAAGATTGTGTAGTTGGGTGAGAAGAGCCATGTATGAATATAATGTTTTTGAAATTTCAGCTAGTTAAAGAATAATAAACACTATATTATTGTATGACATGAAACTTACAGTAGCTAATGCATTAAAGGTTATTGTGGTTCCCACTTCATTAATGCTTGTGCATTGTTAGATCTCTTGGTTGAGGGCACTGCAGTTTGTTTAGGAGAGTAGCTTTTGTGTACAGTACACTATCTGGGACAAAAGCAGCATTTTCAGTCATTTACAGTAATAGTAATTAGCTCAGTACAGTTGTTAGTACCGCATAGATGCTGCGTACAGTCTTTTGCAAACATAGTATAGCACAATTAATTCTCAATGGCATAGTTGGCATTAATTAATTGTGCTGTGCTCTTTTGTCTTTGTGTGCATCCTATAATCTCCCAGAGGAGATACTCTACATACAACACAGTATTACTGAAACTTTTAGGAGACAGCTATGTGACCGGGTTTGGATAGTAGCTCACTCATGTTTAATGTGCCATATTTTAGTTCTAGAAGAACTAAACTTAAGATATTCATTTAGGGCCAGATTCACGTATTCCAGAGCATCTTTGCTCTGGAGTAACGCTTCTGATTTGCGTTGCGCTGCCGAATTTTTAGGAGCAAGTGCTGTCATTCACGAAGCACTTGCTCCTAAAGTTGCGGCAGCGCATCGCAAATGAGCCGGCGGAATTCAAATGTCGCGGGTACGGGGCGTGTAGTATGCTAACTACGCGCGATCCCGCCGCCGACGTACTGCGCATGCGTCGAGTGTCAAAACATCCCCGTGCGCATGCTCCAAAATCTGTGAATGAACGTCAATGACGTCACATTCCCATTCATGACCGTTTTACGCAAGCGACGTTTTTTTTTTTTTTCCCGACGCGATGACGACGCCTATACCTAACATAGGATACTCCAGCCCCATGTAGGTATATCTATGCGCCGCGTATCCCGTCCGGAAACGTCGTAACGTCACTGCGTCGCGCCGGATTTCGATCGTGAATTGCCGATTTCCGCTCATTAACATATTTTTTGAGCGTAAATCGGCGGGAACGCCCCCGGCGCCATTTTTAAGTTGAAGTAACGATGCGATGGCGAAACTCAGTTACGCTGCTCGCATCGGAACTTCAACCCGGCGTTTCTTGTTTTCTGGTTACAGAAAACAGAAACGCCGGCTCAAAGCCACTGTTACGCTGGCGGATCACTCGATCCGCCAGCGTAACCTTTCATGAATCTGGCCCTTAGTGAATGCCATGGAATTAACATGTAGCTCAGGAGTTTGAAATTGTTGACTCCTTTAGGGCTGTACACCAGGGGCGTTGCTAGGTCTACAAAAGATTTGGGGCTAGAGCCCATAGCAGCAAAGTAAATAGCCATACGTTTGGATGGTCATACACATGTATATAATATGTATAATGTATATAATATGCATGTGTGTGAAAATATATATAGTGAAAAAAATATGCACCAAGCTAGTCCATTTTGCTGAAATTTAATTGCAACAACTCAGAACGGTCCTCAGTAGTTTGTATGGCCCCCAAGTGCTTGTATGCATGCCTGACAACATCAGGGAATGCTCCTAATGAGACAACAGATGGTGTCCTGGGGTATTTCCTCCCAGATCTGGACCAGAGCATCACTAAGCTCCTGAACAGACTGAGGTGCAATCTGGTGGCACCAGATGGGCCGACACACAATGTCCCAGAGGTGTTCTTTAAGATTTAGGTCAGGTGAGCATGGGGGCCATTCAATAGTATCAATTTCTTCATCCTCCAGGAACTGGCTGCATGCTCTCGCCACATGAGGCCGGGCATTGTCGTGCACCAGGAGGAACCCAGGACCCACTGCACCAGTGTAGGGTCTGACAATGGGTCCAAGGATTTTATCCCGATACCTAATGGCAGTCAGGGTGCCATTGTGTAGCCAGCAGAGGTATGTGCATCCCTTCATGGATATGCCTCCCCAGACCATCACTGACCCACCACCAAACTGGTCATGCTGAATGATGTTACAGGCAGCATAAAGTTCTCTGCGGCTTCTCCAGACCCTTTCACGTCTGTCACATATGCTCAGGGTGAACATGCTCTCATCATTGAAAAGCATGGGGCACCAGTGGCGGACCTGCCAATTCTGGTGTTCAATGGAAAATGCCAATCGAGCTCCACAGTGTCCAGGAGTGAGCACAGAGCACACTAGAGGACGTCAGGCCCTCAGGCCACCCCCATGAAGTCTGTTTCTGATTGTTTGGTCAGAGAAATTCACACCAATGACCTGCTGGAGGTCATTTTGAAGAGCTCTGGCAGTGCTCATCCTGTTCCTCCTTGCACAAAGGAGCAGATACTGGTCCTGCTAATGGGTTAAGGACCTTCTACGGCTCTGTCCAGCTCTCCTAGATTAACTGCCTGTCTCCTGGAATCTACTCCATGCTCTTGAGACTGTGCTGGGAGACACGGCAAACCTTCTGGCAATGACACGTATTGATGTGCCATCCTGGAGGAGTTAGACTGCCTGTACAACCTTTATAGGGTCCAAGTATCGCCTCGTGCTACCAGTAGTGACACTGACCCTAGCCAAATGCAAAACTAGTGAAAAACAGTCAGAAAAGATGAGTAGGGGAAAAAAATGTCAGACACCTCCACCTGAAAAAACATTCTATCTATCTATCTATCTATCTATCTATCTATCTATCTATCTATCTATCTATCTATCTATCTATCTATCTATCTTTTTTTTTTTGAGGGATTCGCTCGGTAGCGGATGTGTGTGTGACCCCCTGGATGGGTTCACTACACGCTGAACTCTACAGAAAGGCAGTTGAGGGTGGTTGAAAACAAAGGATATGGTTAATTCTTCCATAATGCTGGATACAAGTGCAAGCATCAAAACAGCATAAACAAAACAAAACATACAATAAACCCTTGCCACTTGGGGCATCTATCTTCACAACACAGGAACCTACCTATGGAGTTTGGCACAGCCTACTGCTGGGCAGACACTGCTGGTTAGACAGCAGAAAACAAAAATAGTCTTTTTGATTGTTATCACACAGAAAAATCAACAACCACCTCACCTCTTCAGAAGTTTTTCTGACTGCTCTCCTTAACTCAAAAGGCCTCAGGATGCAGCAATCAGTAGTCATCCTTTGAATAACTTATAGAGGCCTTAATTGCCTCATTCTGAACAGCTGAAGTTTTCCAACGCCCTAAACCTTTCTGGCTATTTCTGCAGCCGACACCTAATAGTAATTGGTGAATTGTCTAAAAAAGGCAGAAATATATCTCCCATCTGTGACAACACCCACAGATTTAGCTGACCTTCTGTCACAATATATATATATATATATATATATATATATATATATATATATATATATACTGTATATACATGTGTGTGTGTGTGTGTGTGTGTATATATATATATATAATTTCATTACATATCTGAGTACGGATTCCCCCTTAAATCAGGGTCCATAGAGAGCCTCCCCCTTACATCAGGGTCCCCAGAGAGCCTCCCCCTTACATCAGGGTCCCCAGAGAGCATCCCCTTACATCAGGGTCCCCAGAGAGTCCCTGATTACATCAGGGTCCCCAGAGAGTCCTCTATACATCAGGATCCCCAGAGAGCCTCCCCCTTACATCAGGGTCCCCAGAGAGTCCCGCTTACATCAGGGTCCACAGAGAGTCCTGCTTACATCAGGGTCCCCAGGGAGCCCTCTATACATAAGGGTCCCCAGAGATCCCCCTATACATCAGGATCCCCGGAGAGCCCTCCTATACGTACATTAGGATCCCCAGAGAGCCCCCTATACACCAGGGTGAGAGAGAGGGGGAGTGGATGAAAAGGGGTGAAAGAGAGAGAGGGGGTAGATGAGGGGAGGATGAGGGAGGGTAAGAAAGACCCCTGCCTGCAGTCCCTACTGTCAAAGCCCCTTTCTTTGTGGGTAGGCGTGTGTAATCCACCTACCTCCTGCCTGTCATCGGCTAGTGTGTTTTCTTCCTGTACCAGTCACAGCGAGCTGGGAGAGGAGGTTGGGGAGTGCAGGCTCTGGGCGGCGCTGGGGATTCTGCTCAGGGTGGCAGTGTATTTCTCTCTCTTTCTCCCTCCTGGGCTCTTCCTAGCTGCCCAGGCCTCCCCCTCCCTGTTTGATGCCACTGCTCTGCACTCCATGCCACCACCGGACCAGCGGCGAGATGCTCAAGTCCAGGATTTGCAGGCCAGGCCCCACAACCACTAACGCCGAGGAGGTTTTCACTTCCTACTACCACCGCTCAGTCCGCCCATGTCCCTTGCATTCTGGACCAGGAAAAGAGACTCTGGGGCTGTAGCCCCAATAGACACCCCCTAGCAATGTCACTGCCGTACACACAGGTGGAATATCAGGCGGCATCTGGTTCAATAGGAACTGGCTGACATTTGGCCCATGTGTAAGGCAGCTGGTTCAACAGACGCTGGACATTTGGCTGGCTTCTGTTAAAGGGGCATGACTGAAAAAGGTTTGCCGATCGACCCCCGATCAGCACTCTCTGTCAATGGCTAAGAGTGCTAAAGGGTGTGTTCTGGCGGGGGCCGCCCTCTTGTCACAACACAATAGCTCAGCGGGGAAGATCGCTGTACTAACATCAGATTACAGCAGCTACTCCTGAGCTCTTTAGCTTTTTTTTTCGTTCAGTCCACTGGGTTAAATGAAAAAAAAATACTTGTGTGTATCAGGCATTAGGAGTCTAAGCAGGATTTTTTTTATTATTATTATTATTATTGTTTCCAGGGCTAGCAAATATATATATATATATTTTATATGTATTTGCTAGTCAATTAAAAATGAAATATTACAATCAAATAGTGCAAATAGTGCAATGCAATGTAACAATTCAATGCCAGAAATCCTCAGCAAGAAAAAGCAAAGTTCATAACATAGTATGAGTATCAATTAGAAACCCAAATGGTGTAATCCTGTGCATCAGGTAACATCAGGTAACATTCAAGTGACAGAATCCTTGTATCACCTCCACCAGAGACACCTAAAGCCACTCACGTTTTAAATATGACCCCTAATTAAACAGGATGGTCAAATCACGCATACCCTTATAGGGTTTGTAAACCATTATGCAACCAATGCGAGTCTGGAGAGATGATTCCTCCATGACGATACCGATATATAAAGGCAAAGGGAGATATATTGTGCCGTCTACTAATATTTTCTTATAAATCTGGCCCTTATCATAACTGCAAATGTAAAGAGTTCAATAAATACAACATAATGTGTAAGATGGATCCTTTCCCCGCTGACGACCACTGGGCAAACTAGGCAGCTGCCTAGGGCACACTGTTGCCTAAGGCACCCAGCCAATGGTGTTCGTACTCTCTTCTCTCTACAGCAAGTCTAAGCATCAGAATGCCGGTGCCGCTTTATTCACATATATGGGTTGATATACTATGGAGAGTGCAAAATCTGGTACAGCTGTGCACGGTAGCCAATCAGCTTCTCACCTCAGCTTGTTCAATTAAGTTTTGACAGAAAAACCTGGAATCTACCGTATATACTCGAGTATAAGTTGAGTTTTTCAGGCCTTTTTTTTTGGGCTGAAAATTACCCCCTCGGCTTATACTCGTGTCAGAGTTCATTGCCACCTGACCTCACTGTGCCCATTGCAGAATCTGATCTGTGTACCCGAGTCCGCGACATATTCAGACGGCTGCCGTTTTTAAAACTTGCGCTCCTCCTTGTGCTGTTCTGTGATAGGTGGAACACTCGATTTCCCAGCAAACACTGTGTTCAGTGTTCCGCCTATCACGTTTGCCCTCTGGTTCGTGATAGATGAGAGGGCGACCGTGATAGGCGGAACACTAAACAAAGTGTTTGCTGGGAAACCAAGTGGTCCGCCTATCACGGAACAGCACAAGGAGGATCGTGAGTTTTTAAAACTGCACGGCCACCGTCTGAATATGTCACAGACTCGGATACACAAATTGGATTTTGCAATGGGCACGGAGAGATCAGGCTGCAAAGGTAATGGGACCTGCCGGGGGAACAAACTGGATCCTGCCATGGCCGAGGTTGCAAATGAGCACAGTGAGGTCAGGCTGAAAATGGGCACAGTGAGGTTAGGCTGCAAATGGATATAGCTGCAAATGGACATTGTTGACCCTCTTTTAAGCTTACAGTAGCTGCTGCATTCTCACCCTCGGCTTATACTCAAGTCAATAAGTTTTCCCATTTTTTTTGTGGTAAAATTAGGTACCTCTGCATATACTCGAGTATATATGGTAATCGGTTTCTATGCAGAGCTGCATCAGATTTTGCATGCTCCAGTTTTAGTAAATCCGCCCCATATTATCAGAGGCACAGCGGCAATGGGGGACTGTGCCCGTGTCCCAACTCCTGAATTAATTAAAGCAAGAAAACATTTATTGATGGGCACTGGTGGGCTGCAATGATGGACGCCGGTGAGGCTGCATTTGATGGGCACTTCATTAAAAAGGTGGGGTATATCATGGGCATGAAAAAGAGGTGGAGTCAGGGGTGGGGCCAAGTGTTTTAAAAATCCTTGCATAGGCCCTGGGGGAGAAGCAACGTACCCGCGGTTATCTTCTACACCGAGTTGTATTCTTTGAGCGCTCTACATTTGCACTTCTGATAAGTGCCAGATTTGTAAGTGTTTTTACCTATTATACAATAAAGAAAATATTAGCAAAGAGCACTATATATCTTCCTTTGCTATTAAATATCATTACCTTTTATTTCATGCAAAGAAGGAGATTCTACTGAAATGGATCGCCCCTTTCCCTCCATCCTTCTCCTCTTGGGAGGCACAGATTGATGCAGCCCTGCCTACGTATAGGATCACTTGCATTAAACGGGGTTGTCAATGGAAATACAATAAGGTGTGGGTCCCTTGGACCTCTTCCTAGTGTCTCCTGTTGATTAGCTGTGGTCACTGTGGCATACTGTATGAGACTAAAATGTGCCTGTTATTTACCCTATTCTATACACTTTAGTATTATTAACACTGAATAATTACTGTATATATTGGTCGACCAACATCTACTTTATGTATGAGTATGTCTCTAATTTGCCAATTTGCCAATTGGTATGCTGTACTTATACTAATTGACATAAAAAACACATTTTGTTTGTTAAAAAAAACTCCAAAAAATATTGTTATCATTGCATTTTCAGTTTTTTTCTATGCAGTTAATATTCTGCATTGTCACCTAAATAGCAAGATATCTGTATACATACACAGCTGTGATACCCCCTTCCCCCTAACTTTTATCAGAGATAGGGCCTTTCAGGTTTTCCATTGGCGGAAGCATTAATCAAGTGCAGAGGATTTCCTAATAGAAAACAAGCATGCTTATTTGTAAAATAAAGATCATAATAATAGAAAAACATTATGCAAAAAAATGATTTATACATTGTTAAACTAGTAATGTTTAGAAACATAAAATTGATCAAACGTTAATATTGTTTTTCCTTAGTACTCCTTACTGAAATGTAAATCCCAGTTCTTGGGCTTTATTGTAGTCTCTGTGCGATAATTTTCTTCACAGTAAAATTGAGTGGTATATGAAGATACAAGCTAGAGGCCCTGGCATCTTCTAAGAGGCTCTCATGGCCAGATTTCACACTAGAATACCTAGACCGTTGCCCAGAGTGCTATGGTTGTTGTTTGATCTGACATTCCTGCCTGTCACTGTTATTTACTTATAGGTTTGCAGTGTCAACAGTGAACAATGTGCCACTGGGGAGTGATGGAGTATGTTTCCCAGGCCAGGCTTTACAACACAGATGGTGCTTCCATGAAAGCCAGCTGTGTGTGCCTGCTGGGCTGGGGTCATTTTTCTAAAGGTCTGTAACTGTTTTTATATATATATATATATATATATATATATATATATATATATATATATATATATATATATATATATATATATTTTTTTTTTTTTACTGTAATGAGGCCTGTAACTTTAATAATAAAAATAAGAGTTGTAGCAATTATGTCACATGGACAGCCATATGTATTTTAAGTATAAACCTGTAAATATTAATTATAGCTTATAATAAACATTATAAATAAACTAAAATAAATATCAACATGTTGCATTTAAAATAAATAAACAAATAAGTTAATGCTTTAAAATTCAGCTGCCAATCTTAGTACTGCATTTATTTTGTCTATTTCTGTTGCTACAATATTGAATGTATCTCTTTTTGGAATTACTGTATCTTAATGCATTCTATGCATTAGGATAAAAAAACCTTCTGTGTGTGGCAGCCTCCCCAGCACCCCCTAATTACTAACCTGAGCCCCATCACTCTCCAGCAATGTCCACAAGTGTCTTAGCCATTCAAGACTCTCCTCCTGATTGGCTGAGACACAGCAGTGGCACCATTGGCTCCCGCAGTTGTCAATCAAAATCAATTAGCCAATCAGGGGAGAGGGGGGTGTGACAAGGTCAGGGGTCGTTGTCTGAATGGACACACAGAGCTGTGACTCGGCTCGGGTGTCCCCATAGCAAGCTGCTGCCTGTGGGGGCATTCAACAGGAGGGAGGGGTCAGGAGCAATGAAGAGGGGCCCTCCAGGCTGCTCTGTACAAAACCAACTGCACAGAGCAGGTAAGTATAACATGTTTGTTTTTGGGTTTTTTTGTTTTGTTTTTTAAACGAGAATTTCTCTTTCGTTCATGAACGGACACAGCACTTTCTTGACAAAGTGGATATTCAGCCTTCAACTAGGAGAGGACTAGGCAGAAACTGGTTTGTGTTTAAACATATCAAACAAACTGTACAGTGCTGCCCTGGGGGCGGTCTCTCTAGGTTCAACCCCTCTCCCTGCACCATGCAGCTCAGTTTTTTCTGCCTAGTATAGGGGAAAGACATGGCTTTCTTCGGGCCTATGGCTCTTGGAGTTTTTTCAACTTTTTTCTTCTTTTTTCTTTTTCCTTTTTGTTCCTGAGATCTGCTAGCAACTGCTGGCTGGGCGACAGGCTGGATCCCAGATCCTTGTAGTCTCCCCAGTTTAGGCCAGCAAGCGTGTGCTGACTGTAAGCTATGCACTGGGTTGTCTACGACATGCCCCGTCACTCCAGGGGTGGCCAGTGAGCTACGTGCTCCAGGTTAAGCATATGACCAGACTCCATGCCTGATTCACAGTGTGCTGGGCCGACAGTCACCTCCATCGCCATGCGGAAGATGACCTGTCAGAGATGCTTCCAGTGAGTCCACACAGGACAGGTAAGTAGCTGTTTTTTCCCTACTTTGGTGAGCGGGACATGGCTGGGCATTCCTGGGAGGCTGTTTTGAGGGATTGTATACCTCATTGCTCATCTTTTTCCCTCCCTCCTGCTTGCACATTGGGTTAGCTGCATGCTCGTGGACCACCTGGGGGCGCCATCCGGCACGGGGGCTGCACTGCCCGTCTCCCAGGGGGTAATATGGCTGTCCCTAGTGGGGGGCCTCTGTGTGGGTCCCCAAGTGGTTGCGGCCTGCTGCGTACATTCACTTGCCTACCTCTGTGTTTTCACATGCCCGGCACCTCTTAGGCCTTTAGTGTCACTTGGCGGCCATTTTATTGTGGCTGTGTGCCTTTTTTTGTCAGTCTGCCGCTCGTCTGCAATTTTGCTGGAGGTTTTGGCCTCTAGTGTCTGGCTTTCGGTGCGATCCCCTGGTGCACACCACGGAGGGATGTCGTGACTCTATATATTTCTCAGGCGGGAGGCGGACGACAACTGTGCGGTATCCGTGGCTGGGTGGTGAGTCCTCTGGGGGATCCCTCATTCTCTGCAGAAGCTGGGAGGGTGGTTAACGTGCTGGGCCTCGATCCTTGTGTCACACGTGTGGGTCAGCATGGCATCGGAAGCCGGCGCCTCCTCCCCAAAAACACCTGAGTTAGCGGCTGGGGCCTCTGCACCTGATGTTGGCGGGGCCTTGAGGGGGTAATAAGCGCTCCCTCCCCTGCCGGGGAGAATTCTGATGCTGAGTTGGGCCCGGCTGTGGCTCATGGCCAGGATTCTGATGCGTCAGAGACAGCGGACCACGGCCATTCAGATAGTGAGGATGATTCTGGTACTGGATCAGCACATGAAAAGGCTCTGGTCAGTGAGCTGATCACCGCAGTGTGGGACACACTGAAGATGGAGGATTCTGCAGAACCCTTTGGGTCCTGCACTGCAAAAGTGTTTCCTTGTGTCTCTTATCTTGATAAGCTTTTGTACAAGGATTGGGAAAATCCACAGAAGGTTTTTGCTGCCCCAAAAAATTTGGCGGTACGGTATCCCTTTGAGGAGAGCTTCCTGAAGAAATGGACCTCTCCTCCGGTAGTGGACCCCCTGTGTCCAGGCTCAATAAAGTGATCACTATTCCGGTGGAAGGGGCTCCTGCTTTCAAGGATCCTGATGACAAGAAGGCTGAGGCGATCGCCCGCTATCTATTCACGATGGTGGGCTCGGCTGTGTGCCCAGCGGTGGCTGGCGCTCTAGTGTCTCAAACGCTGACGGAGTGGGCAAAGATACTGCTCCAGGGGCTAAAATCTTGTCAGGCGCCTCCGGATGTTGTGGCTTTGACCAATCAGCTAGTGCAAGGCCTTAAGTTTGTTTGCGCGTCTGACCCGGATACTATTAGACATGTGCAGACTGGAAAATTTCGTTTTTTCGTTTTCGTTTGGAAAATACATTTATTTTTGTAACTCCCGAAAATCGCTTTGATTTATGTCGTTTTCGTCTGGAAAGTTTTCGTCCGAAAACGAAGATTTTCGATGCTTTGACGAATTTTCGTCGTTCAATTCCTACCTATATTCACTGTATTCACTGAATACAGTGAATAGGTAGGAATTGAACGTCGAAAATTGGACAAAGCATCGAAAATCATCAAATTTTCATCATTCAATTTCTACCTATTCACTGTATTCAGAACGACGATTTTTCGATGCTTTGTCGAATTAAGCATCGAAAATCGTCGGATCTGAACGAAAACGAAAATAAAGCATTTTTTATGTCGGATCTTTCGGTTTTCGTTTCTTGCGCTTTCGTTCATTAAAACGATAATGAAAATACCAGATTTTCAGACGAAAATGCATTCTAACGAAAACAAATGCACATGTCTAGATACTATTCCCTCGCTGTCCGGGGCCTTAGTCTATGCGGTGGTGTTGCGTCGCCTGATCTATCTTAAGTGTTGGTCGGCGGACCAATCTTCTAAGAAGGCCCTGATGTATTTGCCCTTTAAGGACGGCAGACTGGTGCCTCTCTTGATGATATTATCAAGGATGCCACGGGGGCAAGAGCACGCTGCTCCCACAATCCAAGAAGAGTCAGATGCCACGCTGTCAGAAGCGACCTTGGTTTTCGTAAACCCAACAAGCCTGCGCCAAAACCACAGTCCGCATGAAGGTTTGCCCCCGCCCATCTCTCAGGTGGGGGGGAGTTTTCGCAAATTTGCGACTCGGTCGTCGTCTCTGATCTTCGACCAATGGGTTTGAGAAGTGGTTTCTTCGGGGTACAAGATAGAGTTTCTTTCTCATCCACCGAGCACATTTTTTCCCTCCAACCTCCAGCTGCAGCCGACGTGTATGGCAGCCCTGTTTGGGCGATTCAGGATCTGCTGGCTTGTGGAGTGATCATACCAGTTCCGTTTTTAGGGGTTCTACTCTAATCTTTTCGTAGTGTTGGGGTGAATATTACCGCGCTTACTATAAACGGGGGGGAAGAGGGAGGTGGGTGGGTACAGCTGCTGCACTGAATGGTGTATCAACCAAGGCAGATAAAAAAATGGGGGGGTAGTGCTGCGCTGTAGGGAAGGGAGTGGGGATGGGATAATATGAAGAGGAAGTGTGGCAAAAAGAAAAAAGGAATAACCTAACTATTATAATACATGGCAATGTCAGAAATTAACAGTGATATAATAAATATTAAACGTGCTAAATGCAGCCTAAGCTGGCTGCCAAACCAGTGACAGTGCAAAATGACATATAAAGTGTAACTTCCTTATACACAATCCGGTGCACAGAGTGCCAGAAATAGCACACAATAGTGTTAATCAGGGTGAATGTCCATACAACAGGTAACAATAGATAAATGCAATATATAAATGCAATGTGGAAATAAAGTTAAAAAAAATTGCTGATGTGAAAGCCAAAATGACGTGATGACCAGTTGCAGGTACTACTGTATCTCCAAAATAAGTAAAGATGTCCCCTTACCTTACTGCTGTAAGGTAACAGCAAAAAACAAAGCCCAGGAGCACTTATTAGGTTGAGTCCACTTGTGGTGTCATCCAAATAGATAAATGTGGTGAGAATGGATCCTTCCTGGTAATCACCTCCAAACGATAATAATCGCTCACATCCAGAAAAAACAAAAAATGCCAATAGTGTAGTACCATTAAAACAGAGGGGGGTTTTATTAAAACAATAACTGGGTACTCACAATGTTGAAATAAAAAACAGGCATAAAAAACACAAGGCGTCCGCCAACGTCACCTCTGGTACCTCATACGCGCATTCGTCACTCCACGTGACTTCCTCAGGAGTAGTTAAAGTGACATAAGGGTACTGTTATATAGGGTAGCTTGTTAGTGCAACTGGAAGTGGGGCACTGGGCTACTTCCAGTTGCACTAACAACAACTTACCAGGAAGGATCCATTCTCACCACATTTATCTATTGCATTTATATATTGCATTTATCTATTGTTACCTGTTGTATGGACATTCACCCTGATTAACAATGTTGTGTGCTATTTCTGGCACTCTGTGCACCGGATTGTGTATAAGGAAGTTACACTTTAAATGTCATTTTGCACTGTCATTGGTTTGGCAGCTGGCTTAGGCTGCATTTAGCACGTTTAATATTTATTATATCACTGTTAATTTCTGACATTGCCATGTATTATACTAGTTAGGTTATTCCTTTTTTTCTTTTTTCCACATATCTATTTTTTTGCCACACTTCCTCTTCATATTATCCCATCCCCAATCCCTTCCCTACAGCACAGCACTACCCCCCCATTTTTTAATCTTTTCGTAGTGCCGAAGAAGGACAGAGTCCGTCTGATCCTGAATCTCAAAGCTCTTAATTGCAAAGATGAGGGTGCAAAGATTCAGTATGGAGTTGGTTCACTCTGTTGTCACGGCTCTCCATCCGGGGGACTTTCTGGCATCCTTGGACATCAAGGACGCATACTTACAGTACATGTACTCAGGCCATCAGAGATTCCTACTTTTTGCAGTCGTGGAGGATCACTATAAGTTCGTGGCTCTCCCCTTCGTTTTGGCGGCTCCGATTCTGGCCCTGCTACAACAGCGTGGCATCGCTATTGTGGGCTACTTGGACGACCTTCTTCTGAGGACCACTTCAACTTTAGATATAGAGGAGGGCATGTCTATAGCCTGTCAAACCCTCCAGGAATATGGTTGGGTGCTAAACATCCAGGAGTCGATCTTGGCCCGTCTCAATGCCTGGAATACCTGGGGTTGGTCCTGGACTCTTCAATGGCAATAGTTTTTCTTCCGGCAGAAAACCTGCAGTTGCTTCGGGCGACAGTATAGCGTTTGACATCCCAAAACTGGTTGTCACTCCGTTTTTGCATGCAGGTGCTGGGTCTCATGGTAGCACTCGATTTTACACTCGAGTGCTACAGAAGGAGATTCTGCTCAGGAGAAGGAGATTCTGCTCAGATGGGACAAGTGCCCATTGTCCCTGGATCACCAAATCCAAGTGAGCCACCGGGTCAGGGCCTCCCTGGTTTGGTGGCTGATATCCGGAAAGTCATTCCTCCCCTCTTCCTGGACGGATATCATGACGGAGGCCAGTCTTTCCGGCTGGGGGGGTGTCTGGGGGGTTCAGTCGGCCCTGGGTCACTGTACTCCGGAGGAATCCCGTCTGCCGATCAATGTATTGGAACTCTGGGCGATAAAGCTTTGCCTCTTCACGTGGTCTCTGAGGTTACAGGGACACCCAGTTAAGATCAAGTCGGTCAATACCGTGCTGGTGGCGTATGTCAATCATCAAGGATGAACAAGAAGCGTGGCGGCAGCTTCGGAGGTCGCAGAATGGGCAGAATGCAGCATGCCTGCTCTGTCGGCCATCTACATTCCGGGTGCGGAAAACTGGCAGACGGACTACCTGAGTCGTCAGATGCTGGACCAGGGTGAATGGTCTCTACATCCAGATGTGTTCCACCTCATCTGCCAGAAATGGGGCACGCTGGACTTGGAACTCATGGCGTCTCATCTCAACCGGAAGGTAATGAGGTTTGTGGCCAGATCAAGGGACCCCTGGGCTCCTTGAGGTTCTTTTAATGGCACATTGTACAAAACACACTTACAAGAAGGAAAGGAAAGAAGGCTCATCTGTAATACCCTGTAGTCCTCGTCCCGGATCCATGGGCTGCTTAGAAGATAGCAGAATGTGTGGAGTCTTCAGGCTTGTCCTGTGGCCATCAGGATGAGGCCTGTTCCAGCCTCACGGGTCACGTGACAGGTCACGTGATTACTTCCGAGGAACACCTCCGGGACGAGGGTCAGACAGGGAGAACAAAGGCTGATTGGGCCAATCATCCTCATCCTGGTGGCCACAGGACAAGCCTGAAGACTCCACACATTCTGCTATCTTCACTTCTAAGCAGCCCATGGATCCGGGATGAGGACTACAGGATGTTACAGATGAGCCTTCTTTCCTTACCTTCTTGTAAGTGTGTTTTGTACAATGTGTCATTAAAAGAACCTCTTTAATACTGCACTTAGGTGGCGCTTCCTTTTTCTACCCCTCTTTCGGTATCGACTGCTTTATGCTTTTCCTCCTCTGAAGCTTATTCCTTATCTGCTTCGCAGAGTGGAGGCCGAAGGGATCCCAATGATTCCGGTCACTTCGGATTGGCCTCAACGTCCCTGGTACGCCAACCTAGTGTGTCTGGTGGCAGGGGGTTCAGCATGTGGTCCCTCCGTGGGATTTAAACCTGGTTCTCTCGGCACTTCAGAAGCCTCCGTTTTGCGAACATTAGTGAGATTCCCTTGCTGACGTTATCTCAGAAGTTGGCCTTCTTGGTGGCTATTACATCTGTCAGACGTGTTTCTGATCTGGCGGCCTTGTCCTGCAAGGAGCCGTTTCTGTTTTTTCACAAGGATAAGGTAGTGCTGCGTCCGCAGCCTTACTTTCTTCCTAAGGTCATTTCGGCCTTTCATCTCAATGAGGATATTGTCCTCCCTTCTTTGTGTCCTCGCCCGGCACATCCGAGGGAGACTGTGTAGCACTCCTTGGATGTTGTTCGGGCTCTGCGGGTGCACTTTTCGGGCTACTGCTCCGTTCCGGAGTTCTGACTCACTGTTTGTTTCGGTAGCTGGTCCTAAGAAGGGCCTGGCGGTCTCTTCATCCACCATTTCTAGGTGGATCAGGCAGATCGTGATCCAGGCTTATGCTATTAAGGGGCGGGCGCCCCCCTTTCCTGCCATGGCTCATTTGACCAGGGCAATAGTTGCCTCTTGGGCTTTCCGACACCAAGTGTCTGTTTCCCAGGTGTGTAAGGCTGCAACTTGGTCATCCGTTCACACTTTCACAAAGTTTTATAAGGTTGATGTGAGTGCATCTTCAGATGCTTCCTTCGGCCTCTAGGTTTTGCAGGCGGCCATTTGAAGGTTGCAGCTCCTCCATTGGGGTGTTGTTTGGTTCTGATGCTGTTCCCACCCCTCGTTTTTTTCACTGATTTGGGACGTCCCACTTTGTCATGAGAGTGATGAACGAAAGAGAAAATAGGATTGTTGTACTCATCGTAAAATCTTTTTCTCTGAGTTCATGGACGGACACAGCACCCACCCCTCCATTATGTGTTTGTACTGCTTTTTGATGAACTAAGCTGCATGGTGCAGGGAGAGGGATTGTACCTAGAGGGACCGCCCCCGGGGCGGTACTGTGCAGTTTGTTTGATACAGTATGTTTAAACATTAACCTGTTTCTGCCTAGTCCTCTCCTAGTTGAAGCCTGAATACCCACTTTGTCAAGAGAGTGCTGTATCCATCCATAAACTCAGAGAAAAAGATTTTACGATGCGTACAAAAATACTATTTTTCAATCACTTTAAGCTTTGACAAAAAAAAAACTGCAAGCTGCTTGGATTCTATGCAGAGCCGCACCTGATTTTGCCCTGTCCAGTTTTAGTAAATCAACCCCAATGTGTCTGCGACTCATCATATACACATCTAGAAAGATCCAAAGTTCAAGGGCAATGAACCACCTCACTGGAATTGAAATACTCTATTAGCAATCAAGGAGGGTCTCCACACAATGACTGTCTGTGCAGGAGAAGCTGTTTGCTATCATTATATAATAGTCTGGCCCAGCTGCCCTTACATACTGCCCTTCTGACAGTAAAGGACATCTCGCTTGGCTGCAAATCACTTGCTAAGCTACCTCGGTCACATCAGGTGTGACGTTTGTAAACTTCTGAGAGGGAGACGCTGAGGATTTTATATTCCCTAGTCATTTCCTGCAACCCGGGGAATTGTGTAAATGGAGTTAAAGGATATGTGCCTACATCTGAGCATGGTGAGTAAATGGTCACTTTGCAACACTGCACTTGCTGTCCTGACAAGTTTGCAGACCATTCATACTCATTCTGTGCAGACAGGGGGTCTCACAAAGTTGGGTCTCTGGGACCACCACAAGGGTTAATTCTTAGATCCATCCTACGGAGGGAGAGTAGATGCATTTCTGTCTTCCGGCACATCAATGAATGGTGGTTCAGAGGGCCCCAAAGGAGCATGGACCTCAACTGGGTGACTGTTGAGCTATGTAATATTTTCAAGGACCATGGCTTCTCCTGAGAGTCTTGGAATGGTGGACTAGCAGGAGAAAGCCACCATTTAACTTCTGGTAGCTGTGATGCTTTTGGTTCACAAAATTATATGGGTTCCTTTAACATAACAAGCCCCTCTATGTGTCATGAAGGGTGACAATGACAAACTTTTGGACTTTAAACAGTTTTCTACTCCCAAATCCAGGTAGTCAGAACGTTTTTTTCTAAAGGGCACTGTAGGCCATAGGTCTGTGGGTCCCCTGAGAGTATGGCCAAATATAACATAGTAGTGTGAGTGAGCTGTTGAAGAATGTACTGTAGTAGTTGGTCCAATTATTTTTATTTTTTTTAAAGTCAGCACTGGCAGCTACAAATACTGCAGTTGTTGACTGTAAAAATATGGACACTTACCTGTCCATGGCACCCACGATGTCGGGACCAAAAACGGGTCTGTCCCTCGGCTCTTGGGTACTCCAGCGCCATCTTTAGTAAGGGAATCAGGAAAAAAAGCCTTGCAGCCTCACCTCCATGTTCCCTACTGCGTATTCGTGAGTCGCGCTGCGTTATCTGAATGGTCCCTGTTGTCATCTGGGACCTGTGAGTCTCCCAGAAGACAGCGGGGGGACAGAGGAGGCACCAGACGTGGCGTAGGTATCTGCTCCTCCGTCCTCCCTGAAAGTTGTCAAATGTGACACAGGAGGAGGGGGGATTCCGAAAAGCAGAAGTTCTATTTTTGGGTGGAACTCCACTTTAAGCATCTCAGGAGTTAAGCCTCTAAGCAGTTGTATCAAGGTGTGACTAAACCTCTCTCCTGCCCTATATGAATGTAAAAAAGAGAGTGGTGAGGGAAGGGGAGGGGTGGATAAGGGAAGTGAAAGGGATAAGAAAAAACAAAGGGATTGCACTCACATGGGCCACATCCGTATATGGAATCAACACATGAAAAACAATAACTATGGAGAGGTATTGATGGTCGGACTATCGAGGCCAAGGAAGTATTTAGTGTTTAAAAATATAATTTTAATATAATCATTAAATAAAACAAATTAAATGCATGATAACATATACATAAAAATAACAATGATACATATATACAGGTGAACCACTATATACAAAATCCCTAAAGTCGCCGACGCATGTTTCGCCATGGGGCTTCTTCTGTAATGATACAGGGTTACATGTTATTCATATTACCACCATAATAAAAAGATTTTTGAAATACAAAACAAACAGCAGTGAAAGAGAAAGAAATTGCAACATATAATTACATGGCCGATGACTCTACAACCAATGCACATCAGGGCACACACCACAATCGGATATTCGATAGTATGTAAGGTACTGGATTCAGAAAAGTCCTCAGAACTTGTAATAGATCTGTTCAATGGAAAAATATATATATATATATATTTTTTCGCTTGATGTACTGACAAGAAAAAGTATAGAAAAAAAAAAGGAAAGCGAGAAAGAGGGGGGAAAAGGAAAAGGAGAAGGAGGGGATCATTAGTGTGTAATAGAGAAAGGCGCAAACGGTATTAAAGGAAATTACCTGTTGACTGACAATAGAGTCAAAGTAAGGGTATTTCTAAGGTTCATAAAAAAGACATGATGCTATTGGCAGCCTCCATTCTATGTGAAAAAATAGAGAGAAATAAATAAAGAAAAATATCAACAAGTGCACCAGGTGCCTATATGTACCCAAGATACAAAGAGGCAAAGATAAGGGAAAATTTACCAGTGATAAAAGACCATAAAGCCAACTGGGACACATAACCAGAAAATGTATTGAGCTTGAGGTTCTCAAGGTGTACCA
Source organism: Rana kukunoris (assembly GCA_029574335.1). Lineage (NCBI taxonomy): Eukaryota > Metazoa > Chordata > Amphibia > Anura > Ranidae > Rana > Rana kukunoris. The sequence goes on along the minus strand of CM056051.1, from coordinate 303,992,719 downwards.
AGCAGCCAATCAGCGCGTGGATTTTTAGACTTCCAGATATAAGCCAGCCAATCTGCATAGTGACAATAGAAAAATACCATGAGCAAGAATTAGCTCTGACAGCATCAGTGTCTCAAATAAAGAAAGAAGGCAGTGGTGAATCCTGCAATAAGTATCTTACCAGGAGGTTATTTCGTAAGGGCGTCCGTGTCCCAGGGTGTACATCTGCATGACACACAGCGCATAATGTGGGTAAGGGCTTTAAATACCCTGCAGACGCTCAAATCGCGTACAACGTGATTGCGTCATCATTGTGCGCCGTTCGCAAGTGGAGGCGCATAAACACGGGGAGAGAGCTTAGGGCGGAAGTAAACAGAGACGCCCATACACCGCCCCATACATCAGCGTCGGACGCGCACTGCGTCACCGCGCCGCGACGCCCATCCAGCCGATCGCCACACGCCTCCAACGAATGGGAGGGGCGGAAGGGGGAGGCACAGCCCTGCCCACCCATCACACACACCCTTCGCCATTGAATAGATGAATAAGGCAAGGACGTCACTTATCCTAACATACATGCGCCGTGTACATGTGAGCAGCCTATTGACTAGAGGGGAAGCCCACTGAGAAAGTAACACACCACAAATATGGCGTGCGAAGCCTGGCAGATGTGAGATGCGGAACTAATACATAGTAAATAAGAAGCAGGATTGGTATTAAACCAGGCACAAAAGGAAATTTTAAGTGGATGCCCTGTGTCGTGGGTCCACATAACCTGCTCATTAAAGATTAAAGATTAAACAGAGAGGTGTTACAGGTAAATGTGCAACAGAGTGGGACCAAAAAGTAAACAGCAAGAGGAAATACAGAGCCAGAAAAGCGATAAATGGTCTATGTTGGGGGGATTCAGATTTCATATTCAATTGATAGTGTGCCCGAACTGCACTGGGGAGAATCATCGGGATGAAAGACATGCACGCAGGAGAATCTCTCTCTCTCTCAGACATTGCATATATACAGAGCATTACAAACATTTTAATAAAATCAATTACTTCCTGAATAGATGAATAATTTTTACCAGAAACGCAAGCAGCATTTTATGAATATAAAAAAATAATAATAAAGAAAATTAAAAAATATACATAAATTTGGTTGTACATAGCCTATGTCTATTATAGAAATAGAAACACATCGGAAATTCTCTTTCAATATCTTCCACCTTTAATTGAGAGTATCTGTGTCATACCAGATCTTGGGTGCAAAATGCACTTACCCAACCTTTGTATTCGAGTTACCTCTATGCTCGTGTGGGAATGATAGGTTAGGCCAACCCTGGGATACACTATTAGGATAGCAAAAACAGACCAACATGTCATGACATAGAAGTATTTCAGATTAACGAGGTATATTTAGACATTTAGAAAGGATTTAAAGCTTAAAGACTCATTAAGGCCTGGGGCTTGGTTGGCCTGTAAGCGATAAATCCATTGGGTCTCTCGCTGTAGGACCATTTGATCAAAGTTACCACCTCTCTTGTCCTCATGAATGCAATCAAGGACTGCAAATCTTACAAGAGGGATCTCGTATTTATGCATAAAAGCTACATGGTGGCCCATAGTTTTATTCAGCAGTCCATTAGTAATATAGTACATGTGTCCTTGATACGTTTCCATAGTGGGCGAATGGTTTTGTCCACATAGAAACTGCCACATGGACAGAAAATAATATAGATCACTCCTTTGGTCTGACATGTTATATGTGTATGCAGCTTATGTGTCTCACCATTAGGGAGATGAACATTAGATCCTTCATTGAGTAGGTGGCAGTAGTTACAGTGGCCACATTTAAATAGACCCGGTGTCTCTCTCGCGTCTAATGTTGGTTTTTGGTAATTACTTTTAATTAAACGATCCCTGATGGAGGTGCACCGTCTAAAAGTAATACTTGGGTTTAGACCTACGTATTTAGATAGAGTAGGATCAGCAGTAATTAAGTGCCAATGTTTTTTCATTATAGATCGAACTTCGGCATGCTGGTCTGAATACGTGGTGATGAACCGCGTCACCTCATTATCAAATTGCTTAGTGTCACTTTTGAGTAGGGTAGTGGCTCTTTCTTTGCCTGCGACTCTATTATAAGCCTTCTTGAGGCAAGACCTACTGTATCCTCGGTTAAGTAGTCTAGCGTATAGCATATCCGACTCTAATTTGAATTTTTCATTGTTGGAACAATTTCGGCGTAGCCGAAGATATTGGCTGTACGGTATACTTCGAATGAGTGGGGCCGGGTGAGCACTAGCTGCATGTAGCAGAGTGTTTCCAGCCGTTGGCTTCCGGTACAATGATGTTTGAATGTTATTGGCCTCGTCGACATAAATCAAGATGTCGAGGAAGGCAATAGCAGACTCGTTAAAGTTCATGGTGAGGTTGTAACTATTCGTGTCTAGGAGTTGCATAAAGCTAATTAGATCCTCTACTGTTCCTGCCCATAACATGAACACATCATCTATATACCGGAACCAACCCAGTATTGACAAAACTAAATGATGTTCCAAAGAAAAAAGTTCCCGTTCCCACCCCCCCAGGTACAGGTTCGCGTAAGATGGCGCACAAGATGTGCCCATAGCGACTCCCTGTACCTGGAGGAGGTGGGACCCATCAAAAGAAAAAACATTCTTGGTAAGGATATGGCCCAATGTTTTTAACACAAATCCGTTAAGTTTGTCCATTTTGGGACCTTTTCTGTCAGGAAAGTGGAAACTACCTGTAATCCTTTACTATGAGGAATTGATGAATAGAGGGCTTCCACGTCTATAGAGACTAGGAGGCACCCGGGTGGTACGATAAGGCCGTCCAGGGTTCTTAGTAGATCCGGTGTGTCTTGTATGTAAGAGGGCAGTGAGGTAACATGGGGTCTCAAGTACTGATCAATAAATTTACTAGCGCGTTCGGTTTTTGAACCCATACCGGACACTATAGAGCGTCCCGGAGGGTGTGTTAAATTTTTGTGCGTCTTTGGTAGTGCATAGAACGTGGGTGTTTTAGGGTGAGGGACTTGGATTCCATCAAAGATGGATTTGGTAATAGAACCATCAATTAGAGCTGCCTGTAATATATCGTTGAACTGTTGGTTGAATCTGTCGATTACGTTTTCATTGATTGGTCTATACCAGGTTCGATTTTTTAGTATGTCCCAACACATGTTTCTATATTCTAGATCATCCATGATAACTACGTTCCCCCCTTTGTCTGATGGTTTTATAATGACTTCTGCCCTTTTGCTTAGTGTATTTAGGGCCCTATAATGTATGGAGTTGAATTTGTGGTTGTTGAGTCTGACGAGTGGGATATTTTCCACTTCCTTGATGGTCTGAACAAGGAACGCCCATACATTGGAGTTGGTGTGTAGTGAGGGGAAATTGAGTGACTTCTTTTTAACAGCTTTTTCTAGTATTTCAATGTCTCTTCTATATACTGATAATTGTACCCTTTCCCCCTTTGATTCGGGGGTCTCAGGTATTTCTTCCTGAGGCGGGGATCCCTCATTTTCATCTAGTAGTGAGATGAGGGTTTTTAAGGCCCTGAAATCTGCTACTGTGAAGTCTTTCCAGATTTCCTGGTTAACAATTTCGTCCTGTTTCTCCCTCCTTTCCTTATCATACATAAACTTTAGAGTTAATTTTCTAGCAAAAAGATATAAATCCTTGATGAGATTGAATTTATTAGTAACTTGGTTGGGACAAAAGTTTAAGCCCAAACCGAGGAGTTCTTCCTCGGATTGGCTCAAAGCATAGGATGACAAATTAATGATTTCCAGTTTGAGGTTGTCATTGGTCACTACTGGGGGCCTTGATAGAGCTAGATAAGGTGTTGTCGGTTTGCTGCAAGTGTCGGTACCTTCTTTATCACTAGAAACATTCGTCGCTATAGGTCCAAAGGAATGATCGATTTGTCATTTTCTGGTGTCTTTGGGGATAGCACCAGACTCATTGCAACTGTGTGTTCTGGCTAGTGTCTGGACTGATTCCAATATATTTTGTCGTATGTTGGGAGCTGTCTTTGGAGGGATAGAGGAGAAGTTAGTAGAGAGTTCAGTTGAGGCACCCAGTGAGTGAATAGGAAACATAGAGGTCGGTCTTGGTGTGGGGGGTGCTTGAACAGAAATGTCCCCTTCTACCGGGGTATTTGTATTGTGTAAATCGTTATTTTCTGTCATGCGTTTCTTATTTTGTGTGCCATTTAAGTACCCACCACCTTGTTGAGGTCTTTTCCTGTTATTCCTTCCCTTTCGTTGTCCTCTGTCGCCAGTCCTGGAGTGCTGTGAGGTATAAGAATTGGTAGATGAGTCAGAGTCATTGGGCCAGATTCATGAAAGGTTACGCTGGCGGATCGAGTGATCCGCCAGCGTAACAGTGGCTTTGAGCCGGCGTTTCTGTTTTCTGTAACCAGAAAACAAGAAACGCCGGGTTGAAGTTCCGATGCGATGAGCGTAACTGAGTTTCGCCATCGCATCGTTACTTCAACTTAAAAATGGCGCCGGGGGCGTTCCCGCCGATTTACGCTCAAAAAATATGTTAATGAGCGGAAATCGGCAATTCACGATCGAATTCCGGCGCGACGCAATGACGGTACGACGTTTCCGGACGGGATACGCGGCGCATAGATATACCTACATGGGGCTGGAGTATCCTATGTTAGGTATAGGCGTCGTCATCGCGTCGGGAAAAAAAAAAAAAACGTCGCTTGCGTAAAACGGTCATGAATGGGAATGTGACGTCATTGACGTTCATTCACAGATTTTGGAGCATGCGCACGGGGATGTTTTGACACTCGACGCATGCGCAGTACGTCGGCGGCGGGATCGCGCGTAGTTAGCATACTACACGCCCCGTACCCGCGACATTTGAATTCCGCCGGCTCATTTGCGATGCGCTGCCGCAACTTTAGGAGCAAGTGCTTCGTGAATGACAGCACTTGCTCCTAAAAATTCGGCAGCGCAACGCAAATGAGAAGCGTTACTCCAGAGCAAAGATGCTCTGGAATACGTGAATCTGGCCCATTATTTTTATCTCTACTATTGCTTCCCCTTTTATTATTGGCCCTCGATTGACTTGGATTTATACGTCCCGTTCTTGGGCCATTGGTTAATGGCCAATTAAACGCATATTGTCCTGCGAAGGCCAATTTGTCCCGTGACATTTTTTCCTCTTTTTTCATCAACAAATCTCGTGTGAACCCTTGAATGTTTTCTTTGAGTCGTGCATCATATACTCCAAAACCCTCTTTATGCAGCGTAACTTCATTCTCGTCATAGATTCTTTTAATTTCACAGTCTACTAGTTTTAACTCTTTCATATAGTATTCTACCATCAATTCCATCATCTTTTGCGAGCATCCCATAAGGTTTTGTTCCCAACGAGTCTTAAAGTCTGAATCCATAGACCAGATATTGGGAAATACCTGTACCCTGAGACCTTTGGGGTTGATGTTATCTATAATATATTGTTCAAAATATCTGATGTGCCAAAACAGGCTGGATTTTCTTTCAAAGGTTTGGAGGAGTTTCTGATACACGATCTCAAATTCAACCTCAGAGTTTGTATTAACAGAGCATGTTTTCTGTATATCTAGCATAAAGCCCTCCCAGTTGTTGCCCACGAAGTTAGCCATCAATACCACTCCACAGTATAAAGGGAACTCAAAAAGAAAAAAAGGCTCAAAAGAACCCCCGCTGTAAAATAGCAGGGGGGATTTCAGATTAAAAAATAGTGGAGTAAATGTGTAAGACTAGAACCAAACAATATAAAAAAGTTTTTTTAAAGATACATAATAATTTCCAAAAATAGAAAAAAGGAGTGATGGCCTCTTTAGTAGAGGTCTTAGCACACCCCAGAGTGCGAAAAGACAATAGGTGTCTACCACCTGATCGAATATGAATGTAAAAAAGAGAGTGGTGAGGGAAGGGGAGGGGTGGATAAGGGAAGTGAAAGGGATAAGAAAAAACAAAGGGATTGCACTCACATGGGCCACATCCGTATATGGAATCAACAAACGAAAAACAATAACTATGGAGAGGTATTGATGGTCGGACTATCGAGGCCAAGGAAGTAGTTTAAAAATATAATTTTAATATAATCATTAAATAAAACAAATTAAATGCATGATAACATATACATAAAAATAACAATGATACATATATACAGGTGAACCACTATATACAAAATCCCTAAAGTCGCCGACGCACGTTTCGCCGTGGGGCTTCTTTAGGACGGATGTTAAGGATTTTGTAAGAAGATGTATAAAACTAGTTGTCTGTAATGATACAGGGTTACATGTTATTCATATTACCACCATAATAAAAAGATTTTTTGAAATACAAAACAGCAGTGAAAGAGAAAGAAATTGCAACATATAATTACATGGCCGATGACTCTACAACCAATGCACATCAGGGCACACACCACAATCGGATATTCGATAGTATGTAAGGTACTGGATTCAGAAAAGTCCTCAGAACTTGTAATAGATCTGTTCAATGGAAAAAATATATATATATATATATATATATTATCGCTTGATGTACTGACAAGAAAAAGTAGAGGAAAAAAAAAAAGGAAAGCGAGAAAGAGGGGGGAAAAGGAAAAGGAGGGGATCATTAGTGTGTAATAGAGAAAGGCGCAAACGGTATTAAAGGAAATTACCTGTTGACTGACAATAGAGTCAAAGTAAGGGTATTTCTAAGGTTCATAAAAAAGACATGATGCTATTGGCAGCCTCCATTCTATGTGAAAAAATAGAGAGAAATAAATAAAGAAAAATATCAACAAGTGCACCAGGTGCCTATATGTACCCAAGATACAAAGAGGCAAAGATAAGGTAAAATTTACCAATGATAAAAGACCATAGAGCCAACTGGGACACATAACCAGAAAATGTATTGAGCTTGAGGTTCTCAAGGTGTACCAAGCAGCCAATCAGCGCGTGGATTTTTAGACTTCCAGATATAAGCCAGCCAATCTGCATAGTGACAATAGAAAAATACCATGAGCAAGAATTAGCTCTGACAGCATCAGTGTCTCAAATAAAGAAAGAAGGCAGTGGTGAATCCTGCAAT